>CM044433.1:152059571-152080961 GCA_024363595.1 Xenopus borealis
TTTAGATAACACAGTTTCTTCAATTAACCCTGAGTCACGACGCATTTAACTCACTAATCCAAGTGGCTAGTGAAAAATGTGAAATAACATTAAATAAAACATTAAATAAAACAAAAATACATTTGTAGCCTTACAGATAATTTGTCAGTGACCCCCATTTGAAAATTAGAGTCAGAAGAAAAATGCTAATAATTCCAAGACCAAAAAATGAAAAACTGAAGTTACTTAGAACACTCCATTCTATAAAATACTAAAAGTAAATTTTTAGGGTGTTATTTACTAAACCTCTTTTTCTGGTTGAGGTTTTTGGGACAAAAATTTTAATATTAAGAGGAAAAATTTAATATTATACGCCAAAGCTGCTAAAAGTCCAAATTTGAAAGTCCTTCACCTCAAACCTGTCGAGATCTTGTACTATAATACGAAAAAGTTGGTGGGGTTTAAACCAAAAAAAACTCTAGTAATTTCAGCTCAAATACGAAAAATCTGTACTATTCAGGTTTTCACTCGATTTTATCAAGTTTTGTCCTGACTTGACTTTTTCTAGTTATTTTATTGATAAAAAAAAAAGATAAAATTGTGGATGGGAGTTTGGTTGAGCTAGGTTTAATAACAAATATGAGATACATTCTAGTTTTAGGGGCAGATTTACTAATGGTTGAATTTCGAATAAAAAAAAATTAGAATTGAAGGATTTTAATGCAATTCGATCGATCAATTTTTTTTTTATTCGATCACAGCTAAGGATTGCCAATTCGGTAGCTTGATCCTGGCAAAGTAGGTGGTCGAATAAAAATTTAAAGGGGAAGTATTCGATCATCTAATATTTGAATATTCGAAAAAAATTTTATTCGAATATTCGAACCATTCGAATTCGAATATTCAATGGTCGAATTTGCCTATTTTGTATATTCAAAGATTCGAATTCGAATTTATATTAAATTCGATCGAATATCGAATTATTCACGTGAATTTTGTAAATCTGCCCCTATGTTTTTAGTTTTATTACATACACCGGTGCAACTAAAATTCACATTTTGAACGTTTGCTTTTGAGAAGGGGTCAGCAAGGCCATTTGAAAGCTACAAAGACCAGAAGAAAAAGGCAAATTATTATATAAAACTATAAAAAATAAATAATGAAAACCTTTTAAAGTAGAGCACCTTTCATGGCATTCCCAATAACTAGATCTAAATATCACTGAATCCTGCAGTGAGAAGTTCTGGTTCTGAAGAACAGATTGAAGAGCAAATTTTAAAAATTTTTAGAAAGATTTCCTTTCAAATAAATTTTTCTTCATAAAGTATGATCCAATATGTCACTACAAACAGTTCATATTTGAATGGAAGCATTCCAGGAAGGGCTAAAACTATTCTGGAGGTAAAATATATTTGGTTTCCAAATAATATTTTGCCTATCGAGGAAGATACAATTGATGCTCTGGAGGCACAATTGATTAGACATGTGGGGATTTCTTTGTCTTTTTTGGGATTTACAATGTTTGGAATCCTGTTTGGAACGGCGGAATTCGAGCTAGGTCATACAATTTGGATTCATAGAGTTTTTATACACAGAAAAAAAATAAAATTAAAGTATCCCATTGAGGAACGATGATGATTGAGGAACCAGATGATGATTGGCAGCCTCTTTATTCTCTTCTTATAAAACAATTTACCTAGTTGGCTTTGTTGACTTTGCAATGTGTTCCTTTGATATATAGAGGTGCTTGATTTTAAATAAGTATGTGCTTATTCAATATTGTGTCTACAGGCTACTCTAAGACATGCCATTCCTCAAAAACACTGCACCCTTCCCTTTTCTCAAATACAATGATGAGTGTCAACATAAATTGGCAGATACATTCTTCAAAGTAAATATTTGTATAATGATTCACTGCAATATAATAGAATTTTAAGACACATCTGTTCTGAATACGACAAATATCATATATCAATATCTATAATCACAAGTTACAACAAAATCATTTTAGGGCCTCAATTTTGGGAATACATTATTTTTCATAAGCTTATCAGAGGTCTTTTACATCTTGAAAGCCAAGGAACAAATTCCAAAAAAACTGGTATATCTGCCGTTTTTTGGAACTTTGATTTATGGTTTTACCTCCTCTTGTCCCCTACCAACTGCCCTAACCTGTGTATATTTCAGATGTGTAAGTTAGGTAGTGGGATCTGTACTTAACATCTGCCCCAAAGTCAGTATAGATAAGGCTTCCTGTACCACAGGCAGTATACTCTGCACCTCAAGTTGAATTTTTATCTGCCGCGAGGTACAGAGCACCATCTAAACCCAAGGAGCACTAATGGGCACGATTTTGCACCCCTTAGTCCTTACACCTTTGTCCAGGGCAGAGCCAGAATTTGGTGTAGGCAGACAGAAGAGGAAGTTCAAATGACCTACCTGGGCAATTGGTTTGCACATCAGCATTTTTTGAGGCAGGGGGAATAATCAGCTTGTCACTGCAAACATGCAGGGGTTGGCTTGCCTTGGACACATTGCAAACTTGGCCTGCCACTAGTCTAGGGCCTTTGAGAATGGACCCTACAGTGAGACTACTTATCATTCAATGCACAACTATGCTCTGTCTACCACCTGGGCCCTCCAGCACTCACAGCTTCCCTTGTATATTTGAGAAATAGGCATTTTGTCACAAATAAAGAGTGCAGATATGTCAGAATTATTTGGGGCTGTGAATCTCATATTATGCATCTATTTTCTGCTAAACAATCTCCAGTACTCGATATATCAGGATTTCTCTGACTTTACTAATGCAAGGACTTCTTTTAGTGATGAAGTCCTATTATGATTATTTAACAAACAGCTATTTCTTCTGTAACCTCAACATAAAAGATATCTGAGTGAAAAGCATGAAACGTGATTTGTTGATTGTGTCTTGAGATCTACTGATCACCAGCTAAAGGTCTACTGGTAGATCCATATCTACCTTTTGGACACCCCTGCTATTGATCTTTACTATATATAGAGTCAGACAGATAAACCAAACTACTGATTTCTGGTTGGTTTCCCTATTATCTTGCAGTGGGCCAACAGCTCATTATCCCAGTGGGGAACAATGTGGGCTTGAATAAAATGTAGGGCAAAGGCTGACAATTAGGTAACACTACTAGTGTTCTGGTTGGTTTGCACACTATGGGGTTATGAATAGTCAAGAGTCCTGATCCCATGCTACAATTATATTAAAATCATG
This sequence comes from Xenopus borealis, assembly GCA_024363595.1. Classification (NCBI taxonomy): domain Eukaryota; kingdom Metazoa; phylum Chordata; class Amphibia; order Anura; family Pipidae; genus Xenopus; species Xenopus borealis. The sequence continues at coordinate 152,062,798 of CM044433.1, forward strand.
CACAGACATCCACTTTTGTGGAGGAATAATACAATGTCCGCTCCATTCAGTTTATTACACCAAAGACTTTGGTAATATCCTCAGGATCCTCATTCTTTGTTTCAGCTTCTCCTAATTGAGCTACAGCATATTCCCTACAGCTGAACCCCACTACAGAAGATGCTCATCATACTCATTGCTTTACCAGAGAATAGTTTAAACATGGAAATATTTAATAGTTTTTCCTTTGAAGGCGCATCCAGGCATGGCTCCAGCTACATGACAATTGCAACATATCAGTTTAGGAACCTCTCCTAGGTTCCTCCCTCAAGCTGAATTAATTATTGAGGGTTCTTCATGCCATGCCCTGAATTGTCAAGCAGATGTGTTTGTGTTGCGTTGAGAAGTCCATTGTAACCAGTGACCACATATACATCTTTCAGCAATTCCACCTTGGTAAAAAAATGTGGTTATCCCTTTTACTGAAGTGATGCATCATCCTGTGTACTCTTATAACCAGCCACAATTTATAATAAGCTTTTTTTTTGCTCCTGTTTTGGTTACTATTTCATACAGGCCACCAGTGTGCCATAGGTGACATATATATGCATATACAGATAAAACATGTCCTTTTGTAACCTTTTTTGCAGCTTTGTTTTTATGTTTTGTGACATAATATGACCAAATGCAGCAAATCTTCTCAGCAACCATCCACTCATTCCAGAGAAGCAATGTAATGGCTAGTGCCCCACCATGCGGCTTTATTTTCTATTATCATATATCATTGAACAAAACAATTCTGTGACCACCCATACATCTTGGAGGACAAAATGGCTACTTTTTGTTGATTAAAAAGTCTGCTGGCTGCAACAGCTTCCCAATCTCTTTGGTCAATCAATTTTACCATCCATAGGTATTTCAAGACCCATCAGACTTAGCAAAGGGCAGTGATCCCAAACCAGTGGCTTGTGAGCCACATTTTGCTCACCAACTCATTGGATTTTGTTTTCAGTGGCCTCAAAGCAGGTTTTTCTTTTTGAATGCTTGGAGTCAAGTTGTAATTGCACAAAAACAAGATGTACTGCCAAGTAGAGCCTCCAGTAGGCGGCCTGTCCATATAAGGGCAACCAAATAGACAATCACAGCCCTTATTTGGCACCCCAGGGATTTTTTTCATTCTTATGTTGCTCCCTAACTCTTTTTACATTTGAATGAAGCTCAGAGGAAAAAAAGTTTGGGGACCCCTGGCATAGGGTGACATTGGATTCCAGATGGATGGGCCTCCTCTGAGTTAGAGCAGGCATGGCTGATCAGGCATAAAATAACATGTTCCAGAAATTATTACGGAACTTGTACTGCATTTGGCAAATGGGAAACAATTAGTCTCTGAGCATATCACTCATGTAAGAGTACAGGGGTTTTACTCTACACACCCTACAAACTCTGCCAGCTCTTAACCAGACTGCAGAACAAACACACAATCTGCTTATTCCCAGATAATTATTTTACCAATTTAGGACTGCACATTTTATTCTAATTATCCAACAGTAATCTTTGTTTAGTTAATGTAAAAATGTATTTTACCCTCAGGGAGACTGGTAGATTCAGTAGAAGTGTGGGAAGCACAGACAGTGCCTTTCCGGCCAGTGCATTTCTGGAACACACACTTCTAATTTTTTAGCATAAGTACAATCAATTGGTCTGGCAAATTATCATACAATTTAGTTGGAAAATGACTGCACTTGTTTGAAAAATTTATGTTTTTGTGAAAAGCATAAAACTAAGATTTGTTAGATACACTAAGGGGTAGGAGTAATTCCTATATGCACAGTATCTAGCAGTTACAAAGGTCAGCATTGCAGTGTCCCCAGCTACTTAGAACTAGCTACCAACTGAAAGAAGATGACAATGAGTTACTATTCTTTGACTGAAAAAATGTGATGCAAGAGAGTGCTGACTCAGTGCTGTCTGCTGTCTCTGTGCCTCCTCTTGGCAAGTTTCTTAGATTCTTCCTCCGTAGCAATCAATCTGTCAGCAGCCCAAATAACCATAGCAGGAATCCAAGGCACAAAGTACTCTGCTCCACATTACAAAGAATAGATTTCACAAGTCAGTATATTTAACCCTTGACAAGCACAGAATTAAATGTTTATATTTGTAAACCTAATGTTATTATATTTACAGCGTTTCCTTAGCAATAGGAAATACATCCATATTTATATATTTTTTATAAATAAAATCCATAAATTTAGTGCTGCCTGCATTTCCAATTTATTTTATCAGCAAGAATGTTTGTGCACATCAAAAGGAGAAGAGTGCTAAAACATGGCATAAAAACCCATGCCACACATAAAGTATTTGCTGATACTCACAAGAAATAGGATTTCTAGACATAAACCATAACCACAACCATAATCAGTGGAGACAACCAAGAAACCTAAATCTACCCCAAGAAGTGTTTCAAATGACTATTTCAGATCACCCACATCAGCCCAGCACATTATACATTATAATATAAAGGGATTGTAACACAGTCAGCCAAAATAAAATTTAAAGCTATTCAGAGTGCTCAATATTCTATTTGAACTATAGATATATTACTGTAGCGGTCCAACATAGACTTACAGCTCGGCAGCTCTCTGAGGACTAGTATTCTATTGGTTCATTAAATGTGTTATAAAGAGATTTTCACAAGGACAGTAAAAGAGAATATAGGGTCCATGTCATATATGTAACAGGGAATAGTTGCCAGTCTAGAGGGAAGAAGGTCCTTAACTTCATTGTCAGTAAAACTTTGACTTCACTGGGAACTGGGTGAGCAATACACAAAGCAGAATCTCATTGAACTTTGGAGACTATTGTAGGTTAGTGTTGGATGCAGGTCAGACTTGGAAAGTACACCCACCTCTGCTCCCTAAGATTTCCTTGTCTTTAACCAGAGTCAGGCACATAAGTAGCTACATAGTGAGAAGATGTGGGTACGAGTTAGGCGCGCATCCTACATGCAACATTTTGCAGGTTTACTTCAGGTGCAGGTTGAGTTTTTCCCTGGTCTGCTCTTCACTACAACCTTGCTCTTTGTTCTTTGTCCTTATCTCCTCCCTATGTCCATATCAATGTTAGTTGTATACTATAAATACTCTCACAATTCTTGGAAATGCATAATAACTTGGAACAATCTATGACTTTTTTAAAGAAAGCACAGAATGGCAAATACAGATCTGCAATTGCTGAGAAAAGGGATGCATTCAACGTTCCCCGAAGTTGATGTGCCCAATAGGGAGACTCAGGGCTTTTGCTGATAGGTGCACGCTCTCTTTGGTAGAAAATTACAAAAAAAGTGTTTATTTTCTTTTTTCACCTGGGTGATTATATTGTAGCACCAAATACTACAGTATACTGTGTTTTATTTATTTATTTTTTTGTTAAATCTTCCCTAGCCGCAGCACAGGAGATTACATCTTTTTTTTTTTTGCACTTTAGTAAAGTGCTCCTTGCAAGAACCACTACACCCTAAACTGCAGTGACATGCACTGATCCCACAAAACATCAACCCGATATAATGACACCACATGGTTTGAATGAGAAACTTCCTATAAAACTTTTTGTTTAGCCTTATTATGAATATCATTACATCAATTTGGTAATTGTTTTCATACTGCCTTTATTGTCTGAACGTTTGCCTATAATTATTTTTTTCTAAGCATATACATGTAGATATGTTTTGGGGTTATGGGTGAATATTAAAAATCAATATGAATGGGCTTGTATGATCTTGATTCCTGGTTTCTCTAAATGATTTAATTAACCATCTCTTTAAGGATATTATACATATAAGTATATATTTAAAAGGTAGCGACACCCAGTTTCGTGATGTTGTTACTAATGCATCCATGTTTTGGACAAGAGTTTAGCCTTGAAAAAGCTCCTCATTGAGTGGAGGGAAATATACGTCATCTTCAACATGTCCTGCCTGGAGGAGGGCCATATGTTATGAAACCCCAAAGAACATCTTGCCATTATTTCTTATTGGAAGAAATATATTACAGGGTTTTTTTTAATTAAACCTCGAATTTATCTGGTCTGGGTTTTTTGGGCAAAAACTGAAAAACTACTTCTTAGATCTGTCAGGGTCATATATAAGTCAAAGGCAGAAGTTCCTATCCCAATATGATGTTCTCATGGTCTGTGCTGGGTTTAGCCCAAAAATCCAACCATTTTGGGTTTTTCATGCAAAAACTCAAAAAAATACATGCGGTTCTGGAGAAACCCCTTAAAAAAACAAGCAATTTGAGTTTTTCCACTATGCAACTAATTTATGTTATTTTATTGATAAATATAGTCAAATCGAGTAGTTTGGTCATGGTTTTTTTTTTTTTAAATAAAATATGATAAATTGGATTTTAGTAAAAAAAAAAAAAACCCACAGTGGTAGAGCTTAGTTTTGGGAACTAACCCTGATTATCATGAAGACTACAAATATCTTCAATGGTATCTTCAAATGGTTCAAAGGACCTCTGCCATTAACTTCTACATGACCTCGACACGTTTTTAGATGGTGTATTTTCAGATTCTACCTATGTAAGAATTTTAAGACTTTGTTTTTTAAAATCTGGGGTGGGGAAAGGCAATTTTTGATTGGAAAATCACCTCAAAAACTTTTTTTTGTGGCAAACACAACTGGACCCTTAATAAATCTGCTCCCTAATTTCAGCACCCAACTTAATTGAGACTTACTTGCCGTCTGTATACAAGCAGGAGAACCTTATGGACTATTCTATAGATGGCACTGTTGTACACTGAGTAAGTCACTGACTCCAAGGAAGTTTTTCCAACTATAGGGATTTTTATTGACTCTGGATAACTGGCTTATGCAAGGACATATTTCACTTCTTTCCTTTTGAGCAAACTATATTCACTATGCTCTTTTTGTGATACTAGTTGTCACTTCATATACATATTGAGGGTTTTTTTTTTGTTTTACAACTACTGGACTGAATGGTGGTCACTACCTCTAGAACTTTTGGACTCTTTTGATGTGTGTTGATTTATATGGAGTATGGGAAATGATTTATTGAATGCACCTAAGCTAGTATTCACTAGCTGCCCGTAAAGATCATATGGTTTTAATAAGAGAGTGTTATAACTCTACAGTCTACATTAGCTAGTATTCAGTGCAACTAAGATTTTTACCTAGTCAGGGTTGGACTGGGCCGACTGGACACCGGGAAAAACCCTGGTGGGCCCCCAGCTCTTGTGGGCCCTGCTGGCCCGGATATGCAGCCCAAGTGGGCCCCAGGCCGCCCAGTCTGACCCTGTACATAGTAGACTTAGACCACTGTTACCCACTACTTAGGGTCTGCAATGACCATATTTGAAATTAGTGGGACCAATTAACTAATAAAGGAGAGAAAATTGGTTATGTAAATATGACATTAAATCAGAGACCAGACTATAATCATAACACTGCAAAAGAAAAGTACTGAATCTGTACTGTGTTACTGCGTTATTACAGTTTTGAAGGTGAATTGCTCTATATATTCTGGTCTCTGCCAAAAACCAAGTCTAAATTAAGTTAGACATTGTATCTTTTTCTGGTTGTTTGGTGCAGGAAATTAAAGAGAAAGTTGGGACAATTCAGTACAAATGCGGGACTGCTGGTTGAGCTGTCAAAAGCGGGACTGTCCCACTCAAAATAGGACAGTTGGGAGACAGTTGTTAGTGTTGTGGAGTCATGTTTTGGCATTCGGGTGGCACAGCCTGATAGCAATTAGTTACTCAGAAGTTGGTCTACAATAAAAATTTACATTAGCAAAGGAAATGACAAAGATATTCTATTATACCGAATACAGTTTATAAGACAAAAATGTTACTCTGGGTTAGCACAAGGTGGAGGTATTGAAAAGAAGGTACCAGAGCAAGCAGGGTATTTTGGAAAAACTGAAGAGGTGGTAAAATATCAAAGAATGATGCAGTGACATTGCTAAAGAGAAACTATGAAAGCGAATGTTAAGTACTAGAAAGGTTGCAAACTTGAAGCAATACAAGGATATATTATAAGAAACAAACAACATATATAATAAAATATAGGAAATATACAGATCTTAACCCTACTGCCTTGCTAAAGTGTGTGTCTTGGAAGGTAATGCTTTCTAGTATCTAAAATTAATAGTACTACAACAAATTTACAAACAGCAGATTTTGATAATATAAGAACACATTGCACATACTAATAGCCACTCAAAAACATGAGATCCTACTCAAAACAAGGAAAACCAAGTCATTTGATGCTTTTAATGCATAATCACATGGTTTGATAACAGGTTTGATTGCATCTGTTCTTATACTGGAGCTGCAGTCCTGCTATGAATTGAACAGGTATCCACTGTGTAAATCTCTTTCTGATTATGCTTGTGTGTTTGTGTCACTCATTATACATCATATTTATGTTTTTTACACCCCACTCCCAGTCTTTTACATCAATTAAAAGCAAACATACAAAATCTGTGGACTTTGTGGATAATTCCAGATAGATTTTAATTGATTGTTTTTCAGACAGAAGATCCCAAAGTGTTCCTGGAGGCAAATACATACACTTACTATTCTGCATTCCACTCCTTGAATTATATGGGCACAAACAAAAGTCCCTTTTGCTGAAGCCATTTCTTGGAATTTGTTATAGATGTGATAATGTGTTAAATGTGGAAGGCGGCATGTTGACTTCCCCCAAGCCTTTTTGCAGTTCTCATTAACAGTTGTGAGCTTTGAACATACCCACAACCATGAATAATCTAATATCACTCTGTTTGCCTCTGGAATCTTTTTTCATTCTTGGAGCTCAGTTCTGCTTGGCAGACTAACAAAGGCATATATGTTTTCCTACTGTAATATAAATGCTAAAATTGTTGCAAAATTTTGTACAGATATTGAGTAGAGTGGTCCAAACCGTGTGCACTGGCACTGAAGGATAGATATTTGGAGTTCCATTCAGAGGCAAAAATTAGTTGGATTTAAGAACAGGATTTGACGATGGCTAAGCCTACTTGAGTTTGATAATATGGCTCTGGTTACGCACCCCCATTTTACCTGCCACTTGGCTTTAGGATTACAGGTATAGGTTCTGTTGTACAGAAACTTGTTGTACAGAAAACTCCATTTTGCATAGACTCCATTTTATCCAAATAAGCCAAATTTTAAACAATGAATAAAATAGTACATTGTAATTGATCAAAACTAACATATAATTAATCATTATTGGAGGCAAATTAATCCAATTGAGTTTATTTAATGTTTCAATTATTTTCTAGTAGACTTAGCGGCAGATTTACTTTGAAATTCGACCATCAAATCTTTTCTTTAAGGCTATATTTTATTGAAATGGACCTGTTTCAATCAAATAGGTCCATTTTCGATCTAATGAAAATAGTTCGAATCGTTTGAATGCATGGTTCGATTCGAATGATTCTGACGATTTTAACCAAAATCCTTCGAATTCCTAGAACTTTTTTTTCAGGACAGGTTCCAGGAGGTCCACCATAGGCTACAATGGCAATTAGGCAGCTTTAAGGTGGTGAGTAGTCAAATTCGATGGATTTTATAGAGACAGTACTTCAAAAAATTTTATTTTTTTCTGTTCAAATCAAATTTTGGGCTATTCGAAAGTAGCCCAAAATTACTTTTCAATTCGAATTTTTTAAATTCTAATTTTATTAGAATTGTCACTTCGACCCTTAGTAAATCTGCCCCTTAAGGTATGAAGATCCAAACTGTGGAAAGATCTGTTAACCAGAAAACCCCAGGTCACAAGCATTCTGCATAACAGATCCCATACCTTGACTGTCTGGTGAGGGCCTTTTCCAGCATGGAGGCTATACCAGCCCAGCCAGGCTTACTAATGTTGCAGCTACCACTATGGTAAACTGGAGCACTTCACCTTCATTTCATCACAATTTTATATTCAGATTACATTATATGTTTTTAAATAAACTGATTTCAGAAAGTCAACTTGGATGCATAAAGGAAAGTATTAGATTATGATGTTTGGGCCATCACCCCACTATGTAACTGCTTTTTTGGACCACTGCATTTAATCCCCTGTAGATCCCAGCCAAACAGTGGGCCTGAAGCAGCAGGGCCAGATGGTGTTTTCTCCTTCACCAGTAGAGTGTTTTTGAAGTGTTTAACTTGATGGGTTTTATTTTTTTAAACTAATGAATTATGTTAATTACGTTTACATTATTGATATCTTTGAAGGTAGTGTTGGTATTCATTGCATTTTATCTATTCTTGCCCCTTTGGCCTTTGGCTTTGGTTGAATATTTGACCTGGAGTCAAAGGTTTTAATTCAGTCCTAGTGACAGTGGTTTAGGGCAGTGCTGTCCAACTGGAGTCCTGCGGGCCTGATGTGTGGCCCCCACATGAAAGTTGGGTGCTGTGACTGCTTACCTTGTGTAAACTTTAAAAGGTATCACTACAGAGATAACTGTTCCCTGCATTGTTTACAACTCAAATTCAGACTATAAACTCTTCCATTGTTCACACCTGTAATCCTCCATTGTTCACACCCTAAAGTCCTGTACTGTTCGCACCTTAGACCTAGACTGTAAGTGTCCACCTGTTCACGCTTCATCCAAACTACTGGAGGGGCAACAGCACTGTGTCACTGTGTTTAGTACATCTTAGAGTGGCTCCCTGTGTGTGCCATACTCTGCCTCCCCTATGCTCCCTGTGTGTCATACTGTGCCTGCTCTATGCTCCCTGTGTGTACCATACTCTGCCTGCCCTATGTTAAATGTGTGTGCCTAGTCTGCCTGCCCTATGCTCCCTGTGCGTCATACTCTGCCTGCCCCCCTGTGTGTGTCATACTGTGCCTGCCCTATGCTCCCTGTGTGTGCCATACTCTGCCTGCCCTATGTTAAATTTGTGTGCCATACTCTGCCTGCCCTATCCTCCCTGTGTGTGTTTCGTATTGTGCCTGCCCTCTGCTCCCTGTGTGTGTAATACACTACCTGCCCCCTGTGTGTGTCATACTCTGCCTGCCCTATGCTCCCTGTGTGTGCCACACTATGCCTGCCCTATGTTAAATTTGTGTGCCATACTCTGCCTGCCCTATCCTCCCTGTATTCAGTGAGTCATGTGACAGAAATGACATCAGAACTCACCATTTATAACTGATGACATCAGAAATCACCGTTTATAAGGATATAATTTACAAGATATTTACGGCTTTTGTGTATTATATATATATATATGTGTGTGTTCTGTGGTCATTACCATGGGCAGAAGGGGGCAGGACACCAGTACCAGGTATATTTACTATAATAAATCATAGACTGAAATACCACATCAAGGTCATTCTATATTGTCATTAATGTCACAGAGGAAACAGATGAATGTGTAGCCAATGCAAAGGATGCATACACTTGCCAAATGTCAAGTCCAAAGATAGCTAAGCAACTTGCAGCATCCCATCTGTAGGCATGAAATGATGCAATAATGACTAGTATATTTTCCTTAGTGTTGGATGTTCAATGGGAGTAATATTCATGTTAGTACAGGTACCATTTAACTTGAATAAGGCAATAAGAATAACAAAATATTAACAAAATCTAGGGGCTTGTTCACTCTCATTATCTTGCTTATAAGACGTGGTATGAATATATAGAATTAGTTACTACCTCTGAAAAAAACTAAATTACAAAGCAAAACTGAGAAAATAATAAAATAGTTATATACAAATAAATATGTTAACATGAAACATACAAGAATACAATATGCAAATGTCATGCATGCAAAAATGTCAGTCCACATTAATATAATTACTGGGCCAAACTAAATGCAAACTGCAAGGAAAAATGTAGGAAAAAAAATCAGTGTACTTTATTGCAGTGAATGAGCTTTATCTCCAACAATACATAATTGTAACGTATGGTATCCTAAAACATAGAACAAACCCCAAGGTCCCAGTCTCTGTTCACGATTCTCCATCAAACAACCTCCTTTCCCTTTGGGAGGAGCCCTCCACTACTTGGATGCCTCCAGGGCTTAAAGTGAGAGGAACAAGGGGGGGTTCTGGGCAGACAAGGGAACTGTAACGTGTACAGGAAGGACAAGGAACAGGAAGTGTAGTCGAGGGTCCGACCGCAGACAATACCGAACAGGCAGTGCAGTACAGAATCGGGAACCAGGAGGGTAGTCAGTACACACTCCCTGTTCCCCATCAAACCAAACAGTAATGCAGTACAAAGTCAGGATCTGAGAGAATGGTTAAGAACAGGCAGAGGTCATTACAGGCAGCGAGCAATAGTCAGGGACAGGAAGGAGTCAAAACACAGTAATCAGACTTGAATCTTACCCAGGAACTATCAGGAAATAGACTTATGTTGGGGAATGAGTCAGTGCAAAGTAGGGGATTATGGAGGCAGCCTAATGGCTTACACTGATCACCTGTTCCCAGATTAGAAACAGGTGAAACTAGCCATGCCTACCTTAATTAAAAGGAAAGCAATTGGAGTTAACCCAGGACAGTAGCTGTCTGTTCACATAGGGTAGAGGTAATACTGTGGAAACACTAGGTCACTGGCTCAACTCCAAGCAGGATGTTACAATAACACTGTACCAACACATCTGAGCCCCTCTTTCAGTGTCAGATATTGCACACGTTGTTCCCATTGAGCATACGTTCGTTAGTGGTTTCTCTAGATGTCTACCTCCTTTGAATTTAACCATTCACTTGTATATGTTTCTTTACTTTAAACCGCAAAACTCCCAACATCCCAAAACCTAACATGGCTCCATTGCTATACCTTAAGCCTAGACTAGAACACCTCTGGCTATTCCTGTTACAACCTCACCTTCTCTCCTCCTCCCGTCTCCTAGACAGACATGAAGCAATTGGCAAATCTTCATAATGTTCTAACACCAAAATTGTTAGCTCGGAAATTTTTTGCTGCAGAGGCGCATTAAATCAGGTTTCTATTTTTTTTTTGTTCTGACAGTAATTATATGAAGCATTAACGGCTGGAACCAACTGTCACACATAAATTACACAGTACAATGACACATCCACTATCTTGTTGATTCTCCTGTCAGCACTCTGTACTCTCAACGTTTTTCTCTGTACTTCAAGTAAAATTTATAGTGTTGAAAGTAGTTAGCTGGCAAAAGTAATGGGGAATTGATGCTCATCGCAATTAGATAAACAAGGTACAACCAATGATGCTGCGCTCTGCTTCAAGGGATACTATTGCCTTTTAAGATCAATTAGTGACATCCTTCACTTAACATAAACAGAATTATTTACATAAATTAAAAATGCTTAATCTGATTAAAAATAAAGGGGAGTGAGCTTGCATAGGCATGTTGCGTAACTGTCTGTAGAGACAGAAACTTGGTTTCTTATATCTGTATTCCCCTGCCAATAATTCTGTTGCCTCAGATTCATGCCTAAAGAAGTTTATGGAGCCAATCTGCTGTAAGGTATTGCAGTATATCTACATAGATTTTGTTAGGGCTGAAAACCGGTAGCCGAAATCTGCTGGATGATTTCTGCCCTACCATGGACATGGCGGATTTTGGCTCAAAATGCAGAGACTTGCAGCTCTTCAGTGAAACCCACAGAGTCTGATCAAACCGAGCAGATTCAGTGAGGAAGAGAGAAAAGGCTACTGCCCACTGCAGAAATCAGCCAGCAGATTTTGTCCCCCTTGTGGCTCTAGCCTAAGTACTGAGAGGGACGTTAAAATGACCCCTGTGGCCTTTTCTGTGATACCAGACTTTCTTCTAGAGGTTTCCTTTGCACATTCTACTTATAGGCTGAATGCTTTTTGATCAGTATTTCCCCATTGTACATTAGAGGCAATTTGATATCTTTCACTTCATTGAAAATCTATACTTTTCCACTGTAGTTTTTTATTTGTAGTAGTTACAAGTTTTAAATTAATTTTATTTCCTCTTTAGTAGCTTTTGCAGGTATGGTGCAACCCATGGCTAAATCCAAAGCATTTTATCTATCACTAACCACTAGGTCTGGACTAGGATTCAATATTGGCCCTGGCATTTCAGGTAAACAGAGGCCCAAACCCTATGGCATCTTACAGAAGTCTCTCTGGCATTTGCCAAAATACAAAGATTGGCAGTCTTGGTCTCCAACCACAGCATCTCTGCCCTTTATTGTACAGGCACAGATCTCTTATGCAGATTACTTGGGGGGGTGGGGTGTTCTGGATGCTTGTTGTTAGGATCAAACACAAGGTATTGTTTTATTTTTTTTAAAAAAATAGAATAATTTGCTTTAAATAGACTATATAGAAGATGGTCTTCCTAAGCTTCAAAGCTTTCTGGATATCGGCTTTCCAGGGAAGTGTTGCCATACTTGTCTTATTGGAAATATAGATCTCTGCATAAAAATTCATAGATAGCTACAGGCAAAGCTTGTATTTAATAGCTACAGTTTGCTAGTCTCTGTAGGGAAAAATATGTTTGGGCGGGGAGACTGGAATTAAAACTTATTGTAACACCTCCTCTATTCTCCATGCAAACCCAGACGAGGCCCGCCTGTCTCCAACAACCCTTGGAGGATATAAAAAAATACTAATGATGAAAAAAAAATTGAAGCCTCATTAGACGGTGGAACAAGATATTCCACATTGCACAGCTAAGCCTGAAAGGATGCCAAAAGCATTTACAAATGACAGAGCCAGCTTTATTTGTGTAACAAAACAATTGTAATTATAATACATATAATTAGCATAATAAAATTAGAATAATAATACTTTTGCTGCCTTTCAATCACTACCTGGCTGCTATTTCCCTTTATCCTGTGCTAGAGCTTCCAAAAATCAAATGAATTATAGGGAAGAAATCGCAACTGAAATATTTGACAAGGTTGACATGAGACTGGCTACTGAAAGAACCAGGCTATTTTAAGGCAGTCATTGACATGAACATTGTACTAACATCACAACAAGATTAAACACAGTGAAGTGTGATTTCTTGAATGTACCTGTAGGAGCAATGTCACAAGTGGAGATTCTGGATGTTTTGACCTATAGATTTTTGAAGCAATGTGTATTTTCAATTGAAAATCACTGTCTCTATGTGAATAGCTTGAAAGCAAAAGCACCTGGGCTGGTCATATAAGAAAGAAGAACAGAAGCTTCCTTGGTACTGACATTTGATATGGTTATGGAAACATGTGTATGTATTGGTATTTGTTTCTGCTGTTAATTGATGCATGTTTATTTGAATAAAATAAGGCGAAAGAGTGACCATTCATTCAGTGGTTAGGGGTAGTGATGGGCGAAACTCCTGCGTTTCGCTTCGCCGAAAAAATCGCGAATTTCCAGAGAAATTCGCGAATTGGCGAAAAATTTTCGAAACGAGTCGCGCGTCGTTTTTGAATCACGGGAATTCGCCGCGAATTCGCCCCTTGCGAATAAATTCGCCCATCACTAGTTAGGGGCAGAGAAAGAGTAGGCCAAGAGTTATTGCTGTGTAGGACAGAGATCTACTCCTCAGAGTGGGCCCATCAGTGAAGTGCAAAGTTTATTTGATTTGTTTGCTAAAAAAATATTCTGTAGCACGTGAAACCGTCTAAACCTTTATACAGCCAGGTGATTCTCAAAAGCACCTACACCAACCGAGTTTGGGCACTTTGGCCCTGTCTGTTTGATCTACTGAAATCTTCTTGTGTGCCTTGGCCATGTACGGTAGTAAAGATAAAATGTTTTGTTTGAAGCGTAATGCAAAGCTAAAATACAGTATGCTGATGGTCTTTTGAGATTAGTTACAAGCCTATGATTTGGCTAAGCAGTCTTTTAGTTCACTGAATGAGTGAGAATCATAAGTGGGGAATGCAAAGTCTGCACTGAAAGCTATGAATTTTCCTATTTAATTATCCTTCTTTTCCCTGCATCTGGGACCACCTTTTTTAACATGGGGCCACACTCCAATGTTAAAAAGGAAAGTAACATAAGCATGTTATTGAGGGCTCCAATTATGGGATGTGATTGACTATTGGTGGCCCCTGTGTGGACTGACAGCCTACAGAAGGCTTTGTTTGGCTATAAACTTGTTTTATGCTACCAGAACTTGCCTCCAAGCCAGGTATAAAAAATTAAGCACCTGCTTAGAGGCCACTGGGGCAATATCCATGGGGTTGGTGAGCAATATATTGCTCGCATGCTACTGGATGGGGACCACTGCCCTACATGTATATTGGATGCAGCTGCTTTAGCAAACTAGATTACAGATAAAAGCATATTTCTCTTTAAAGGAGAGACAAACCCCTTTTTCATAAAAACCCCTATCCCCCTACCCTACATGCCCCATTGCTCCCCCCTAGCCTAGGATTAAACTGAGGTAATTGCCTCTAAGTCTTTACTTACCTCGCTTTGCAGATTCACCACAGTGGAGCTCGCAGGCACCATCTTCACCTCTTCGGTCTTCTTCAAGAAGTAAGCACTGCATCTGCGCATGCGCAGTTGGAGCAGTCTTCCTCTTTTGACAACTGCACATGCACTGAAAATGACAAAAATTAATGAATGGACCAGAAGAAGACCAAAGTTACCAGAATTTACACCTAGGCTGGGGGGGAGCAGGGATGACTATGCAGGATGGGGGGAGGGGGTAGGGGTTTTTATGAATAAGGGGTTTGTCTAAAAATATTCCCTCCACCTGATCATTTCAGTGTGAGTCTCCAACCAATTTTCCTCCACATCAGCCCTAATCTTTGTATCATGTATTATCTTCTCTAAGAGCCTGCCACTTCTCTGGTTTTGATGGCTGCATAATCAGAATTTGGCTTAATTTTATTACCTTTCTATTAAAACTCTCTGTCAAGGCTGTGAGAAACTGGCAATGTAAGATATTTCATTAAAAACAAAACAATATATCCCTTGCTTTTAAATATGAGAATATGAAAAGCCACCTTGGCATTTCATGAGCTGATTAATAGCAGTTAAAATGCATCCTTTTCATGCACATGGAACTCCTTGTTGATTTCTAACTTCCTTTTATCATTATTATAAAAATGTTTTTATGTAAAATATATTTGGTGATTTGCTCTGTTGATGTTCCAAATGTAAACTGCTCTGCTGATGCAAGCTCAATAGAATAACAAAATGAAAGGAAAGGTATTTTAAGCATCTGTTTAAATAGCATTTGGTTAAATAAAATAACAACATGCAAGCTGCACTTAATGCAACAGTGACCAATGTGTTAAGAACAATTGTGCCCATACTTCATTAAATATTGGACACCATTGCATTGAATATTTTCTGTCCAGTTGGGGCCATTGCTGGCTTTTGGCAACTGTGCTAAAGCTTTTGACACAATGATACTGTTGAGCTGACGCCACCTCCGAACCAGGTAGTAACTCCAGTGATCCCCTGCATTAATTAGTGCAACTCTGCTTGATTCATAATGGGAGGCAGTGCCTAGAGCAACTATATGCTAGTAAAAAAAGTACCCTTTTGACACAAGTACCTAATTTGTGGCATGATGTGGCTCAATGAAGGACATTTCTGTGTGGGGTGGAGTTTGGAAGTTGGGAGGGGGCCCTGGCGGCTGCAAGGAGGGACGTTTGGGTCCCAGCCCTGGTGAGCCTCCAATGCCCAGTCTGATGTTACAGGGAGACAAAGTCTAGTAAAATGATAACAAAGTCCTAAACAACCCCCCAAGAAGAAACAATCGGTGGAAATGGTGAATGCCTCGGTACCTATGTACCAACTTACATATCTAAGCAGGGGATGCCCCAACAAGTTTGAAAAACTATGGTCCCCATGGATCACTGAACATCTACCAGGTCTACTAACTCGTGCCGACCCATAGGTGAGAAATCACCTTACTCCTTCAATACATTTCCCCCCCCCTTCCCTTCCCCCCCCACAGGTCTAAGAAAGACAGTAGACATAAATAGAGGGAAAATGTTAATTTATTTCTGACAGAAATAACTGAACTGGCATCACTGACAGAGACAGTAAGATATTTTGTCATAAGGTTCTACATACAAGAAGGAAAATACCAGACATGCAAAATGAAATAATTGTATCTAAATGCTGTCATTGATGCACTATGTGAAATTCTTTTGTTTGTTTGTGGGAAGTTAACATTCAATAAAAATCAACTTGGAAAAAAAAAATGATAACAAAGTCATTCACCAGATTTGAAATGCCAGCATTGGTGCTGAGTGCAGAGCTGGCAGATTCAGTATTCCTGTGAATTCAAATATTATGGATGCAATGTATCCCTAAATCAGACAAAGCATTGGTGTCAATGCTGTCTGGGAGCAACATGGGAAATAAGATGCAGTAAAATAGAAATTTTAATTATATTTTTAGGAATTTAAAAACACATTAAGAAACTCTTAAGCAGGGCCGGATTTACATAGCAGGTGCCAATAGGCCCACTGTCGCTCATTGACACTGTCCCCGCCCTTTTATTTGCTCAAATTTTCATCATCTGGATGGAGCAATTGGAATTGGCAAACTTTAAAATTTTAATTTCTGAACCAATGTGGGTGTGGTTGGGCAGCATGCCGCCCCTAAAATCCTGCTGCCCTAGGCCCAGGCTTAGGTGCCTTTCCACATATCTGGGGCCTGCTCTTAAGTTATGAAAACTTTGCACTTTGGTGTTGAGATACCTATACAGATATTTCTGTATACTGTATTACCTGTATTTTTATATCTATACACATTATTATTATCTATACATATTTAGTAATGGAACAATCAAGATAGGGTTTCCAAATAAAGTTAAAATATATTTCTGATATGTTTCTCTATGTTATGGGAACAAAACATTTTTATTTTTTTATACTCTTCTATCATAAATAAAATGGTAAATATTCCCGGAAGAGTGAAGAAAACTTAGACTGTTCTCAAAAACAATAGTTAGTTATTAGTATAGTTTTCTTGGTAAACCTAAAGTTGCTCCAGGAAATGCCCCTAAAGCGAAAGATGAAAAAAAAAGTTAATTGAGACAATATTTCTCTGTTTTAGAAGGGGTTAATTAGAAGATTGACTAAGTGGAGTAATTTAAGCAAGACAAATCCGCAGAAGTCGTAAGATATACAGTGTTATGGATGGAAAGGTAATGAAACTATTTAATGTAGTGATACATTTTGTGAGTATTCTTCTTAATTATGCCATTATAAACAATAACATTATTTTCTCACATATGAGATTTCAAGCCAAAACATGTATATTTTCCTTGAAATGGAAAACATCAGCATATTATGATATGATTCTCCAATTTCAACTGTGATGAATTAAAATGGTTCAGTGGTGTGCATCCATTAGCTCTGTGCATGAACACTAACTCCAACTTTTGCTCTTGTGGTGGAGACACATACCTTTATCATGACAGCAAGAAGGGCAATTACACTTTTTGTATTAACAATTATATAAACTTCTCTTGAAGAAGGCTGAACAAGGAACAAGGATTGCCCAAGGCCAACTACACCACCAACATTTAACCCCTTCTAAAGAAGAGAAATGCTAAATGAAGATTTTAGTGCTGTATGAAAGATTTACTACTTCTCCGGGGCATGTTATTTAAAGTTGATTTTTCTACAGGGCTTTACATGGTGTATGGCAATTTGTCATAGAAAAGAGTCATTTATAGAAAGTTCATACCAGACAGAAGAGATAACAGAAAATATGATGTGCTGTTAAATCGTTTAGGGCCTTCAGATGTGTTCTTGGCGTAAATAACCTGCAGTACAGATTCCATTTGTAACTATCACTATTCAGCAAATAACCATCACCCTCATTAGTTGTACTTGTAAGTTCTTTAATTAGCAAATAAAATCACTAACAGTACAATGAAGCAGTCCTAGATTTCTTTATTAACAGAACCTTGACTGTAGAGGACTTTTTTTGTATTGGAACTCACTCTTTTAACTATCTATTCATTTTAGGGTAACAGCAGATTTGGAGAGATTTTGCCAGTCCCAATAAGAGACCAATGCAACCTTCTTGGGACACACTCAATAATTATAAAGAGAATAGCCTCTAAAAACTTTAACCCTCTAGTGAGAGGGAATAAATCCAGTAGTGCACAAGGAGAAGGAGGAGGACCCCATGGACCCTGTTTTGTAGACTTGAGTGCAAGAACTGCAAGAAAATCAAACATGTGGACCAGTGTACCGCAGGGCTCTATTAAAGGAAAACTATACCCCCTGA
>CM044433.1:152119113-152131398 GCA_024363595.1 Xenopus borealis
GACAATTCCTATCCACAGCACTAAATGAAGGGAGAATTTCAATGCATACAGTCAGGTTTCCTATAAAAACAGTACACATTTTTTTATTAAAGTATATTGGAGATAGATTTATTTTTCATTAAAGAAAGTAAAAATGGGATTTTATTTATTTGCCTTTCCTTGCCCTTTAACCTGTTCATATCTTTACCTTTCTTGCTGTATCAAGCTCTGAATTTTTCTCAGTCTTTTCTCAATTATCTTTCTCTGTGCACTATATTGTTATGGTTTATTGGTCCTGCTTTTTAAAGGGGATGTTCATCTTCAAACACTTTTTTCAGTTCAGTTGGTTTCCAATTGTTCATGAGAGAGAAAGTTACTTTTTGTTTTCTATTTGTGAATGTTTTTTCTAACATTGAAGTGTAAAGTTTTATTTTTCACTGTTTTTTGTTTTTTTGAAGCAGCTCTGGGATGGGATCACTGATTCTGTAAACCCTTCTACACTGATACATTCAAACATTTCTTATCTTTGGCCCTGCTGAGCAGAATCCCTGAGTTTTAGTAAAGGGTTGTTTCACCTTTGAGTTCCCTTTTAGCATGAGGTAGAGAGTGATATTCTGAGACAAACTGCAATTGTTTTTCTTTTTTTTATCATGTATGTTTGTTTGTTTTTTTAGCTATATAGCTATTGATATTTAGCAAATTACTCTAGCAACCATGCATTGATTTGAATAAGAGACTGGAAGATGAATAGGAGAGGGTCTGGAAAGAAAGATGAGTGATAAAAAGCATCAATCACAATAAATATGCAGGCTTACAGAGTATTTGTTTTTTAGGCAGCTGTTAGAATTGATGTAATACTTGCTAATATTCCAAAGATATTTATGAGAAATGTATCAACTAATGGAACACATTGTAACAGTTCAGAATCTTCACCTGTATCACCAAACTGCCAGACTGAAACTCCAAAGAGACAAATAAACTTTAAACTTAGGTTTTGGAAAAATGGTAAAAAAAAAAAAAGTTGAAAGAAATTGAAAAAAAGTCTTTATTGCTGGTGAACAATCTGAAAACAACTCAACTGAAAAAAAGGGGAACAATTTTAGTAATGTTAAATGAGATTACTATCATAATATAAAGTCCAGGGCACAACAGAAACTGAGTAAAGAGGACAAGGCCAAAGACTACTTCTTTTTTGTTGCCTCTTCTTGCACTCCTTCATGCGCATGCAAGCACCACCTTGCGCACGCACACTCGCACCAAGCCAGCACCGCATCCAGCAGGCTTGCCTAGGGCATCCGTGTGGCATGACGCAGCCCTGCATAGGTGTCAGAAGTTACGGTGCAAAACATTGCTGCCCACATGCTGTAGAGATTTATAGTGTTCTTGAGGGGTGGGCAGGGTGAAACAATTAGGCATTTCCCCTCAAAACCCAACAGTGCCTAGGACCTGTGTTTCTCTCATGAATACATTGCTGCCTGCATGCAGGATAATGCTGTCTTGCGCCTTGCACTGGATTTTGTGTAGCTCAGATGCAGATCACAGCATTGCCCCAGGCACAAGTGCCTGAACACTAAGGGGCACAATTAAAACAAGAAAGGAATGTTCTTTATAATTATAAGGTTAAACAATAGCGCACAATAGATTAGCAGCCGATTCATCACTGTTCAGTAATTTATACAGAGCGAAAACAATAATTATTTTCCAGTATGAAAAATAATTAACCAAATTCTTTTCTCCACACATGCAATTTGCTTTGGAGAGCAGGGATTGGGTTATGTGATAATACCCAGTGCTGCTACTGACTGAGAAATACCACCCCGTTAAACATAATGCTTTCTGACTCTTCAAATCAGTCAACCATATTCTGTCAAATCGACACTGTATCAACTATAATAAATGGGTCCATGCTTTAAAGTCATACCAAAGAGTTTCTATAAAAATTATAGGAACGTGTCAGTATCAAGTAGGTGCTGCACCCAGAACAGTTCCACTCAAAGCCCCCCTCAAAGCCTCATCCAGCCCCGCGAACTTGTGTTAACCTGACCCTCTGACACTGCTAAATGATGTTCTTTGCTGTTTCAGTGATGCTGGGTTGAGGCCATAGGCTAATTACAAATGAAAACATGACTTCAGCCTGTGGAAGGATCGCTCTGTCCCCAGCCCACCGTCACTGAAGCAACTCAGAAGATACGTTAGTAGTGTCAACAGGTCGGCTACACCAAGGTTTGCGGGGCTGGGGCCAGCTTTGAGGGGGGCTTTGAAGGGATCTATTCTGGGAGAAGCACCTACTTGGTACTGACACGTTCCTATGATTTTTATAGAAACGCTTTGGTATGGCTTTAAAGAATAGACACATTATTATAGTTGATACAGTGTCAATTTGACATAATATGGTTGACTGGTTGGTATCACTTTAACGAACTTTCCTGACACTAAACTTTTGTTGAATCTTAAAATAAATAGATCCTTTTTTCCATAATACATTAGCCCCTTTAATTATTGAGTTGTGCAGAGCTACTTCTCTCTGTGCCTTTATTCACATTATCCAGCACAGATCACAATGTCAAGAAACAGCGACAGGATTGAGATGGCGTATTTTTGGATTTGGATTTTTAGCAGCTTTGGGGTGTGATAAATCTCTAAGAGTTCAAGTTTTCCCCCTGTAAACCAAGACCAGAAGAAAAAGGAAAACCAAGACCAGAAGAAAAAAGAGGTTTAATATATGGGCCGGGCCCCAAATTTGGTCAAGGTGCTCCACTCCCAGAACCTCAGCCAAGGATGAAATTAGGTCCAGGAGCTCCAGTCCTTCCAGTCCCTCCCTTTCTGACATATTTGCAGTAAGTCTTTAGAGTTTTATTTCCGTTTTATAGAAAGTTCTATTATTAAAAACTGAAACTGATTATGAGTTTGGGAACACTAGAGAGACCTATTAATTCTTCAGATATCCAGTTCTCCTGCTCAGATCCTGGATGTACTAATCCAGCTCTTATTATATCTTCAAAGCCCTAGGGATAAATGATAATTCAAGGATTGGATGCCAATAGCTTATCCAAGTCGGCATTCTTTCCAGGACTGAATGCCCATACTGTAATCAACTCGTTTAGCAACCGGAAAATAAAATAATAATTTCAGATATGAAGTCTGTGACAATTTCTGGCAGTCTTCCTCCCTCTTACAAGCCTGGAAAAAAATTAAACATTTGGTTTGATTTATTTTCTCAAAACTTAACCTTAATTAGTTGCCTTATTTGCCCTTGAGTGCCATTTTCTAAACCCCTTCATAAATTCTAAGCATGGCTGCTGTCAAAAGCTCAGACAACACTACATATATTTATCTTGTCTAAGGATATCTCTTCACACTCGTCCCTTTAACGCCCATCACAGGGAGTTTCTGTCTCAGTCTTTCCTCAAAAGGCTTCTCGACCTGAAGGCTTTTACATGCAAGATTATACAGGTTATGTGCTGTGTCAGGTTATTTCATATAGGAAAAGGAATAGGGAAATTTTGTATCCGCCCATAATGCTTTTTTTATTTACATGCTAATTTGCACAAAGTGATAAGATCATAAATATAAAGAGATGGAAATATATATGAATTGGTTCCTTATATGTGTGCCATCTGCAACTGTGAAAAAGAACAGGGTTGCAATCATTTTTTATTTTTTTATTTCTATGTATATACTGTACATGTAAGATTCAAATGTGGGGGGAAAAAGCAAACCTTGCATTTCCTTTCGCCCTAAATCAGTTTTCAATAAATTGTGTTCATTTTTAGATTGTAAACTCTATTGAAGTATAAATGTATTGATTAGTATTTGTATGTAATTTGTATGTCTGATGTATACATTGTTAATTTAGGTGACATCACACACACTCTGCATTGGCTGGATTTTTTTCTTGAAAAGGATAGTACAGTTGTCCTCATCTAAATTTTTTCATATGAAGAGAGAGAGAGAGACAGAACAATGACTCTGTATACATGTAACGCTCATACATGAGAAAAAGGCACAGACATAATTCATTATATATTCTACTGTAAATTCAGTGTTTTATACAGTAGATTTCTATTATTGCTTTTTTTCCTAAGTAGTGTTTAGCTTCCTCAAGTCTTAATTAAAGGTCAGTCACACCATAAGGGGGAAACATTTTATTTACATTAACTATTATATATGTTCAGCATCTACAACACAATTACTTTTTGACAGCCTATCATGTATAAGAAAGATTAAATTCCTACATGCTTGCAGAGAGCCACACTGCCCAGTATAAGAAAAAAAACTAATTAACTAGATCTCATTTAGACAAAATAAAATGAAAATAACCAGGGGCTCATTTATTAAACCTCGATTTTTATCCGGTTGAGTTGTTAAATTTCTAAATTTTTAGAGATTTATTATACAACACAGCTGCTAAAAATTGGAATCAGAAAATACTTCAGCTAAAAAGCTGTCAAGGCCATGTAGAAGTCAATAGCAGATGTGCCTTTTACAATTTGAAGATGTTTCTTGACATTATGATTTGTGCTGGTTTTAATCCTAAAAGGTTGGGATTATCAGGCAACTGCTCAAAAAAAGACGTATGATTTGATCACCAAATTTGAAATAGTCGTACAATTTAAAGTGTCGTTTGATTTTTGACAAGAAACCCTATGTTTAAAAGGCCACACAGGTCATAGATAATAATAATAGATATGAAATAACAGAAATATGCAAGTGGGAGTGTCCACACTGATTAGAATTAACTATAAACATGCCAAAATGGGAATTATAGTTCTATAGTACTACATTGCTTAAGAATATGAGATTTGGAGGTTTAGTCCCATTTTGGCGTGTATTTTATATATGATTTTGACAAGCTTTTTCTCACACAAACTTTTTTGAGCTGATTTTTTGCTAAATTAGTTAAATTCATGGACGGGAGTTAGGTCAACTTTGTTTTACAACACAATTGTGATACATTTACGTTTAAGTAAATAAATAAGAATGGTAAGACAGAAACTACATCAACCAGACCTAGCTTTGATTTTCTTTCAACAAATTAAAAATAACCCAATATTATAAAGTAAATATACCTACTGACTTCTTAGCAAAACAACTAGAATTGCAACAAATGAAATTTAAAAAAATAATATAAGGAATAATCCAACATACCCTCCAACAGATGACTATTTGTAGGAGATTTAATTTCATTGACTACACTCTGATAAAATAAAAGACCTAGCTTTACCTATTTCTGCAACAGAGGTAGAATTAAATTCACACCATTAAACAAATCCCCCGGTCCAGATGGTCTCCAAGTAATTTATTATAGAACATTTGCCAATATTTTAATATTAAAACTAACAAAATTGTAAAACTCTAGGAAGTTTTTTCCCAGACAAAATGGTACATTCCACAACTATCATCATACCAAAACATTGTAAAGATTAATTTAAGATGCATAACTATAGGCCTATTTTTTACTAAATTGTTACCAAAATATTTTCAAATAGGTAATTGTAAAAATACCTGGTGGTCTTTGGGGCAGTGGAGATACCCCATCTTCCTTGAACATAGCAGTGGTTGATAGCTGAAATGTTTAACCAAGAAACATGAAAGCATTTCAGGGATAAAAATGTTGATCATTGTATTGGTCTTTATGCAGATGACATAATAATTGCCTTATCTAATCCTATGGAGAGTCTACCAAATCTAATCTATTACATGATTTTGGTAATATATCCTATTATAAAGTGAAAATAAAATTCAGGATTTGGGTATGAATATAATATTCCTCTGAAGTTGTATACTAAACTCAATAAATAATGCAATTTTGATTGGTGTAAGGAATACATTCAATACACTGGGAATCAATCTTCTGAAAGATTTTCTTCCATTGAAATATTCTTTTAAAGATGAAATTAGCAATTGGAAATGTTTCATGGATTGGAAGAATTATTGTTATAAAAATGTCGATTGTACCAAATATGTTCTTAAAACTATCCTAATTTTTATTCCATCTAACGTCTTTTCTATATTACTGAACTTACCACAGTTTGAATTCTGTAAATATCTACAAGTTAGAAAAAATTTGGAATAATTTGCTCAATGAGAGTTAAGCTTTGAAAATCTATTACATTCAGATTTTGCAATTACCAAAGGACTAAATGTTATAAATGATTAACTGATTCCAAAGGCTTTTCCAAAATCCCTACAACTGTAGAATGGGAATTAGATGTAGGAAGACATTTCACTAACATTGATTGTAAGAGAGCCAATCAGAGGCCTCATAGGTTTTCTAAATGTATCTCTCGCAGTGAATATTATTACAGAATAATATATTGCTGGTATTAAAAACCCTCAAGATTATTGAAAATACATTATATTCCAATATTTACAACCTGCGTGGAGAGGCTGTCGAGAAGTAGGAGATATGCTGCATATATGGTGGAGCTGTACAAGCTTCCATGATCTTTGAATTTCTGTATCTAATTTGATCCTTATATTCTGGACAGATCAATATCTTTTGAAAACCAGGGATCTTTTGATAAAGTGTTTTTTTGCCCAGATAATTGAATCTAAATTGTTGATCTCTCCACTCTCCATTTTCCATAATTTTGTATGCCTCTAAAAGTTCTTCTATACCCAGAAAAGAAGACAATTTTCCTCCTGGTTTATCTCAAAGTCAATAACCATCACTTGTACTTCCTCACAACAATATTTCTTACTATAGCTGGAAAATGCTACCATTGTAGGCCCTAGAATTATTTGCATGATATTTGTGTACATTAATATACTTGGTGACAGTTAGGGGCAGATTTACAAAATTTGTGTGAAGAGATCCAAGTTTGATCGAATTCAATCGAATCCCGATCGTACGATTTTTTCGCAGGATCGAATATGTAAATTTGGCATCTTCGATCATCAAATACCGAATTATCGAATGATCGAATATTCGATCATTCGATGATCGAAAGATTTAAAATTTTAAAATCCTTTGAATGCCTACTTCGCCAGATTGAACCTACCGAATACCAAAAAAGTACAAATTTTTCAGAGGCTTGAAGGAAAAAGTACGATTTTTTCGTGAAATCTACCGATAGGTATCCGATCGTATGATTTCATTGAGAAATCGAATATCGAGGAAATTAAAGCCTGAAACTATTCAATAATCATTCAAAGAGATTCGAGGAAAATTTAGTAAATTTGCCCCTAAGTATTTTAACTTTCATTCATTTGATCTATTATGTTTTAATTTTTTTCCATGCATGCCTTTAAATACTGATTGGTTTTTATACCTCTGTATTATTATCAGTATTAATTAATGTATTACCCGAACCTTGAACTTGATATGGTATGCTAGCATATCACAATTGTTTGAGTAGCCGTACTATATGATCACTTAATTATGCAAATACCACTTATAAAATTCACAGAAGAAGAAGGGTGATTAACTGATTTGTTAGTTGATTTGGTGGGCAATCTGACTTCTATCATAATGTTTTTTTTGCTGTGAAATCAGAAAAAATATGCAATTTTATTAAATGTTCCATTATCAGCAACACGTACCTTCAACAGCCAATAACAAATATTTTTGCAGCGCTCTTTCCCATCGATAATTTAATAATGCATTTAATTCATAACATGATTATAGCAACACTATAGACTTTCTTAAGACCACAACGGCTTTTCCAGCTTGAGAAAGGAAATCTAAAGCATTCCTGTGATCATGCTAATTTGCAATAAAGGCAGTTTTATTTGGAAAACGATTGGATTGCTGCAAACATCCGTTGCTTTTTTGATTTTATCAACAAATAAATATTACACATCTTTCTTTCTGAATTACAGTTATAAAGCACTGGTTGGGTAAACAAATGGTCCACTTGATTTTAAAGCACTCTTGAGAAATCAGAAGCACCTGCCAAATGGTTGTATATGAAACTTTAGCAGGCTAGCTCACTGGACGTGATGTTACTGTTATGAATAGGATATCCATTCATAGCCCATAAATACTGCACATAGAGTATTTGGATCCATATCCATTTACAATTTATTTCTCAACTCATCATTTTTTCCCACATGGGTGGTCATGGTTTTTTCTTGATGTGACACTTTTTTCCTAAAAGAAAGTATTCTAAAAAAACTAAATCTTACCACCTAACAAAAAATGCCGAGGGGGAAATTGCAATCACATTGTTTGCCATGATTTAGTTAAGTCATAGCAGAACCAAAAAAATTATTAAATTACTCCACGGAAGCAATTTATCAAAAGTGTGTGTTTATTAAAAAAATTAACATTTAAAAAATTTGATCTTGTAAAAACTACCTAGACATAATGGGGCCAATTTAGGAATGTTTGTGCCTTTGGGCTCGAGCATCCGGCTACTAAAACCACATAAGAGTTCCTTAACTCTTGCATGGTTTCTTCATTCAAATGTCTCAGCTTCAGCTTTTTTTCCCCTGAGCAAGTTTTTCAAGATTAGAACGCTTCGCCACCTAAAAACCAGCCAAGCTTTATATTTTTCTTCCAGAAGCCGAGGTAATCAAAGGAAGAAACCACACAAGAATTTAGGAAAGCTTGCATCTTTTTTCAGCCCAATGCTCAAGCACAAAAGCTCAAGCATTTTTAAATCAGCCTAAGTGAGTCTGCCTCATTTCAATTCTAAATCATAAAACTCAATTTAAAAAATATCTTTCATTCCAATTGACTTCTCTATGAACTCGCCAGGTTTTAGATACTGATTTGTTATATTAAAATTTACAAGGTTTTTTTTGTTAAAAAATTCTGGAAACTCAAATTTAAAATTTTTTTTTGGCAAAATAAAACTTAGAGCAATTGTGGTAAAAAAATAAATTCATATGTTGATAAATCTGCCCCCTAGTGTCAGTGAGATGATAAAAGGTCTATAAATTTACTCATTGGACTAATATGCTGCATTAAAATAATGTTTTACTGATTGATTTTGAATTATAAAAGGAATTAAATGTGTTCATAGCTTTTACGATAAGTAGGATAAAGATAGCCAGTGTATTGAACATGGTATAGTTAAACAACTTTGTGAAATCTCTAAAATCGTTTGTAACAGAGAAAAGGAACAGTAAAACATGTATTTGCATTTGAATATAAAGAATATAATACATTTTAACATATTAGCTTTAAAATCCAAATACATTTCATTGAGAATTTTGTGTGACTTCCAGTATGCATGAGAGTTATATGTGTTCCGCTAAGTTGTGCCCAGGACTGAAAGTGAATATGTGGGTAAGGATGAGAGACATCAGTCCATTAACACAACTTAAGTAATGTAATTGTAATAATGCATCCAAACAGGAGCGGGAAGCTCTCTCAAAACAGCTTGATTACGGTCAGTGTTTCAGTCATTCCCAGAAACTGCATCTGGTTGCAATGAAATTCCCACAGGAGGCCTAAGCATTCACTGCAATAAAGCTGTCTACAGGAGACTTCTGATAGCTGCTCTCCATGACGGTGATAGGCACAGCAAATCCAAAACATATCACCTGACCAGAAATTATTTTAAGAGAAAACAGAATTGAATGCTAGAGAAAGATTGCTATGAAATGCCTGCACAAATGAATAAATGCTAGCAAAACTTCACCTACGTTCATCTTCTGAGAGGCAACTTTACGTTTTAGTGAATAAGCGTAGTGGTAAGAAATTTACACCTGACAAAATTCACCTGATTGTTCGCTGCCAAAATTTTATTGCATTTGCCCCACAGTGTTAAGGCTGTCACCACAAACTGCATAAATTAGCCTTATGTTTTTTTGAAAAATACTTTCCTTGATATTATTTTCAGCAGCTAACGATACATTTATAATATGAGATCTATGTTTTGTGCAGCATGAATGAACAGTCTTTCTTCTGTATGCTGCTATGTCATTGATTTTTAGGCAGACTTCAAATGCAGCTGTGTGTGAGGCTCTAGACATTCGTTAACCATTCCTTTATTTTACTTTAAAATCAATAGGGAAGTACCAGGATAAAAGGCCAAAGAGCTTATTTTGATTCATCCAACTCATTGTTCAGTTGACAGCACAATCCTAATTTTACATCCATGTTTGCCCCATGCTATTATATAGTGAATAAAGTGCCCCCTCTTGTAAAATATAAGGATATGATAAAATACCAAGGAGTTCCATGACCATATTAAAACACAAGGTCGAAGGCCCCATCTAGAATATTTCATGCAGGTTTGGTCTCCAGTGATCAAATTGAATTAGAGAGTCCAAATAATGGCAACTAAGATGGTAACAGGTATGAAACGTTACAGTATTGAAGAAGATTGGCCAAGTTGGGGTGTTTACACTGGATGGAGGGTATACAAATGTGATGACATTTTTCAATCTTGATTAAGGTTGCCAGAATTGGGTCTAGTTCATTTTAATTTGTTCATTTGTAGTTTAAGGGAGCTGTGATAATGTACAAATATAGAAGGGGATCATATGATAAATAATGCTTGATTTGCCTGTAGGTCCTTCCAACAGACACAAGTGCACAAAGGAAATTCCTTCTTAATATTTGAAAATTATTTTTTACCGTGAGAACTGTGAAGTTGTTGAACTGAAGTGGTTGTACTAGCAGATACATTAGAATAGAATTAGAATAGATACTGTGTTAATGACAAGGGATAAGCATTGCAGCATTAATGTTACCCAATTGGAGGCATGTTCAATAATTCTCTGCTAGTCACATGCACAGCCTAAAACAATAAGTAATTTGTATATGACTGTTTGAGGTGTCGACTCGTTAGCATTGACAATTTTAACACACACAACCATGGCAAATTCTGCATGCGGTTATTATTTTAAACCTCGTAGTTTCAATCATAATAATAACATTTACAGGGGACAAACATTTTTGGAAACATCAGGATAAAATCCAGGAAAACATTATGTAAAATCAGCACCCATTGAAATGCATTATACATTGGTTAGACCACAAAAAATAAATTAAAATGCAGGTAAATTATGGTATGTAAAATTGAGGCTTCATTGTATAAATAATTAAAAAAAACTTTCAGTATGTACCTCTAAGGACAAGGCCAGACGGGGAGATTCGGGGGAGATCTGTCGCCTGGTGACTTATCACCGCGATTAATCTCCCCGAATAGCTAGTCAGCGATGCGCACTCGCTAGGCGTAAAGTCACCTGCGCTTGTTCATACGCAGCAGCGTGATTTTAAAAGTCGCTTAAAATTGCCTACTATTATTCCCTAAAATTAGAAATTCGATAAGCTTTCGACTATCGAATGCTTATAGAATAGTTTTAGTCTATCGTTTCGCGCGTTTTACGATTTCTCAATGAATTTGTGCGATTGGATACTGATCCAAAAAAATCGTGCAATTTTCTTTGAGCGTCCGAAAAATTTGTACGATTCGAACGATCGAAGCGTTCGATTGTATGAATGGTATTCGAGCAGGACTTAGCAAAAGAAGCCTTATGGGGGGTTTCCCATAGGCTTCTATTGCAATTCGGTACGTTCAATCTGGCGAAGTAGGCAGTCGAATAACTTTAAAATTTTGATTCCTTCGATCATTGAATGATCGAATATCCGATCTATTCGATATTCGATGATCGAAGAGGCCAAATTTGAATATACGATTTCACGAAAAATTCGTATGATCGCTATTCGATCGAATTCGATCATTTCACGTGAGTTTTGTAAATTTGCCCCTAAGTGAACACCCATTGGTTATAGAATCTACCCAATATCTCAGAAGTTTACAACAGGAACCAGATCAACCAGACAATGCACTCCCACAGGAGTCATCAAACTAACAGATTACTGGCTATTTATCAAATATAACTTCTCATAAGGTCTATAGAAGGATCTCAGAAGAGCTGAAAGTTAGAATTGTTATTCAAATGTTATTATGTACTGTTATTATCACTTGAATCTTTATCACGTATTTCTCTCTGAAAATATTTGTATATTTGAACCATAAAGAATTTCATGTCATAACAAATAAATAAAAACAAGTTTAAAAAAAAACCTAAAGGAATTGAAAACTAAAAAGGTGTTTTTGTGCAATTGCACTTGAGAGACTGAAAATACACAGTGTAAAGTGGGTTTTCTGGTACAACTCAGTGTTTGTCTTGTCACACGTATGTTGTATGTTGGAGCAGCAGTTCCATGCAGTATTTACGTGTGAGATATGCAGGTGGGGGAGAGATGCAAGAGGGGAAGTAGGGGTGGAAGTGTAGAGGGGCTGGTCCACAGTTTGTCCAAAGCAAGAGATTTGCAATTTTGGCTGAAGATACTGCAGAGGAAAGCTCTGAACGTTGTGGCGTGTATGGAGCAGACTGACT
>CM044433.1:152138188-152157034 GCA_024363595.1 Xenopus borealis
TATGCAATATCTTTTTATAGAGACCTACATTGTCCAGGGGGTATAGTTTTCCTTTAAGTAAAAAAGTCTGACCAAACTAGAATCCATGATTTGACATTATTTATTATAATGAAGAAACACTCGAATTTTAAGTGAAATCGCTCGAAACTTCCAATTTTTGGGGATTTTTGGCTAATATTTGGCTACTCTTAAGAAGCGGATGATAATAATTGTATAACTACCACCATGCAAGATGTCTCAGCAAAATTGTTCAGAACAGGAGGTATTTTTAAAGAAAGTCAAAATACTAAGGATAAATACTACGGAAAAGATTATCAATCAAGTGTGGCCAGAAAATAAAAAGAGGAGGAAATATAAAAATAAAGACAATAAATAGGAACAAATAACTGATTATAATAAAATGAATGTTAGTAATATCCAAAAGCTTGTAGAGAGTGTATATAATGATTAAACATGATTCAAAACAGAATTTAAAGGAGGGTTTCACCTTTAGATTAAAGGAGAAGGAAAGTTTAAGTAAGCTTTGTCAGAAAGGTATCTATAAATAAAACCCATAATCACTCACAGTGCTTCTGTTCTGAGTTCTGTGTGAAAAGAACATCTGCATTCCTTTCCTTCCCCATGGGCTTCGGGATCAGTTTTTCTTCTCTCAGCTCAAGACCAATCAAAAAGTTGTTTAGCTTAAAGGTGAACCAGCCCTTTAAGAAGGTGTCAGGAAATAGTAAAAATATAAAATGCATGTAGAGGAGGTAATCTAGCAAGGAACGTCAGTGTATATATATATATTGAAACTGATACAATCAGTGGGATTTAACACAGATTTTACAGCTCCTATTATTAATGTTTCAGAATGCTTGGGATCTAGGGTTTTCCTGATAACGTATATTTCTTTAATTTGGATCTTCATACCTGTCTGCTAGAAAATCATGTAAACATTATATAAATCCAGTAGGCTGGTTTTGCCTCCAATAAATCATTTTTATAAATTGTAATTATTTTATTTATAAAATATTATATAAAATGGAGTGTATGGGAGGTGGTCTTTCTGTAATGTGGAGCTTTCTGGATAACAGGTTTCTAGATAAAGGATCTTGTACCTGTAATATATAAATATATTCAGATTGTGATAATGGTATCACTGACAACCTCACTTTTTCAAAAATACATTTCTGTCATGGTTTTAATACCATATTACACTTGGAGCATTTCAACGAATTCATTCTACCATTTAAAATGGTAAATGTATTTTTTTTATGTTTTAATAATATTGTGAAGGCTGTCGTCTCATTATGTATGATCCTGTTCTTTCAGAAACAGTCAGCATTATACTTTGCATGTCCTTTAAAGGCTGTTTATCTTATTTTTCTTGCTTGAGCACTATTATCATATTTAGCACTACAGTAGGTAAAGCACAGGAAATTTTTTAGCAATTTAGTGCTTCTGCAATGTGATTACATTTTGATCTAAACAAGGAAATCTTCGCCAGCTTTTAGGTAACACATTTTTAAAAGTTTAAGGTGAGTCTGGGGTGCCAGGATCCATTGCCTCTTACTGTATACATAATATATTTGGGGCTAAAGTTCCCACAAACTACATGGTATTTTATCTCACCTATGTTGTAATCCAAAAATGCTTAACTGCGTGCTATGAACCAACAGTTTAATACAAAATCAAGGGAGTAGATGCACAAAATAACCTTTATTACAACATAATATATAAATAGGCCAAGGTTTCAGTCCCTGACTTGAATCTTTCTCGAGACCTCAGTATAATTTGAAAAACAGTGATACAATTAAGTAAAAACATACACACACCAATACAGCATGCAGCCTCCACTTGATTTGAGACAAACACTGCCTACCCCACATCATAGATGAAAGAGCAAGTCATCACCAACAAAATGTCAGTAATAAAACTTTCAAAAGAAATGCTGATTAAACTGTCTTAGGCCTGTATTTCACAGATACAAGGCATAATTACTACAGTATTTATCATTCAATACAAGTTAGCTGACTACTTGACCAACTAATAACTTTCAGTATATATTATGTAACAATTTTAACAGTGATTCAGAAAGAAGTGATCAATGCTCACTAAATCCTAAATGGTATAGAGTAAATAGGTCTATTCTCTGGGGTAATACGTATTTGGGACCAATCCCCTCCCCCTCTTAGAGAAACATAGGTATTGTGCCCTGGGATAAATACTCTATACCTACTTTTCGCTATATAGTTATTGATAATATACATGCCCTAGGTCAAGGCAGGTGATCAATCACAAATACATTATAACCCCAGAAAGATGTTTTGTGCAGTGAAGATAAAAATACTATATGGTTGATAATGTGTCTGCAACTGGTTTTGAAGTCTTCACATCCATGAAGGTGGTACTAACAGCAACCAATGTGTGGTATATACAAAATGCCTGTACAGTAGGTGTCACTATGCACAAGAGTTATACTGTGCATACACAGTACTTTCTATACAGCTTAAAGTGTTAAAGTTGAAGTTGCTGTTGAAGTGTAATGGCTGCCTGAAACTGCTAATAAAGCACTGTTATACTCGACTCATCCTCGGGTACCAAAACATAACACAATGTCCGTCCATACACAACCTATGTCTGGGCCTGAGCCACTGAAGCATAAATGCAATATTACTAATCCCGATGATATTTAATAAAAAACCCTTTAAGCATCAAACATGGAGCAGTGATAGGCAGTCCTCTGTCTGTCATCACCCTTTGTGCATCAGCCATAGCATATTGCATATTATTAGAAGCTGTGACAGCTTTTCTCTGACAGCAGAGGATGTCAAACCCCACATTCCCCCATGTGCTGAATTTTGCATGTCTCCATCTATAAGTTTTTGATGAGGAAATACATTGAGCAGTTTTGTGTGTTAAACTGAGTCAGTTGACCTAGGAAGAACTCAGGAGCAGCAAGATAGGCAATGAATGTCGGTTATTGCAGGTTCAGAGACACCACTGGTTGGTCTGTTGGGGAGTCAAATGAACAGCACTTGCATAAGCAAGGTCACTTCTAAAGAGGGTTTGTAATTGTAATAGCCATCATCTGCTACTCTGCTGGCACCAGGTCAATTGCACAAGGTTCCTAAAGCTCCTTCAAATGCTGACAAAAGTGCACACATACACAAGACCAGGGGGAAGCTGGGAATTACAAACCAAAGCATGATACATTCAAGAATTAGGCACAGAATAGTCAGAAGCTAGGCTGTCAACTTCAGCCAAACAAACAGAAAACAGGAACTAGGAACAACAGGCTAGACACGATGGACAAGGAACTGAGAAACTGAGACCTATCACAGGGAACAGGCTGGTACTGTAGGTCTCTGACAATAAGCTGCACCAGCATGATAATGTAGTGAATTACCAGAGCTTGGAAAATGAGATGTATTGGCAGGGCTACAGTATGAAAAAGCCAAGAGAATGCAGCACTGATTAAAGACCAGGAAAACCCAGGAAAGCATGCTTTGGATTCAATATGGGTCTAGTGGTCGGTTGGATGTACATTTCTGAGTTATTTACTCAGATACCCTTGACCTGCATTTTGCATTGATAATCATTTTCTTCTTTCTTGAAGGTCTTAATGCATTGTCTCCAGTCTAAAGCATCAACATTTTGTTCAAAAACTCATCTGCTGGTGCCAACAACACTGCAGTGACTTCAGTATGACAATTGTTTATTTTTTAATTTTTAACCGAGTGTAGAGATGTTCTGTTTCTATCATCCCCGACTGTATCCTGCCTCTGCCTTTTCATGCTACTTTCCATATAATTTGTCATGATGAGCAGTCGCTTTGTTTTAGTGATTTATAACAGAGGTCAAGTCAGAGCTGCATTTAACACATCACTTTGTGCTCAAAGGCAAAGTAATGTGTCTCCTTGAAAATGGTGCTAATTTATCATCACTTGAAAATCAGGCTTGCTCATGTTAACAAATTTAACTACCACTTACAGTACATATATTTGTCTCTTCAGGTCATTAATGTAGAACGAGTTGACTGAACAAGGTAGAGCACACACACACAAACACATACAGATTAAAGAATTAATCCCACTGAAAACAAACATTCAACACAAACTGTTAATTGGAAGGGAATGCTAGGTGCTGCAAAAACGATACGTTAAAATGATTAATGTTTTCAGTTATCACATTTTATTAAATTTCTCCAGTGTCTTAAATATACTGCAGCTCATTCGTACCACATGGCTGTATAATAATTTGTGAGTGGTGTGGCACGTTGATACACGATCAGTCTAATAATGATAATTAGATCAGTGGGGGAGTGGCAGAGAACAATTCATCAGGAAGGCTAAAGTAAGTACGGTGCTTGGTGCTCTTCTGGGAATGAAGAAAGACATGAAAGTGATCAGAACTGGGTAGAAGCCCTACTGAAAAAGCACCTAGAAATGGCAGGCACAAAAATGTGAACACAAATATTTTTATTGATATATATATATATATATAATGACAATATACAAATAAACACAGACGCATATATACATATGTATTTATTTATGGAAAACAATTTAAAACCACCAGATCATTAAGGGCCCTGCAACATAAGTAAGAATATTCATGAAATGACACCATGTTGTGCAGGGAAAAACCAGAAGTAGTGAACAAACTGAACAGCCTATTTATTAATTTTCCGAGGTTGAGAAAAAAATGCCAGCCTCACAAAAAAAAAAAACTGTGACATTTTGGACAGAGAAGTCTGCTGGTTTGAATCAGGCATAAACAAGGCTATTTTAAGGTAGAGACACCATCCCTATACAGAAGAGGGGGCCTTCAGCATCATCTATCTGCTACATATAATATTGTACTAACATCTTCGCCTTGGCAGATTCACAAAACTTCACAACTCCATCCATGCAACTCTCACAAGTAACACCTATCTCTTTGAGCTGCATGACACATTTTTAATTCTATCACAGTAACTACACATCATTCCACCTCTGTGAGTTTCAGTTGTCACTCAGGATAGTTACACTGCAACATTATGATTGGATTATTGGAAGAGTTTATATGCCAAGGATTTCCAGTACCTGGATGAATGAAAACCTTCATAGACATATGTTATAAATGGAGCTAGCTCTGCATTTGTAATTGGAGGACACTGAGTTCTGCATTTACACTGTTAAAGCAATAGTGCTTTGCATTTTATCAGGTGGGACATGGCATATTTTTTCTGCTAAAATAATGTGACATCTCTCTAATCAGTGTTTAGCTTTTTTCAGCCAACTACAGGTAAAACAATGAAAGTAAAAATATATTTAGTTAGCATGGCTTATTGACCAGGTGTAAATTTGCCCAGTGTTGATAATTAGCCCACTGTCTAGTGTTTCAGAATCTATCCTTGTTGATAACACAGTCTTTTGTATCCTGAAATCGCAATACAGCAAGAGCCCCAAGCAGGAATTTTGTTTATAATGCATAGTAAATGCAGTGATATTCCTAGCATCTTTTCAAGCCATGGATTTAATTATCCCCAAACTCCCTCTATGCCAGCAAAACCTTTATTGAATACGTCAGATACAGTACAAGTCAGTATAACTTATTTCTTACTGGCTTCTGAGGATAAAAAAGTAATATTAACCAATGATATATTAGACTCCATTGCTGGTAACTTAATCCGCTGGACTGAATTTAAGAAAAAAAATCAATCTATTTGAAAAGGAGAAATATTATATGAACAATAGTGGCTTATCAGTGATTAAACACAAAAACAAGTATTTGCTTATCATTGGGTAGACAGGGTCATTTTAAAATGTGTAACATTTTGTCTGGAGGTGCCCATTTCTGCCACCTGGACAGTGGCACCAGCGCAGTGATGCTGTGCACAGACGCGTGACGTCATCATGTCGCGTCTGGCGCCAAATTTCAAAATAAATGGACGCTAAGGTCCTGGGTTCAATGCCCGATTATAGGAATTGCTACCTTCATTCCTGGGTGTTCCTAAATTCTTCTTGAGCTGATTCCAGAACTTTGACCTTGCCTGGACTTTGATTTTTCTACTATTCTGCCTGGACAATGTTTACAGGGAGATTGGTCACCCAACGACAAATCTTCTCTATGCAGGCGGAATGGCATACATATTGCTTCTGATTTTCCAAGTTGCCCCAAGAGTAAACTTCAGACAACTTCGGAAATCTGAAGCAATTCGTTTGCCATCCCATCAGGGAATCTTATTCTTGCCAGCGGGAAGACATTTTGGGGAGATTAATTGGCTGCAGTAGTAAAGATTTGTTCCTGGGTGACTAAACTTCCCGTCTGCAACCACCTTAATTCATTTTCAATTTATGAATATAAAAAAAGTCCAGGTTTTGTCCTATTATATCTCTATACAAATGAGGTAATACCTAACAAATTAGGAGGCTCCTCTTTAAAAACAGACATTCCAGGAAGCCATTAAAGGAAAACTATACCCCCAGAACAATGTAGGTCTCTATAAAAAGATATTGCATAAAACAACTCATATGTAAAACCCTGCTTCATGTAGATAAACCATTTTCATAATAATATAATTTTTTAGTAGCATGTGCCATTTGGTAATCCTAAATAGAAAATGGCCATTTTAAAAAATAAGGACAGCCTCCTGGGATCCTTGGATTCAATGGTGCACACAAACATACCAAACAAACTATAAAGTTAGGTCACATGAGCCAATTAGCAGTTGTGTCTTTTGCTTCCACACTTCTTCCTGTTACAGTTAGAGCTGAAATATTTCTGGTCAGGTGATCTCTGAGGCAGCACACAGACCATCACGAAATGGTGGCTCAAGGCAAGAGATGTAAAAGGGCAATATTTACTTAAATATATATTCCAGTTTGGTAAGATTCTTTAATATGCCACTTAATTTGATATAAACTTTCTGTTGCTTAAAGGAAAACTATACCCCGAAAATGAATTTTTGAGCAACAGATAGTTTATATCAAATCAAGTGACATATTAAAGAATCTTGCCTACCTGGTATATATATTTCAGTAAATATTGCCCTTTTACATCTCTTGCCTTGAACCACCATTTCGTGATGGTCTGTGTGCTGCCTCAGAGATCACCTGACCAGAAATATTTAAACTCTAATTGTAAAGGGAAGTAGTGTTGAAGCCAAAGACACAACTCTGTCTGTTAATTGGCTCATGTGACCTAACTTTATAGTTTGTTTGGTAAGTTTGTGTGCACAGTTGGATCCTAGGATCCCAGGAGGCTGTCCTTATTTTTTAAAATGGCTATTTTCTATTTATGATTACCCAATGGCACATGCTACTAAAAAAGTGTATTATTATGAAAATGGTTTATTTACATGAAGCAGGGTTTTACATATGAGTTGTTTTATGCAATATCTGTTTATAGAGACCTACATTGTTTGGGGGGTATAGTTTCCCTTTAAGTATTCATTTTAGGGGTATAGTTTTCCTATTATTATTCAGCAGTGCTGTTGCTATACTGTAAAGCACTAAGAATATGAGATTGAATTAGCTGAGATGATTAGCAAATTCTGGTTTCTAGATTCTAGGGTTAGGGTGAGAGACTTATAGAAAATATTTCAAAAGATGAAGGACTCAACTTATAACCTATATATGATATGATTTTCTCTACTCAAAGAGTTAAATCTGAGCCAATTTCTTATCTCTGGCTTTATGGTTTGTGGACCTGAACTGTAATCTATTCCAGCGTAGGACTGGGTCCATGGGTGCTGCCACATCAGGTCCCTTGCCCCCTGCAAAACCCCACAGGCCCCCACCTCAGCAAATCCCCCTCTGTCCTCCCCCACCGTCAGCACTTACATTCTTCAGAGTCTCTCCTTGCCATCATTTCTAATTGCAACAGGGCAGTAGGAAGTCAGAAAGGCTTGCCGGAGGTCAAGAGCTGCTGGCTGCAGGGAGCAGGTATGGGCTGGTGGGGCTGGGGCTCTTTGTCTCTCCAGCCAAGTCCAACCTTGATCTATATAACCCTGATAATGTTTAGCTCTTACTGCTCTTGACTAGGCTTAGTTTTTTATGATATAATGTCAGCATGTATTTAGGCTAGTTTAAAGGGATTCTGTCATGGGAAAACATGTTTTTTTCAAAATGCATCAGTTAATAGTGCTGCTCCGGTAGAATTCTGCACTGAAATAAATTTCTCAAAAGAGAAACAGATTTTTTTATATTCAGTTTTGAAATCTGACATGGGGCTAGACATTTTGTCAATTTCCCAGTTGCCCCTGGTCATGTGACTTGTGCCAGCACTTTAGGAGGAAACTGCTTTCTGGCAGGCTGTTGATTTTCCTTCTCAATGTAACTGAATAGTACGCAGTGGGACATGGGTTTTTACTATTGAGTGCTGTTCTTAGATATACCAGGCAGCTGTTATCTTGTGTTAGGGAGCTGTTATCTGGTTACCTTCCCATTGTTCTGTTGTTAGGCTGTTGTTACTGCAGTAGATCAGTAAAGAATGACTGAAGTTTATCAGAGCACAAGTCACATGACTTGGGGCAGCTGGGAAATTGACAATATGTCTAGCCCCATGTCAGATTTCAAAATGAAATATAAAAAAATATGTTTGCTCTTTTGAGAAATGTATTTCAATGCAGAATTCTTCTGGAGCAACACTATTAACTAATACATTTTGAAAAAAATTTTTTTTTTCCCATGACAGTATCCTTTTAACTTATAAAGGATTTAACCTCAGCTCAAAAAACACAATCTTACAAAACAAATTTCCTAAATACAGCATTCTTTTACCCAATACATTCCATCTGTTATGGGATTGTTATTATATCAAAAACTTTTGGCAAGATGTTGAATGTCCTCTGAATACTAATCTATGTTCTAAATATAAACTAACCCCAAAAATGATTTTTTATTAAATCTTTTTTTACTCAATCAAATCATGCGTGTGTGTCATTTTCAGGAAACAGCCTTCAGTTTGGGAATATGTGGATCTTATC
This sequence comes from Xenopus borealis, assembly GCA_024363595.1. Taxonomy (NCBI): domain Eukaryota; kingdom Metazoa; phylum Chordata; class Amphibia; order Anura; family Pipidae; genus Xenopus; species Xenopus borealis. The sequence continues at coordinate 152,147,142 of CM044433.1, forward strand.
ATAGTACGTTGAAAACTTTATTGAGAATGCCCAGATTAAATACAATTGTTTTTGTTATTTATCAGTACTTATATCCTCCTCCTTTGTAAATTTTCTCAAAGAAATCATCTGAACCTCAGGAACAACTCCACAACCTCATAAATAAGACAGATTCAAAGAGTGTGGTTCAAAACTCTAAATAATCAAAAATCTCTTCTAGAGCAAGCACATGAAATAAATTTATGGCACACACATGTATATTATGGAACTGCAAAGCAATATTACAAGCCAGAAGTACACTTTATTGGTCAACGTGTACTTGAATACAGCCAAAATTTGTACATAAATGCAAAAGCACATGTGTAAGGAAAAAATGCAGAGGAAACATTGCACATTTGAGTTTTATAAGCGAAGATGTTTGAAAAAAATAAAAGCAAATTTTCTAGCAGATGATTTAATTCCAGTCGTAATCCTGTCATAAGGGATTTGCTTTGCAACATTTGGGACTTACTGTTACACAATCACTCGCAACTCTCTGATGTTCTATTTAATGAACATCTTTTTTACATATGTTTTTTTCCCCCAAAGTGAACTTTCCCTTTTCAATTTTGTGTTAATATGTTTTATGGAAGATCATGGTAAGCGTCCCAGTGCCTGTTACACATTTTTTGAATCAACAGTAATGTAGTCATTCTCTTGGAATTTTGAACTTTACGTAAACTATTAAATCCTATCATACCTATACTATATCTGCTTGCAGAAAACAACATTGAATATGGAATTTGTTGTGATGCAGGAAAAGGCATTGCCTTATTTTAATGTCCATTATGTATGCATTAATAAGAATATGAGTTAATAATGGAAGAACCAGAGTTACATAGTGTTACAGAGTTACTTTTTAAGATAAATCCTTGAAGGGGAACTGCCAACAAACTCTCTGCCCTCTGCTAATTATCTAGGCAAGTTCTATCTTTTGTTCCAACACTTCTTCCTGTTACAATTAGAGTTGCATTATTTCTGGTCAGGTGATCTCTGAGGAAGCGCACAGACTATCACAAAATGGTAAGAGGTAAAATATAAGCCAATATTTTCTGATATATATAGACCAGTTTGGTAAGATTCTTAATATGCCAGTTAATATTATATAAACTACTGTTGCATAAGTATTAATTTTGGAGGTAAAGTTTTCCTTTAAAGCTGGCAAAAAAGCAACTAGGTTTGATGTAGATTGCAATTGCTTAGATATTTAAGGTTTTTATGGTCTATAAAATGAAAATAACATCCATTCCCCTGTGCTGGGGACCAACCACGTTTCAAAAGCACAGTCCACTGTTTGCTGTCCCCAATCTGAGATAAATCCTGTTGTGAATCCCTATGAATCAGTAAAATGGTGCCTTTACAGCTACTCTTCATTACAACACACTGCAAGGAAGTATCAACAGCTTCCTAACAATTGGTTCAAAGCAGAGAGAGGGATTTTCTGCACCTGAGAGACATTTGGTTTTGGGGAGACCTGTACTCAGTCCCTGCATGGCTCACAAAACACTCCAACCTCTGTTACAAGCCAATCTTTATAATGGCAATTGCCAGCCTGGAACTGAAGAAATGTCCCTTGAAGAAAATTAATTTTTGTGCTCTTAAAGGGAAACTGTCATGGGAAAACATGTTTGTTTTTTTTAAACACATCAGTTAATAGTGTTGCTCCAGCAGAGTTCTGCACTGAAATCCATTTCTCAAAAGAGCAAACAGATTTTTTTATATTTAGTTTTGAAATCTGACATGGGGCTAGACATTTTGTCAATTTCCCAGCTGCCCCTGGTCATGTGACTTGTGCCAGGACTTTAGGAGGGAACTGCTTTCTGGCAGTCTGTTGTTTTTCCTTCTCAATGTAACTGAATAGTACGCAGTGGGACATGGGTTTTACTATTGAGTGCTGTTCTTAGATCTACCAGGCAGCTGTTATCTTGTGTTAGATAACACGGGTGTTTTTACCTGCGCTCCCCTGCGTTCTGTTTTGCTGCGTTCAGCTGCAGGGGAGCGGAGGTATAGACCCACTCAATTATTTTCAATGAGGCTGTACTCACACGAACATATGTAGGCGCCAAACGCAGGTTCAGACGCAACATGCTGCATGGGGAGCGCAGGTAAAAATGCCCGTGTGTAAGGGCCCTTAGGGAGCTGTTATCTGGTTACCTTCCCATTGTTCTTTTGTTAGGCTGCTGGGTGGGGGAAAGGGAGGGGGTGATATCACTCCAACTTGCAGTACAGCAGTAAAGAGTGATTGAAGTTTATCAGAGCACAAGTCACATGACTTGGGGCAGCTGGGAAATTGTCAAAATGTCCAGCCCAATGTTAGATTTCAAAATGAAAAATCTGTTTGCTTTTTTGAGAAATGGATTTCAGTGCAGAATTCTTCTGGAACAACACTATTAACTGATGCATTTTGAATTTTTTTTTTTGCCATGACAGGATCCCTTTAATAAATTAGTAAAGGATGGGATGCTTACATGTTTCTTCTCTCCCAACCCTCACTATCTGACTAAGACAGTCAGGTTTGCAATCAGACCTATAACATGGGGGAAAAGCAGAGGACAGGGTGAGAAGTGCAACAAAAATGGTCAATTACACATTTTGTTTTGTACACTAAGTTCTGTTTCATAAATGACCCCTACTGAGTTGAAAGAGACTCATGGTGCTGTGCTTCTGGCAATGAGCATGAGTAGAGTGCACATACATACTTAATAATGGTCTAATCACATTTGTTCCATCTTGGGTGGGCTCCTTGGGCTCTCGCCAAACAAAAGAACCATCATATTTTAACAATTTCTATATGTCAGACAGCAGAGTAGAATGCATTACACAGGCCCAAATCATATACTGTGAGAGATCCTCAACATAACTGGAAGAGATTTATATTGGCAGCAAAAAATAATGGAATTTTTATTTTACCTTTATTTCATTCCTTCCTTTGCTCTTATAATTCTTCTTTATTTTTTTAACTTGCACAGAATAAGGGCTGCGTTGTTATTATCCACTGAGTCTCACAACTAGACCAGGGCAGGGAAGCAAAAACCTCTATTCTGCTGGGAAACATTCACATTTTATTGTGACCTGAGGACTAACTGCGCAAAAGAAAAGAAGGAGAGAAACTGGAAATGATATATTTTGCTTTGTGTAGAATTACTTTCTTCTTTTTTTTCACCTGCCTTTCATTATTTCTGGGTACAACTGTGCAGTATATTATATTCCCTCTCTAGAGCTAAAATGTGCTTTTCTGGTTTTAATCCTGCATATATATGAAATAAAAGAAAATGTAGGCACATTTATAAATGTTGCAGATTTGTTTTGGTACTCCATATGGTAATCCATAGGGTCAGAAAAATAAATTAAAAAACAGATCTTTATTAGTCAAAGTTAAAATTCTACATACATCGCCATGGACCTATGGAGATGTATGTATGTATACTTTTGAACTTTGACTAATAAAGATCTATTTTTTAACTTGTTTTTCTGGCCCTGTGGATTGCTCTGAGTGCTGGAGAGCCCTGTTTTTTTCTTCTGTTATTTTGGTTTGCTGCTCTCTTTAGCTGAGGGTCTGGTGCTGGTGCACCTGGACCACACAATCGACTTGGTGAGCCATTTATATTGAAATTCTGGAGCACCTTTCTTTTCTTTTTGTTATGATGCAGATTTTTTTTCACATTTTTTGTGGAGCTATGAGCAATTTCGTTTCTTTTTCAAATGATACAGATGTATAGCAAAGTTTGTGAATTCACTATTTGAAACTTTTACCAGGAAAAAAAAATGCTTTTTGAGCTGGAAAAAGGATGCAAGAAAAAAAGTCCATTGAATCCACTGCATTTGGTGTGAGAACAAATGCATGAAAATGCATTTGATGCAAGAAAATCTGCAATGAAAAAACAACCAGCTTATCACTAAAGGGATAATTTATATCCACCAGTGCAATTTCAAGAGTAATTGCCGTGTTTTTTTCCCCTTAAGGGTAAGGACACACGAGGCGTTTTGTCACCAGCGTTTTTAAAAAGCAAATCGCGGCGACAAGGCGATCGTCTTTTTCGAACAGGCGATTCCCAGCGACAATTTGCACAGAGCGATTTGTATCCCATTGCTCTGTGCGGTACGTGCTCCACCCACGTGCTCTCGGCGTTCCTCAACCAGCTCAATTAGCCTGTCTATCAAAAAAGTGCTTCAAAAAAGGCATTTTCCAGCGTGTTTTCGTCCGAGTTTTGTTCAGCGTGTTGTCTCTGCATCTCTCCTCGAGCGTTTGTGCTTCCCGCTGTAACCTAGCGTCTTTGTATTCCTGCGCCTTTACGTTCATTGCGTCATTGCGCAGTGTAATTTGAATACAATCGCTGCTACTTATCTGTATGTGTGTGCGTGTCTAGGAGATTTCAGTGCTTTTCTAAGTACATGCTATTTCTGATGAATCGCTCGGAAAAGGGTCTCAGTGCGTTTTGGAGCTACAGGCGATTCACAAACGCGCTGTGTGCACAGTAGCTGGCGTCTTACATATGGTTTTGTGCTGAGACAAAACGAGCGACATGTCGCCGCGATTTGCTTTTTAAAAACGCTGGCGATAAATCGCCTCGTGTGTCCTTACCCTAATGCAGTGTTTTTCTCCCTACAGAATTCCAGTGTCTGCAGGAGCTCTACATCTGATGTCCAGATATCCTGGAAATATTTTCATGCTTTCATAATTATACACCATAGTGTGTTAAATATCTGAATGTATGCTTTTAAATGTATATCTTATATTTAATTACACTGCTGTCATATGTATTCCCCTTAGGAAATCATATTAACCCTTTATAATATATATATATATATATATATATATATATACACACACACACCTGTTCCTACAACATCAGTGCACTGCAGCAGCTATATATACACACAGGTGTAAATCACTGACTCTATTAAAGGAGTTGTTCCCCTTTATATGAACTGTTAGTATGATGTAGAGAGGGACATTCTGACACAATTTGCAATTGTATTTCATGTTTTTATTATTGTGATTTTTGAGTTATTTGGCTTTTGATTCGACAACTCTCCAATTTCAGCTATCTGGTTGCTAGGTAGGGTCCAAATTACCCTTGCACCAATAAATTTTTTGAATAAGAGACTGGATGGAATATGATGAATAGGAAAGGTCTGAAAAGATGAGTAATAAAAAGTAGCAATAACAATACATTTGTAGCCTTACAGCATTTGATTTTAAGATGGGGTCCGTGACCCTGTTTGAAAGCTGGAAGGTCAGAATTAGTAAGGCAAATAAAAAACAATATATAAAAAATGAAGACCAATTGAAAAATTGCTTAGAATTAGCCACTTTACCAACAGTCCCAACCAACACAGAGCCAAGAAAACACAGACCCTCCCTGCCCCATAGTGTGACATTATTACAGCCAAAAAAAATAGCGACTCAGTCTACATCCCCCTGGGCCAGGGCCCAAACAAACCACACCTATCCCAGAGACCCAGACCCAGCCACCTGCCAGTACCCAGCCAGCCAACTACACAGCAGCTGCCCACAGGTCCCCCAGTCCCACACTCCCAAGAGCCAAGGCACAGCAGGGCAGGCACTGCTGCCAGCTCCAAGTTCCATCCAACCTGGTCCCGGGGCCCAGCATCAGTGCTGAACCGTTTAACAAACTAATGCGCCATGTAGATTTAGATAAAAATAAGACAGAGAAAGAAGCAGTTATTAACACCGGGGCTGGACTGCAGCATGTATTACTAATTGAATTTGTATTAAAATAAGTAATACATACAGCAGTCAAGCCCTGGTATAAATTACTGCTTCTGCTGAGACCCGAGACTGGCTCTGCCTTATTTCTATCTAAATCTGTACACAGCGCAGTAGCGCTGTAGTTAGTAGTACTAAGTTGACTCATGGCCTGAGATGTTTCGGCTGACTGACTGATACTGACTGTTACGGTTATTATGACTTGACTGGTGGTTGGAGATGGATGGAGTCGGACTTGTGGACGGTTACGCACCTGCCTCCTGTCTGGACCTGGCCTGGGCCTTGCTGCTGCTGCTGCCTGAGCTGCTCTGCTGCTGCTGCACGGCACTGGCCAGGCTGCCTGGACTCCTCTCCAGTCTCCATCAAATGCGCAACTGTGCACATTCTCTTTTACGATTGGTGACAAAATTTAACCAATGGAATCAGGAACACCAAATTGAAGGATGTTTATGTGTGTCCAACCAGGGTTCCTTTTTATGGGGATGTTGCTAGGGCAGCTAGGAATACACACAGGGACATTTAAACTTAATTTAGCATTATGGGGACTGTTCAGGGGGCAGTTTGCTAAAACAGGGATGAATAGTAACCATACAGCACTGGACAAGCTTAATTCGACTGAACAGAAACCGACTAAACTGAAAAGTTGGACAGATAGTGTAGGTGACCTATGTCAACTGGTGGTTAACACAAGAACTAGAAAATCTGAATGTGATATTACAGGCCAGGTGGACGGGATCCTTAGAAGCCCTGCAGAACTGTGTTTTTAGGAAGGCAGATAATTATCCGTAGTTTTATGAAGGCCTCATATGTAGCATGGTTAACCATACAAAATTTGATGAAGCTCAAGCCCCCCCATCAAGTCACAGATGCTTCCACTGTGGAATAATTCATATCTGCAGCAATTCTTAGGCACAGAAGCTACATGATATTGGACCTCCAAATCAATAAAATATCTGGCTGACCTGCTAACAGGTAACAGGTTCATAGATAAGGTAGATAAATTAATGGAACCCAACCTGCCAATGTTCAGATATCTCCAGTTAAAGCACATATTTATAGCCCAATTCGGAACAGCTGATATTTTAATGGATGAACCCCCAGTGCTAAAGCAGCTCAGGAAGGAGGATACATCTAAAATGGTATCAACCTCATACACTAGTATTATGGCAACTGGCCCAAATCCCTTCTCTAAAGCATTAACAGCATGGAAAATAGATATTCCTGGGTTAAATGAGGAAAAGTGGGACGAAGTGACAGAAAATCTCTACAATTTTCTGATTATCGCCGGAGATAAACTGATCCAACATACATTTATATTAAGAACATATCTCACTCATAAAAAAATTACACTGCATGGGAAAACTTCACTCCCCAATATGTAAGAGATGCGGAGATCAGGATGGCTCATACTGGCATATGGTGTGGACATGCCCTATCACACACCAATACTTGGAAGAAATTAGCAAATATATGGTGGACATACTAGATCTCCCTCAAATCCTCCGTCCTGAGATATGCCTACTGGGCCTAGTAGAATACATCCTACCCACAACAAAGGCCAGGGTACTGGTGAGATCACTCCTATACTATGCAAAAAAAATAATAATTATGAGGTCAATGACACCGACCTCCCCCCCCCAGGAAAAGTGAACAAAATGCTGCCATTAATAAAGTTAACATACGAGGCTCTGGGTTGCCTGGATAAATTTAACAATATATGGAACCCCTGGTTAGATGTACATTTACTTAAGTTGCCTTGATGTAGGCATGATAAATATGATGTTATTGGTATTGAAGGAATGTGAATACTAGTATAATACAGTGTTATTTGGATATCACTGTACCCCTTGTACCCCCCCCTTCTTTTCTGTATTCCCTCCCTGTTAACAGAAAACAATAAAAATTGTTTACTATAAAAAAAAAAGATGAGTAATATAAAGTAGCAATAAAAATACATTTGTAACCTTATAGGGCATTTGTTTTTATGTGGGGTCCCCCCTCCCCCATCTGAAAGCGGGAAAGAGTCAGTAGAAAGAGCCAAATAATTAAAAAACTATTAGAAGAAAATGAAGTGCAAAAGAAAATTTGCTTAGAATTAGCCATTTTATAATATATTAAAGATTAACGTAAATGCAAACCACTCCTTAACTATACCGCCTATTTCATTCAGAGTGTTTTCACCATCTTGCCCTACAGTGGCTGATACTGTAGCTCCAACTCTTTTGCTCTGTATGGTCTCACAATGTGCAGAGCCCCTGGCAGTTGTCCTTCTCAGGATCTTCTCAGGCCGGGTTTTGTGGAAAGGCCACCAAGGCCCAGGCCTAGGACAGCAGGATTTTAGGGGTGACATGCTGCCCAACCACACATTGGTTCAAAAACACTGGGGATGCACAGGAGATACAATAGTTTTTTTAAATATAAAGTGTGCCAATCCCCATTGCTCTGGTCCTGATGATGAAATGTTTGCACAAATAAAAGAGAGGGGACGGGGGCAGCAAACAGCAGCGGGCCTAGGGGTACCCACTATGTTAATCTGGATCTGGATCTTCTATTAAACCACATTTTAAACCACAGTCAAACTACTGACTCTCTACGAACAAATAGTGGGCCAGGATGGTAGCAATCTATAACTTTCTTAAGCAATTTCTCACATATTATTAAATCCCTTCTCCTGCAGCCTGAACTTAAATACCACAAGCTATTAATACAGATTGTGAAGAAAACCTGTAAGCCACCTAAGAAAAAAATCTGGCTTTTGGCTTGAGAAGAAGGACTGCCAGTATTCTGCAGCTGAAACTTCTTATATATCAGCAGTATTCCTGATCCTTGAAGGATCTGGGACAGAACAGTGTAAATGTGCCAAGATGTGAACAAGATGTGGCTTTGGGTGCAGTCCTGATGTGTTCCGCTGAGCAAGCATGAACACATCAACATAGTCTCCACATGTGCATGTGATAACAGCCAGAAATGTATTTCAGCTAAACTTATGCAGGGTACAGAGGTTGGGGAACCTTTATAGCATGTGTAACTGCTTGCAAGGGTCTAATCTCATCTCCATGCTTAGCCTTTAGAAATTTGCTATGATCTGATGCTTTGAGAATGCAGTCAGAAGTAATGTTACACTATTGCCCCCTACCTCAGAATTGTGGAACTGCACAGCACCGCCAGACGTGACAACCGGCCTGTCTTTTTTTGCACTCATTTTGATTTGTAGATTTTCTGACTGTCATCTTGTTTTCGCTGATTTTTGAGGATCAGCAGCCTTCAAACCATTGATTAAACAGAAAAGAGCAATCGTTCTTTGCGAAACCTTCCGTTCTCTCTGAATCATTTCTTTTTGGCAGAAAAGCAACTTGTGTGACTGATGATAAAGGTATTCTACCATATATCATTTCATCAGAAGCCTTTGCAGTTCCAGGCAGGTCTGGAAAACTCCACCTTTTCCTTTCACACAAGACAACCTAAAGACTGAAATCTGCAGCTGCTACACTTCCTCTTTAGAGCCATAAAGCAATGTTTTCCTGGGTACTTTGGTGCTACTAGCAGGAAGGTCACATCAGTAATTTCTACTCCCTGTTTCTCGAGTAACACTAAGAGAACAGTTTTCATATGCCAGCATGTGACTACTTACACTAAATGGACATTAAAAGGACAAAATAGAATAGAGCAGATGGATCAATGGTCGATTGGGGATCATGCAGGATTCCATCCAATCTTTGACCAAATTGATAGAATTGGCAGGTAGATCATCATTTTTGATCAAATCTTGTTCCATAAATACCTATGGACAATGTTAATATACTGTATATCCATGTTTTTTTCTAATAAGATTATTGATCAAATCCTCTTTCTAAAAGAAGAAACTAGCATTTATCAATTCAATTGATTCAAACCAAGTTTCTCTGAATTAATATTTGGAATAATAATTTCCATGAATTAATAGGAATCAGCTCATAATGATTGCTAGTAAGGGGAACAAGAGGATATCTGCACTGCACAGCTGATTTTAATATGTGCAACAATACCATGGTGTAACCAGGTAACATAAGATTAAAGAAAAAGATCTCCATTAAAGGAATGAGCATGGGCAGAACCTGGATACAGGCAAACTTAAGTACCAAAAAATAAATAAATAAATAAATAA
>CM044433.1:152158414-152169261 GCA_024363595.1 Xenopus borealis
CCTTCCTGACTCCAAAAAAGGCAATCGGACTAGTCCCTGGATCAACTTGTATAATGAGCTCTCTTCCATAGCCATGTATTCCCTCACTTGCTAAAAAGCCATCCAATTTCTCAGTAAGATGAGGGGTGCATGGTAACATAATAATAAAAAGGTCCTAATGAGGACCGAAACATTGGAAATTGATACTATGCAACAATAAAGAGCAGCGGGTGCAATTGCACCAGGGCCTGCTCTGTCTCGGGGCCCACTGGAGAAGCTAGAAGAACGCCAACTCATAGGGGGAGAGCCCAATAGTGGGGCCCGGGTGCCAATCCTGCACCAGGGCCCACCAGCGAGTATTTACGCCACTGAGCTTTACAAAGTGAGTGCTGGTCTGAAGATAATTGGTATATATCTATATAAATCCAGGTCAGAATGCTAAGGATCAGCAGTTTTACAGATATGGATCTCTCCGTAATTTGGATCTCCATACCCTAAGTCTACTTGAAAATCTTGTAAACAATAAATAAACAAGAAAGGATTATTGTTTTCGTTCCAACACGGATTTAATTATTATCTTAGTTTGAATCAAATACCAGGTACTGCTTTATTATTTCAGGGAAATAATTTTTTAAACATTTGGACAAAATGGAATCTATGAGAGACTTTTAGTAATTCAGAGCTTTCTACATAATGGATTTCTGGATATCAGATCCCATATTTTGAAATCTATCAATTATTAGCCAAGCAAGTATTTTTACGATTTCCAGGATAATTTTGGGTCCAGAAGGCAAACAGCAATCTGTACCTCAATCATGGCTGCCCCCACCTACAAAGTATAAAAGCAAGCAAACAGATACCAATCCTGTGCAGAATAACCAATGCCAATATGTTTTACTGAGTATTTATAGAAAAATAATTTCTCTTTAAATGAACAGATCAATCAGATCTGATCAGAGGGTGTATCCGTAGCCATAAATTAATTCTGAAGACATACACTATAATGACCCCTTGAGACTGGGTTTAAAGGAACAATAACTTACGGATTTGAGAGATGCTTTTTCCAAAGTACGTGCCCATTTTCCATGACGATTTGGCTACCGGGTGGGGGGCCCTGGAGCTTTTTGCTTTGTATTTATTTACAAAAAAGTTGGGTGTGTGTACAAATGATCTGCATGGTTATTTTTGCATATATTCACAGTTAAACAACTGACAGCTCTACAGATCTTTGCTATGTATCAAAGCTGCCATGCAGAAGGCAAGTCCCTATACTGCCCATGTTTCATAAAATAATGACACTGCCCTTGTACTGTTCATAACGGGAATAACATAAATATAAAGCAGGAGGAAGGCAGATCTTAACCAGCTCAGTGCAATGCTATATTTAAATTTACCCTACTAGGCACATTCAGATCTGTGAGCTCTTCCTTGTGACTGGTACATTGTGTTTTACTGGGGTTGTTCTGGGACAAATAGAGGTGTGAGTTATTTAGAGCAGAGCTCTGCTTTGGTGCCTCTTTTTGTATCTCTTGCCCTGTATATATATATATATAATAAATTAAGGGACTTTTTGTTAGATGCACAGTTGTTTAACCATTATTTGTTTCCCATCATGGTCTCTTATTTTAACATGCAAACATCTGAATGGATTTTCCTATCTTTCTCTATAACATAATACATTATCTTGACTAGAGCATAATAGATTCTCACCAGCCCATAAAATTACACAGGGACTTACACAACCACCATGTCCAATCTGTGTGCTACCCAGTACAGCTATTTTATATTCCAGCCTAAGGCATTTCTTTTGCACTCTCTCACATACTGGGGACATACCTTATTATTTATGACTAGGTATCCTGATTTATCTACATGGAATTTGGCCTTTGTGCTGAGCACAACAGGTGATTAATCTTTACAGAAATGCGTCGAATATTACACCCTTCTTATTTTAGTTCCTGGTGCCTGATATAAAAAATACCTGTGTCACATCTTGTACAATCGATGCACATGCAGAATTGAGGTACATTCTGTTAAGCAGAAAACGAACCACAAAATTTGATAATAGTCAGCTTCTTAAAAGGGAACTCCACAAAAACATGACTTAATAATTTTGAAAAGTAAAAATAATTTCATGCAACTTTGCAATATTGTATTGTATAACTTTATTTGTAAAGTGCTGTTAAGGAGCCGCAGCGCTGTACAGTGCATAAAAGTACAATATATATCCTATTTTATCACATTAGTCAAGCAAAATGAACTTTATTTACACTATATAAATTATTTGATTCTTGTTTCCTTCAGTCTGGGAAGTAAAAATTATAGCAAGCAGGCAGGAGCCATTTTGTGGACACTGTTATTAAGGCAAGCATTATATCATCTTAAAATCTTGTTTGTGCACCAGAATGAGGGACCCATTTCCATCCCCATGTCCTGGCTACACAATTAAGCAGTGAAGAGAATGGGGGAATGTGTGGGGAGCAGTGACATCTAGGAAGTGCTGAATGGAAAGTGAAAGTAATTGTCTGCCCTGCCTCTATGACATTGGCATAGAGGAGGGGCAGACAATATTTGATTGACAGCTGATATTTGAAAATGAGCTTGCAACAGCTATGAATGTTTTGATAAAAAATAGAAATTGGATTTCATGTTTAATTTGAAAAGGACTATTATTATACAGATTTTTGTGTCTGGGTGGCAGGTCCACTTTAAGTGCTGTGTGTTAAGAGACATAGTGGGAAAGAGGTCCCTGCACCGTAGAGCTTACAGTCTAAGCTTAGAGCAATATACATCAATTAAAAAATATGCAAACTGTATGCTGTCTGTATGTGGAGAAGTTGTTACAATTTGTAACATCATTTAGACCCTCCTTCCCTGCCAGGATTTCAAATGCTGCAGAAAGAGAAGAACTGTTAAACAGTCAAGCATATAAAGTCATACAATTGCAATGATTGGTTCAAATATAAAGGCATACATTTACAATTTACAATTGGTGTAGGTCAACAATGTTCATTGACTATAGAAAATAAAAAAGATTAAAAAAAAAACTAGTACAAAACATTTCTATTCTTGTAGTGATACCATAATAGCTAAAGTCCATATATTAACCTAATAGACACATTACAAAAAGTGTGACAAAAAGAAAACTTCTACTATTGACAAATCTTACCCTACTATATGTAGCTAATGCCTGAACCCAGTGTCGGACTGGGCCAGCGGGACACCAGGAAAAAACCCGGTGGGCCCCGGCCCAGACCAGCTCCCCTAGCTCCGCTCCCTGAGCTGCCCTAGCCCTGCTCCCCCAGAAAATGTAGCTGTAACGCGGCGTGTCTTCTGCACATGCATGTCGCTTGCACATGCACACAGCCTGTTCATGGAGCTGTGCAGGGGATCAGAAGTCAGGAGGAGGCCCTGGGTCGTGTCTATTGCTCGCACACTGTGTTCATGGAGGCAGCTGGAGGTCAGGGGTACTGCTGAGTTGGGGGCCCTGGGGACTTCATATGCAAATTAGGATTCAGCTTTGGTTCAGCTGGGCAGAAGGATAAGGCCGAATCCGAATCCTGGCCACATCCAGGATTCGGTGCATCCCTAATATTTGTACATTACATTTAGTTCTGATACAAAAGAAATGACCCAGTTAGCAGGTGTAGGGTTTGGAACCAATCATTAAACTGTTCACAAATTTTAAAAAGCATCCTGCAAATACATTAGAAACAGCAACAAATATAGGTGTGAAATGCACTTGTATATGAAGTTCATACTTTACATGTATTTATTAAAGGGGAACTATATTGAAAATAAAAAATGTAATATAAGTATGATCTCAACTTTTTAAATATAATTTAATTCTTATCAAGGGTGCAATTGATTGGTTGGGTTACCACCATCTAACTCTCGGCAGGTGCTGGGACCATGGTTGCAGGACTTCAGGGGCGGGGTCGTGAAGTGGCATTTGGTGATTTGTCAGTTAAAGGGAATTCTGCCCGGTTTTCCTAATTTGGAAACAGGGCAGGCAGTTTTGACCCAGTGTGAGGACTCACCCTGGTGGTCTAATGGGCCGGCGGGGATGCCCCCCGAACTCTCGGCGGGGATGCCCGCCACAGTTATCTCTCCTGGCACTGATTTCCTCTATGGCACACGCGGCACGCACTTCCTGGTTTTATGTGCAACGTCACCGGCGTCATGACGTCATTGTGCACTGGTGCCAAATTCAAATAGGTGTTTAAAGGGACTTTGTCATTTTATCTTTACCCGTTGTAGGTTCTACTTGTTAGCTTCCTGGGTGCTATTTTGTCTGTTCTGATTCCTGTTTTTGACCCCTGTCTTCCTGATTAATCTGACTTCTGTGATCCTGACCCCTGCCTGGTAATTTGACTATTCTGAAATCTGTAATCCGACCTCTGCCTGTTTGACTCCGTTTGGGTTCTGCGTGCACCCTCCAGGCCTGGTTTTGATTACGCTTTCTGTCCGTTCCCTGAACTGTGGCCTTCTGCTCAAAAGACTTTGCTAGCGATCGTGCCCCTCTGCTCGTCCAAAACCTTTAGCTTGGCTCCTCTCTTTATTAAGACCTGGCGGCATCCGATTGGCCGAGGGCTGAGGTGAAAGGCAGCTGTTATAGGCGGAAGCAAGAGCTGAGACCAGGGAGCCGAGCATTGGTTCTGTACTTTGGGTGCCGATTCGTGACACCCGGACAGCCTTTCAAAAAACTGTGCCAAAACTGGACAGGCACTAAAGCACTAAGGGGAGGCAAGAGCATGCCCATTAGTGCTCACTTACCTAGAACTTACAGCCCAAAAATGCTGCTCTCTGTACTGATGCCAGTAAATCTGATTCTCAGTGCAGAAGGCTACACTAGGAAGGGCAATGGAGCCGTGTCCTTACAGTGGGCTGCAGCTCCGACTAGTGATGTGTGAATTTATTCACCAGCCATGGATTCTCAGTAAAATTCTGAATTTTGCCATGTGCAAATTTTTGAGTGAAACTGTGCCAAAAATTTGGAGTGGGAAAATTTGCCAAGAAAAAATGCCTGTAAGAAAAAAGCCTATTGACTTTAATGCATTTGGACAAATAAAGCCAACATGCTAAAAAAAAGGCCTTTGACTATAATGCATTAGGAAAAAAATTGTTGTGCACTAGTGATGGCCTGGCTAAAACCCACTGGGACCTATGGGTCAGGCAGATTCGGGCCAACTCCTGCACCCAGGGCCGGAACTAGGGGTAGGCAGAAGAGACAGCCACATAGGGTGCAATGACGGGTTGGGGGGCACTGGGCAGCTACCTCTAAAATTATCTTCTGCCTACCCCTAACTGGGTTTGCACCCCCTCCATCGCTCTCCCCTTCTACCTGTCACCTTCCCCTCTGTAACGTTCTCCTACCTCCCCTCCATCATGTTCTCCTACCCTCTGTCACATTCTCCTTTGTTGGCTGCATGCACACGAATGCGAGGGTGGGGGGCTGGTTTGCTTAGGGTGCCCAGCCAGCCTGGCCGGCCTGCACCAAATCTTTGGGTCACAGGCAGTTCCGGGTGGAGCTCTTCTCCTGCTGTGACCTAGCACTTCTGGCTCCTAAATTTATAGACTCAAGCCCAACCCCCCCCCCAACTCATTTTGTGACATCACTGGGGGGTGGGTTGGGCGCGGGTCTATAAATTGGGGGGCAATATCAGGCCGGGTTCGGATTGGGAGGGGGTGGGTTAGTGTCAGGTACGGGTCAAGAATTTCTCTTTCCACACATCACTATCACACACGTAACAAAAGTCACATGTAAAACTGCCCATTGGCTTCAATGCATTTCTCAAATTTTTCGTAGTTTCCCAAATTTATCGGCAAAGCGAAACAGGATTCAGATTCACTAATCATTACACCCCCTAACTTGCGTGTCTGTGCCTACGTGCCTCCACCTGCTCCTTACACAGGCAGCATTGTAGTCTCAGCAGGCCTGCAGCAACAAGATGCAGTGTGCAAAGTGCAAAAAAATGGCTGACTGTGGCCTTATTTTGCACTTTGCACACAGTGTCCTGCATTATAAATGACCTCTTTTGTCTTTATGCAGGAGTCAGAGCCAGATTTTGACATTTAGGTCTTATACATAGGTGCATTTGCCTAGACAATGTATTACAGTTAACTATCTATCAAAATAAAATAACCAACTCTACTACTCAGCTGTATGTAGAAAGAGGAAATTCGCAAATAAATACTGCAAATATTTATAAGACAGAACAGAGCTGCGCTTCTTGCATTTAGGTTCATTTTGGAAATTAACGAAAGCTCTTTTTCCAGTTCCAGCCAGGAGAGGTTTTCTTGTCACAAAGATTGGCTCTTGTACCAGTTCTATATTAAATCTGAACAGCAGCCAACCAGGCACACTTAGCTGTGATTCATGAGCATAAACTGGGCTGAATGGAGTCTGTTTTGCTTATTTCACTTCATCACGTGGCCTGTGGCCTGTATATGTTATTCAATCCTTCCTGTCCTGTTGCTCGTTGTATTTATTATATATTCTCCTTTTGATATATTGTAACCACTGTGTCATTTCACTGAGGCTGTGAATGTTGTTTTATATTATACTTATATCTTTATTTGAACTAGGCATGTACCAAATCCACTATATTTTATTCGGCTGAACACCAAATCCTTCGTGAAAGATTGTGAAGAATATCGAATCTGAACATATGCAATATGTATATGCAAATTAGGGGTGGAAAGGGGAAAGCATTTTTTACTTCCTTGTTTTGTGACAAAAAGTCACACGAATTCCCTCCCTGCCCATAATATGCATATGCAAATTAGGATTCAGATTAGTTTCAGTTTCGGCTGGGCAGAATGATTCGGCCGAATACGAAAAAGGTCAAATCCTGACAGAATCCAGAACCGAATCCTGGATTGCATCCCTAATTTGAACATACCTTGTGTAGCCCTGGCTGCTTTTCTGTTAGCTATTATGGTAAAAACAACTGTAACAGATATCGGCAGATAGTTGCAACTAACCTACTAGTAATGAGACTGTGGTTGGTTTACTAGCATAGGTACTCCAATGCTCCAATGCAGTTACCCAGGTCTGCCATCAGGGGGGTAAAGGGGGGACTATTTTCCCAGGCACTATGGGTTTTTGAGGCTTATGGGGGCCTGGCCATGCCACCCTTACGGGGGCCTTGCCATGCTAACCACTTTTCTTTTCTGCCTGTTAGTCACCGAAAGTCTACATCCCAAGAAAGCTGCATGGGGATTGGATAGGCTGGAGGGGAAGTTCAAACTTGATCAGCAGTACAGAAAGAGACATCTAGACTCTCACCCTTCTTAGGGAAGTCTGCATTTCACTTAGAGTACTGGGGGCTGTTAATGAAGTAAGTAAAGTATGGCGGAACCCTGGCCACCAATTTTTTTTATTGATATGTAGGGGGACCCCTGGCCACCAGTGTTTTTTTTAACCTTTTAGGGAGGTGCCTGACCACCAATGATTTGTGTTTATCTTGTAGGGGGGCCCTGGCCACCAATGATTTTTTTTAACATCCCTCAAGAAAAGTGAAATGCTCCAACAACCTCATCAAGTACAGTGGTACGATCCAAAACCCCCATCAAAAAAAAGTGGTACACTCCGACACCACCATCAAGAAAAGTGGTATGGTCCAACACCCCTTCTCAAGAATAGTGGTATGGTCTGACACCCCCTCAGTAAAAGTGGTATGGTACCACTTTTTCTTGGGGTGCAGGACTGTATCACTTTTTCCATGGGGAGGTAGAAGACTACCATTTTTCTTGATAGGAGTTTCAAACCATACCACTTTTCTTGAGGGGGTGTCGGACCATACCAATTTCTTGAGGGGGTGTTGGATTGTACCACTTTTCTTGTGAGAGGGGTGTTGGACCATAATACTTTTTACTTGTTGGTTTAGCTATTTATAGATTTTTTTTGTGTATATGTGTATATGGAAGGGTTAATGTTTTTAAAATGAGGGGGCTATGTATTAAGGGGGTATTTATATGTGTTACTAAGCCCTATGGGATCAGACTTCTTTGCAGTATAGCAACTTATATCCCTTCTGTGTGTGAATACTTGCAAATCTTTTAAATTTGTTTGACTTCACCATCTCAAAGGGATGCAGTTCCTCCAGATTATTTTACAGATAAGATGTACCAACTGCAAGCAGCAGTTTTCAATACCCAGCAATAATATTGCTTTAATATGTGCTTTTGGTCCATGGTCCTCCTTTGAGAAAATAGCACATGAAGAGTACCAAAGAGCTTAGCTTTACTCAGACCTGTAGTTAAGGGTTCATATCCCATAATTTAAAAAGTCCTGTTTTCCCACACTGAAAGATAAGATGCAGTTCCCTGACAGGTCACCTAGCTGTTGATTGGCTGCCACTCTACAGTGCTAAGCAGGGTCACCATAAGGGGGGGCACAGTGGGCACAGTTGTACTAGGCAGAGGTCTAAAGGGGGCATGGCTGTGCTGCACTTTCTGAATTAGTCGGAATACAGCATGCGTGTTGAAATGCTGAATACCAAAGTCCCGAATCAGCTAAGAATGGATGTGCCGAAGAACTGAAGTACCGAAGGCCTCTATTCGAAAGACCTGAAGCCATGAGGCCTCGACAAGATCCAAAGCCACAAAAGGAGCCGAAGAAAAACAAAGAAACTGCTATTGCCAAGGACAAGGTAGAAGAACCTAATGTGTGTTTTTTATTATTAAGCCCCCTGGTCACCAAAGCATTATTTTAACCCTCTATAGGCCCCTGGTCACCAAATTGTTTTAAAAAATGTAACTTGTATGGGGGGGAGGGGGTTTCCTGGACACCAATGTTTTGTTTTTTTAATTTTCTATTGGGCCCCTGACCACTAATTGTATTTTTAACTTGTAAATGGGGCCTGGCCCCTGACAACCACTGGGGCATTGACCAATGTCATTACTGCCCATGTTTGTGTGGCTTTTTTACTGTGGTGTGTGGGGTCTAAGGTGGGGCCTGTGGTAGTGGGAACGGCTCAGGGGGCAGACATTTTTGTCATATTGGGCCCCATGATTTCTGATGGTGTCCCTGCAGTTACCCATAGTAATCAATGTGAAAATACCGATGTTCCTGAGAATATGTTGAATGCAGTAGAATGCGGGCTAGGTTGTCTAATCTTCATAACTAGGTGACTGTAATGATATTGAAGATATGTGGTGCTGGCTGATCCTTGCGGTGTTACAGATGAACTCACTTTAATTCCAGTCATTGTTCTACATCCATATGCCTGGCATGACAGCAGCTGGTATACCATTAACTATTCAGCACCCTTCTAATGAATATTTCTTAACTTCTAAACAACAGGAACATTTACGCAGATGGATATCAAATCACAGATAAAACACCCTTTACATTGGAGGAGTTATTGTACTGTGATATCATGTTGCAATAAATAGTTCCTTGCAGCACACAGTATTTAAAATGTATTTTCAAATGTTGTAAGAGGTGTGCGTGAAATGATCATTATTACGTGTATTTATCACCAGTGTTAACCCTGGTACAGTGTTAACTCCAGGGAGAATGTATAGTGTTGCAGCAAGTCAGTGTTTATTTTGCTGGCTTGGGAAAAGCTGGATAAACGGGTACCTATAGTGAATGAAGGAGAAGCAGGGTGGGCCCTCCATTCCATAGTCCATTTAGTGTCTGCAGCTATAGGTTGCTGTCTGATTAGACTGCAGGTGAGCAGCAAAGAAAAGAGGTGTGGGATTGCACCTCAGTACCCAGGTCCGGACTGAGAATTAAAATAGGCCCTGGCATTTCAGGTACAAATGTGGGAGGGGCTTCCAGATTTTAAAGGGGAACTTAACCCACTTCTTGCTCACCACACGAGACGTGTTGTAAAACTTAAACAGAAGAATTTTTATTATATGATGTAAAAACTCCAGGACACTTCCACAGCAGACACTTTGTCACTCCAGCACAGACTTGTTCCAGTACATACAGTTACAGTATTTCAGGGAAACAGCTCTCAGTAGGCACACCTGCCTGGGAACTTGGATCACACCTAACCATCAGTGGTCATATGCTTCCACCTGTATCCACTACTAACTGCTAGCGGTCTAAAGATACCTCCGGTGATACCCCTCCACTATCCCAGGTTAGGACCTTTTCCATCCAATTTCCGTCAGAGAACCAGGTGTCCTTCCTACCTAGTCCTAAACATCCACTGATTCCCTGACTTACGGAGTGCCCATAGGAGTCTAACTCTACTTCCCTCCTTGCTGGAACACAAACTGCCCTTACTAATATCCTAGCTACCTCAAGCATCTAGTACTCGCTCACTTTGATCTTGCCTATTCTAGCTCCTCCTGTCTAACGATGATGTCTCACTCACCGTCACGCCTCCCATCAAGACCCCTCACCTAGGGTGGGGCACCCCTTTTATAGCCCTTCTGTGCTCTATAGTGGCCTCTAGTGTCTTCTAGTGTCAACTAAACCTAAACTCTACGGACATCTATTGGTGATTTAGCCTAATTACACCTAACATTTCTAAACATGCCAATATTTTACAGTCACTCACACATTTTTGTCATTCACAAGATGATAACATTTACACACACCACACTTCCCCTCTGGTTCACCCCCTTACACACAGAGGCCTAATCAGCCCACACAGAGGCCCACCAGACCACTAAATACTAACTTTCTATGGGACCTTATAGCAGCCCCTCTTGCATTTGCCAGAACCCGCAGATTGCCAGTCTGGGCCTGTCAGTACCCCTGAGTTGTGTTTGAGGAGGGTGTGGTGCTGCCAGAAGGTGAGCCAGGTTCAAGCCGGTTGAATTTGTGACCCTGGAGAGGAAAGTCAGAAGCACTTAGTGAAAAGCCTGAACGTACCAGAGTGTGGAAGCCACTCTGAATG
>CM044433.1:152169625-152194828 GCA_024363595.1 Xenopus borealis
AAAAAAAAAAAAAACATTGGTGGCAGGGGCCTATAGAGTATTAATACATAATAATGGATAATACATTGGTGGCCAGTGGATTGAAAAAAACCCAAATTGGTGTTCAGTAGAACTGAACTCATGGCTTTAGGACTTCAACTCTTTGGTACTTTGGGCATGGTTTTTATGACTTCGGGTCTTTTCACCACTTCAAATTCGGCTCCTTTCGTGACTTTGGGTCTTTTCACTGCTTCAGGACTTCAATTTTGGCTGTTTTCATGACTTCAGCTCTTTTCACCACTTGAGGACTTAAGTTTCGGTGCCTTTCCTGACTTTGTTTCTTTTCCCCGTTTTGGAACTACTCGGCACTTCCACATTTCATGTTCGGGCGGCACTGATTTTTTTTCCCGCAAAGCAAATTTTCGAGAAAATTTTATAATAAATAAGAGTTAAAAAGCCGGGTGGATTTGATCAGAGTTTGTAGTAGAAAGTATTGAGATAAATTCAGACTTTGATAAATAACCCCCTACATTTGTTACAGTAGAGGCAATTTTCAATATTGTCTTTGACGGGGTATTTTTTTTGCATTTTTCAGCCACAACAAGTAGCTGCTAGTAGTAGCTCAGTGTATCTTCATCACCTTCTGCCTTTTATGAACCTGCTGTGTCCTTCATTGTACAAAGATAATTTCTGAGTGGGTTAAGCACTTAAATCAGCTTTTGTACATATGACTATGAAAATTTTCATTCATCCAGGTCATGGTATATCTGATATAAGTAATTCTAAAACAACTGGACTTGCTGAGTAATTATTGAAGACGTTTCACTACTCATCCGAGCAGCTTCTTCAGTTCAACTGTTATGGGAAGTTCTCGGCATATAAACTCTTCCACTAATCCAATCACAATGGCACATTGTAACTCTTCAAAGAGGTGAAATCTGAATTTGATTCAGTGTAGTTACTGTGATGGGATTACCAATGTGTCATGCAACTCCTAGACACAGTTGTTACTTGTGTGAGTTGCATGAATGGATGTGTGAAGTGTTCTGAAACCGCTTGGGTACTGATGTGAGAACAGCGTTGTATGTAGCAGACAGGTGGTGTTGAAGGCCCCCACCTCTATTCAGGGATGGTTTTTCTACCTTGAGATGAATCGCTTCTTTCACGCCTCTTTCATACCAGTGGTCTTCTTTATCCAAGATTTGGACCTTGCTATCTTCAAAGGAGTGTCCCTTGTCTGTGAGGTGTAGAAAGACAGCTTAGTCTTGCCCTGTAGAGTTTGCCCTCCTATGCTGAGCCATTCGCTTTGTGAGCAGTTGTTTTGTCTCCCCAATGTACAGATCTGTGCACTCCTCGCTACACTGGACTCCGTATACCACATTGCTTTATTTTTTAGTGTAACACCATGAATCTTGGTTACAAACTCCTTGGCATTCTGGATATGATGCTCTGTATTGCACCTGTACCGCTGCCTGTACCCCAGAGAAGCCACACCATGCTTATAAGGACTCCCCAAGATACACAAAGAAGGAGCCCCACTAAGGCCCATTGTCAGCAGCATAAACTCAGTGACATACAGCATTGCAAAATTCTTGGCTAACATCTTAGCCCCATTGGTAGGCAATACAGGGCATCATATCCAGAGTGCCAAAGAGTTTGTAACCAAGATTCATGTCGTTACACTAGAGGCAGAAGAAACAATGGTATCTTATGATGTCACTTCATTGTTCACATGTATACCTACGACAGAGGCAATTGAGACTGTAAGAAATCGACTGCAGCAAGATAACACCCTCAGCAGCAGAATGAAGCTCAGTCCATACAAAGTATGTTTGTTGCTAGATTTGTGCCTTAACACCACATACTTCAAATACAAGGACCATTTTTATAGACAGAAACATGGCTGTGCAATGGGTTCTCCAGTCTCTTCCATTGTAGCTTACCTGTACATGGAGGAAGTGGAAAGAAGGGCCTTACTTACATTCCAGGGAACAACACCAAGTCACTGGTTCAGGTATATGGATGACACTTGGGTAAAAATCAGATCCAATGAAGTGGCGGCCTTTACAGAACACATTAACTCAGTGGACAATAACATCAAGTTCACAAGGGAAGATGTCCATGAGAACAAACTTGCCTTTTTGGACTGTCTGATATGCATCCAAGAGGGGGTATACAAAAATATGGATCAATATCTGTTGTTCGATTCCCACCATCCACTTGAACACAAACTGGGTGTCATTTGAACTCTGCACCACAGGGCAGAATATATGGCAACTGGTACAGAGTCCAAAGACAAAGAGCAAAAACATCTCAGAGGAGCATTGAAAGCTTGTGGCTACCCAGACTGGCCCTTTGTCCAAACAACAGCAACCAAGCCCAACAGGAACACCAAAAGAAGTAAACGCCCAGATACACATAGTAGGAAAAACATAGACATCCCATATGTAGCTGGAGTGTCAGAGAAACTCAGGAGGATTTTCAACAAACACTACCTCCCTGTGTTTTTCAAACCTAGCAACACACTGAGACAAAAACTGGTACACCCAAAGGATCCAACACCAAAATAAAAACAAAGCAATGTGGTATACAGAGTCCAGAATACAGACTAATTGGTAATCCCATCACAGTAACTACATAGGATCAAATTCAGATTCTTTGAAGAGTTACAATGTGCCATTGTGATTGGATTAGTGGAAGAGTTTATATGCCGAGAACTTCCCATACCAGTCAGTTGAACTGAAGAAGTTGCTTGGATGAGTAGTGAAATGTCTAATAATTACTCAGCAAATCCAGTTGTTTTAGAATTACTTATATCAGATATACCTTTTGTACACTTTTCTAAAGCCACAGTTAGAGATGTAGGAGTCCTAAACATTGTAGGAGTGGCTGTGGCCCCAATCTAAGGGAAAAGTTAAGTGCAATTTAACTAATGTAACATAATAGGACCCTGGGCAGAAGTTCTAGAGCACTAAGGGGTGCAAGATTACCCAGACCAACACCCTTCTTTTAAAGGATGTCAAAATGCCTCCCACTCTGAACAGCGCTGCACTTGTAGGGGTGTCCACAGCAGTTCCGAAAAGAAGCACAGAGACCTGCAGTAATAATAAAACATTGGTTTTTTTGCTCATTACCTTCCAGTTTGAAATGACCCCTAATATGTACTTTATACATTTATCATTATTTGGTGCTCCAGAGACAATGAATGCCAAAGGCATATGCTCTCAATATTGGAGTGCTCTTGCCACAGATGATTAGGTCCCTTTTCGGGTTAGGTGCTTATTGGTGTGATCCAACCTGCCACTTGGTCAGATAATTCATACACTAATCCAATGTACCATAGCACACTAAAGTTGAAAGTTGCAAACACGTGGTTTATTGGCTCCAATCGTGCAGACAAACAAGTGGCAACGTTTCGGGCCTCGCAGGACCCTTTATCAAGCCCGAAACGTTGCCACTTGTTTGTCTGCACGATTGGAGCCAATAAACCACGTTTTTGCAACTTTCAACTTTAGTGTGCTATGGTACATTGGATTAGTAAAGGCATATGCTCTGACCTAAAACTGGTCCTGTGAGCTGCCTTTTTCAGATCTGGTTTTAGCTGACTCTCCTGATGATGAAAATTGTATCTTACCTCTATAATCTTAATAATGAATTTCACGTCTCACCCTTAACATTAATTTGCAGCTGTCATGAAAATTAATTACTGGAAGTTGTTACAGTAAGCCAATCAAAATGTACAAAACAGATACCGTGCATCTCAGCATGTCTACCCACAATCCTCAACAGGTGCAATAGAGACACAATTCTATAATTCAGCAGGAAGTGGTCAATGGTTGCACAGTTAGGTATCATTCAAATGTTTATCTTGTTAAATATGTACAGTAGCACCCAAAACTCTCTGTGATTTATATACTGTGGCCACTCACTTTCAAAGAGGATTAGAGGTCATCATCCATTCCCACAATTACATTTGTTTTTAATAAACTTCATCTTGGTTGCATACATAGACTGAGTTATTACAGGTCATTGAAATGCAAAAAAGAATTAAATATTCATAGGGGTCCTCTGAAGCACTTTTACATTTATTTTCTATATTTAGTGGTTTCTGAGATATTAGCCGTTTAGACCATTTTACACTGCTAGACAGGCTTTCAGCTGCTTGAAGGCTCAGCGTTTCAGTGTCCCTAACTGTCTTTTGATTTTCTATTTACTTCTTGTATTCAGTTTCACTTTATAGTGATTCTCAAACTGTGAGGCTGGCTTTCACTTGGATAGGCCAAACTGTTGATGTAGCGGCAACCTACAGGGTAGGAGCTTGCTATTTTCTGTTATGAATACTTTATTTAATGTATGCATAGAGTACAACAGTGTTAATGTATTTTTGATGTTATAATGGAATAAAGTATCCCTGAGTCTGACTTTAGGGTCTGGGACCCAACAGGGCTTCCACCTTAGGGACCCTGCCCCAGCCACACACCCCCTCCATCTTATTTCTTTTGCAGCTGTGACTGAAGCCAGGGGCTGGAGGCAAAGGCAGCGTCCATAGAGTGGGGAGCAGGTCTACGTTGCCAGTAGGGTTGCCACCTTTTCTGGAAAAAAATACCGGCCTACTATATATATATATATAGTTGCCAGGGCCCACCAGGTTTTTAAAAAAAAAAAAAAAAAGTTTGATACATCACAAGTAAATGTGTGGAAACTCTTACAACAGTAGAAACGTGGCCCAGGTGCTCCTGCCAGGGACATAACTACAGAGGAAGCAGACCCTGCGCCCGCAGGGGGACCCATGAGGCTCTCATTCATATACAATACCAATACATACTGATAAAACAGGACAGCCTTTGGATATGTTGAATGCAGACATTCCATAATTGTAACTCAAACTGGTTGGTGCAAGGCACACTGTAAACCCAGGTTCAGATCAGACCAAAACAAAAAATAAGTAAAAATAGAAACTTTTTTTTATATAATCATCTCTCGCCTGACGTGTTTCGCGTCAATAAGACACTTAATCATAGGCCCACCAGGCCCTGTGCCTGAGTATACGATGGGCTGTAAAAGTGGGCCTTCAATTTAAAACCCAAATGCTCTGCTCTAGTCACAATAAAGACCACTGCTCTACATAGAAAGTATTAGCTTCATTTGTAAGCTCCAGATAATTAATGTAGTTTAAGAAGTTTCCAATCTTTATTATTATTATTATTATTTATTCATTTATTAATCGGTGACTCCGACTGTGCCATTTTTTCCTTGGACAATTCATCTTGCAAGATTGCAATGCCAAAACATGGAGCAGATGATGGGCTGCTTCTGACAATATTTTTATTCTAGCTGCTTTAATTTATCTTCTGAGTTATCCCTGATCTTTTTAGTTCATACCTATACATCCTGGATAATGAGAAGGGCTTCCCCAACCCTATTGTTCCCATTGATAAATAATGTACACAGTAAGATGGAGAGGGCGGAGGACTGAATGTAATAACATAGGATAGGATGAGAGATTTATGGTAAAGTGTAATGTATGAATCAAATCAGCATAGGTACCAATTACAAAGCTGCAGTCAATGCAATCCCAATCCACCCAGTATCCCCCTCCTGAACATCTTGGCTTCCACACTATGTTGTTTTACTCAGAACCAGCTTGTAATGCAGCACTGACCTCTGTTCATGCACCGCCCTACCACTTCAGTCTTGCCCTGAAGCACCCACAGCTCTGCCAGTATTGACAGAACTTGGAATCAGACTGCTAAAAACTTGTACTAGAAACATCCGAGGAAAATAAAAAACATTTTACTGTTGCTGGGGAGCATAGATTTTTGGCACTGTTTGGGACAAGCTATAAATCACAAAGCAGCGCAGAGCTGACATTTGAATGAGATCCAGATATATACCTGTTAAAAGTGAGACATGAAAACAGAAAATTATGTGTAGGCCAAGTACAATGCAGCCAGTGACTCTCCTGCTAATGCGGAACTACTCCTTCTTGTATTCTTAACAGGCTGCCTGAGGCTGCTGGGACTTGTGCATTAGACAGGCAAGATTTAGAGAGCCACGGTGATCTTCAATTTCGGCAGACAGAAAAAGAATAGCAGAAGGGAAATGTAGAGACAGGAGCGTAAAGAAGAAAATTAGACAGGAAGCAACGCCCACAAATCCAATAAAAAGAAAATGAATAATAATTTAATAAGCTCATTTGTATCAATTTCTTATATTTACAGATCTGATTAAAGACAAGGCAAATTGAAGGGCCTAATGGGCATATTCATATTCAAATAAGAAACAAGGTTTTAAAGAAGGTTCATATTTCTTTAGAGAAGTATATTCTTATTTAGTCTAGCATTTCTTCACTCTACCCTATATGCAACTGTCACCTGCTAACTGCAATGCTCAGTGCCACATTTCTCTCTCTGAAAGATATGGCACTGAGTATTGCACTTAACAGGTGGCAGTGGCATATACTGTAGGGTAGAGTAAAGGACAGCTAGACTAAATGGGATTTTACTAATCTTGCCTAACCTCACTTGTGTCTCACTCACTCCTCATTTTAGATTGTTAGCTCTGTTGATCAGGGCCCTTTTTACATTTTATCAATAAATATTTATATTTTTATTATCTGCGTGCTTGATGTATACACCCATCTATTGTTCAGTGCTGTGAAACATGCTAGCACTTAATAAATGTGTTAGGATTATTAATCATATCAGTAACCGTAATAATAACAAAAATATACAATGCATTAAGTCAAGCTCGAAGCGTCACAGATAGAAATATCGTTTGTTTGGGGGTCCTTAGGGACACCACCAAAAAACAAATCAGCTGGTTTAGAAATGTCACTGAACCAGCTGATATTGTCATATTAAAGAAATACACACAGAAAGAAATGCAGTTATGGCAATTAGACCCCTTCATGGTGGAGATATTTTGCTTATACTGTACATTTTGTCTTGCACTTTAGTGTCATTCAGGCTCATTTATAGATGTAGCCCTATGGACTGTAAACTGGCCACATTAAGGCAACAATAATTATGGCCAGGTATCTTTTAATATGTATTTAAAAACTGTTCATAAGGGACTAGAACTTTCATTCTTTTTACAATAACCATAAGCTGCAAAAGCTTTTACAAGGATAAACTGGGAGAGTCATCTTGAACAAGAATAAAGGGAACACTAAATTCAAACCAAGGTGGGTGAATAAGATGCAATTGGATAAAAAAAAAATCTTAAAAATGAAAGCAAAATTAATTGAAAATTTCTCCCAAAGGAATATTTTAGGGAATAATTGAGGGCCAGGTATAGATGTTTGAAGAACCTCCATAATAAGGTAAACTGGTGATGAAATTTTGTTAGCAAAACCGAGAGAGAGTTGTATCAGATAAAAACAAAGTACAGGCAGGGGGCCTGATATCCAGAATGCCTGAGACCTGGGGTTTTCTGGATAAGGGATCTTTCTGTAATATGGATCTTCATACCTTAAGTCTACCTTAAGTCTACTAGAAAATCATGAAACATTAAATAAACCCAATAGACTGGTTTTGGCTCCAATAAGGACTCATTATATCTTAGTTTGGATCAAGTACAAGGTGATGTTTTATTATTACAAAAAAATGTTTCTTGAAAATTAAAGCAGAATTAATTGAACTGTTCACCAAAAGGAAGAGTTTATAATGAATTAAATAGAGGGCCAGGTATAAATATTTGAAGATCCTCCAATAGGAGGTGATGAAAGTTTGTTAGTAAAAGAGAAAGACGTATCAGATAAAAACAAAGTACAGGTAGGGGACCTGTTATCCAGAATTCTAGGGACCTGGGGATAAGGAATTGTTATGTAATTTGAAACTGAATAGGCTGGTTTTGCTTCCAATAAGGATTAATTATATCTTAGTTTGGATCAAGATTAAGATACTGTTTTATTATTACAGAGAAGAAGGAAATCATTTTGAAAAAACTTGGATTATTTGGATAAAACTAAGTCTGTGGGAGACAGCCTTTTTGTAATTTTGAGCTTTCTGGATAACAGGTTCCGGATAATGGATCGCATACCCGTAATAATACCAGGATTCAGCTTGATAACTTAAAACAGTAGAAATTTTACATTAGTAGAGAGCCATCTTGTACCATGTATTATTTCTTCAGTTTTAATAAGAAGCCATGATTAGTGATGAGTGAATTAGTGATATGTGGGTCGGTCCAAAACCCGTGGTTCGTTACACGTGGGTTAGACAGGTCCAGGCAGGCTACCACAAAAAATCTTCAGGTCCCAGGTGGGTTCGGGTTGAGTGCTCCCTTCCACTTTCCCCATCCGCAACCTCACACTGCCAGCTTCCGGCTGACATCACCATGGTGGGGGGTCAGGCCCAGGTCTATAAATACAGGGGAAAGAGCAGGATGGGCCAAGTCGGGGTTCGGATTGACCGGGTCAAGAAAAACATGACCAGCACAACACTAAAGCAAATCTGTCCCATTTTGCTAAAAAGCAAATAGTCAGGAGACACATTGAAGTCAATGGGTGTTTTTTTTTTTTGTGGAATACCGCATACACCAGAATTAGAAATAAGCATTTGCTTATGAAAAACACACCAATAAAACCAAGCAGCATTTCACTCGTTATAGCTGGAAATCTAATAATGTGTATATACAGTGTTTATTAAAAAAAGTATTTGTACCCTTATATTCATAAAACATCACAGTGCATTCCATTATGTTTTTACAGTGATCAACAGAAATAGTCTCTTTCATGTTAAAGTAACAGATTCCCACAATGTGACTGAAATGAATTACAATGAAAAAACATAAAATAGTAGATTGCATAAGTATATACCCCCTTTAAGTCAGTGTTTAGTATATGTACTTTGTCAGCATGGAAGTCAAGGGGACAGAGCCTTTTTCAAGTTCAGCTAAACATTTTCTATTGGATTGAGGTCTGGTCTGTGATTC
This sequence comes from Xenopus borealis, assembly GCA_024363595.1. Lineage (NCBI taxonomy): Eukaryota > Metazoa > Chordata > Amphibia > Anura > Pipidae > Xenopus > Xenopus borealis. Next base: position 152,178,542 of record CM044433.1, read on the forward strand.
AGCCATTCCATGAAGTTGCCATTGTTGTGAAAAGGGGATGTTCACATTCCAAACACTTTTTTTTCAGTTCACTTGTTTTCATGTTGTTCAATTATTTTTTTTTCATCTTTTTACCATTTATCCAGAATTAAAGTATAATATTGAATGTTTGTGTCTCTGGTGTTTCAGTCTGGCAGCTCAATAATCCCGGTGCAGATTCTGAACTGTTACAATTTGCTAAATTTAGTTGATACATTTCTCAGCAGCATCTGTGGAATATTAGTAACCATTGTATGAATTCTAACTGCTACCTGTAATGAAACTCAGGGATTCTGCTCAGCAGGGACAAATATAAGATGTGTATCAACTAAGGGGTGGGACAGACAGGGAGATTCGGGGAGATTGTCGCCTGCGATTAATCGCCAGGCGACAGAATCTCCCCAAATCTCCCTGTCTGTCCCAGCCCTAAAATGTATCAATTTAGAACAGTTACAGAGTCAGCGACCCCACCTCCCCCACAGAGCTGCTATAGAAAAACATAAGAAAAAAAACTATAAGAAAGTTAAAAAGGAATCTTTACACACATATAGAAAATAGAAAGTAACTGGGAAAAAGTCATTATTTCTGGTGAACTATGTGACACAAACTGAATTTCAAAATGAAATATAAAAAAATCTGTTTGCTCTTTTGAGAAATGGTGCTGAATTCTGCTGGAGGGAGCAGCACTATTTACTGATGTTTTTTTAAAAAAAAAAGAAAAACATGTTTCCCAGGACAGTATCCCTTTAATAAAGACTTGGTGATTCCAAAGTTTAATTTGTCTTTGTCTTTTTTTTGTGTTTTTTTGTTTTTTTTTCGTTGTAGACTAATGAATTAAAAAAAAAATTATCTTACTGGTCCTTTAATTAAAAAAAACCCTACCACCCTTCCCTGCTTGTATAATTAAGGCTTTTGTTCTCCATTAAGAATTCTACTGCTTCATTATATATTTTACACAGGGACTTCTACCTGTTTATTACTTATTACTGCTTATTACTTGCTTTCAAGGTTTAAACTCCCAAACGGTTGTCCTTTTATTGGCCACCACTTGGATTACCCGACTATAGTTTGGAATGATGGGAGCTATAACATGGAGCTGGTGAAATCTCCCGTATATACTATAGCAAAAAAGGGAATTGTTTAGTGGTTAGCACTTTCCCTTTTTACTATATGTATGTAGATTTCATTATGTACTATACCAAATGAATTATGAGCCATTTGTATAAATACTATAATGATATATGGATCTGTCTAAATATGTTGCATTCAATATTACATTTGCTTTATTTTACACACACAAACACACATACATATATATATTCTTTTTTTTACAAAAAATGAATGTACATATTGCATGCTTATGCCTGTGGGACAGTCCAAAAATGAGTAAAAAAATTTTGTAATCTAAACTGCAATCTGTGAGCTCAACTAACAAACAAAAAAATCCAAAGTCCAGACAGATTCTGCCTGGACACCAAAGCTAACTAATACTACCATCTATGGGGAGAAAAGGGTACTGCAGTAATAAAAAGGATTTATCATCTTTCATTTGCTCAGTGTGTAACAGTTACAGAAGTTAGATCTTGTCTTTATTGTCTGTGCTCACTATGTTATGTGTTGCTATTATATATAAATATGAAACACAAATCAATTTATTATGATGGATTGGAAACACATTGTAAGAATAGAAAGAAGGACAGATATACATTATAAGATAAACGCTAACCCTGTGGAATGTGTTGGCGTTTTAAAAATATGTTTTAAAGGAAAAATATACCCTGAAAATGAATACTTGAGCAACAGTTTATATCAAATTAAGTGACATACTAAAGAATCTTACCTACCTGGAATATATATTTAAGTAAATATTGCCCTTTTACATCTCTTGCCTTGAACCACAATTTCGTGATGGTCTGTGTTCTGCCTCAGAGATCACCTGACCAGAAATATTTCAACTCTAACTGTAACAGGAAGTGTGGAAGCAAAAGACACAACTCAGTCTGTTAATTGGCTCATGTGACCTAACTTTATAGTTTGTTTGGTATGTTTGTGTGCACTGTTGAATCCTACGATCCCAGGAGACTGTCCTTATTTTTTAAAAATGTTTTATTTATGATTACCCAATGGCACATGCTACTAAAAAAGTATATTATTATGAAAATGGTTTATTTACATGAAGCAGGGGTTTACATATGAGTTGTTTTATGCAATATCTGTTTATAAAGACCTACATTGTTCGGGGGATATCGTTTTCCTTTAAACATTTAGATCTTAAGTTGTTTTAAACAGTCAGAAGTTGTATTTTCCCTGATAAATGAATAATATTCTGTTTATGGTTGCCTCTTCTGTCTTAGGGACATTTTACTCATACAGTATTCTGAAAAACCATCTGCCAAGAACCCAGGTAAAACCCTTTTCCTGGCTCCCTGTGCCCCCTCCTTATAAAAGTAAGTAAAGTATAAGGGAAGAATGACATTATTCCCATTTGATATGTCACCATTGTTAGAAATGGAGCCCTGCATGCTGCATTTTCATATAACATGGTAAAGGGGGCTATAAACAAACCTAGCTGCAAATGCAGTTGTGTTGGAGGGGTTGAACTTGATGGACTCTTGTCTTTTTTCAACCCAATTTAACTATGTAACTATGTAACTATGTGTTAAACTGATACAATCAGTGGCAGAAGGTACAATTGGGCCAAGGCCTGCACCCCCGCAGGGCCCTCCTGGCAGTCTTGCGCAACTGCAGCCAGCTGGAGTAGGCTGCAGTGGCATTCAGATTTGGCACGGACTGGGGGGGCTGCACGGCCTGCACCAGGACCCGCCCCCACATAGTTCCATTACTGGATACAATCAAAAGGGCAAGGAAACCCAAAGCATGAGTCTTTGTAATGTGTTAGAGCCAATTACAGAGAGTTCATATGTACGTACCAATCTTCCCAGGTGTGAACACTTCAACAAACAACAGCTCCACAACAAACAATAGTTCCACAACAAACAATAGCTCCGGAACAAACAGCAATCTTTCAAAAGCTTGGCTGTCTTCCCACCTGGCTAGTTAATTTGTCTTTGTCTGTCAAGTTATAAACATAGACCCAGTGCAGCAGTGGAGTAACTATAGACTAAGCAGATACTCCAGTTGCAGCGGGGGCCCCGGGAACAAGTGGGCCCAGACTGTTGGGTCTGCTTCTTCTATATCTAATAAAAGAAAACCTCGTCTCTTGCTACTCTCTTACCTGGGATATAAGTTGGGCCAGAGTATGTGGAATCAGGGTGGGGAGTTGGCAGGGTGGAGATAGGACATGGGTGGGGCAGAGGCAGGACAGGAAATGGGCGGGAAGATGGGAATCAGAGTGCGGGGGGGCTGGCGCATTCTACTTCTACAGAATTGCAGGTGCACTTTATCCATCTTAAATCCTGCCATGTGCCTATATATACAGTTTCTCAATTTTAGGATGAAACAACTGACCAGGGTCGGACTGGGCCGATGGAACACCAGAAAACAACCTGGTGGGACCTGGCTCTCGTGGGACCAGACCTGCTCCCTGCGCAAATCATCTTCCTGTCTCCTGTCACAGCACAATAGATGCACACATGCACAAGTGTTGCGTGTTAAACTAGGGTTGCGGTCCGACCCTGCGACTGACCAATGCCGCACATGCACAGACCAATTGTGTGATGGAGGATGACAACTGCAGAAGTAGTATAGTGGCTGTGATCCTCATAGATTAAGTAAACTCACCCTGGATCCAGGACCAGACTGGTGGGTTTTGGCAAATGCCAGAGGGGCTGCTGCAAAATTCCATAGACAGTCACTATTTATTGGGTTGATGGGGGGCTGTTTGGGCTTCTGTGTACTTGACATGCCAGGGCCTATTTTGACTCCTGTTCCAGACCTGCCTGGATCTTTGCAACTAAATTAAGGGGTCAGTGAACAGAGTAAATCTAGCATTTGGCAAGGGGCTGTCGTAGACTATAATTTGCCCAGCATCAATTTATTATATTTTGTATTGTGCTTTAAAGATTATCTTGTACAGTCTCCTCACACTTCTAAGTATTTATGCCACGTACCATTACATCCCTCTATTTTTTTTCTAATGAAGTGCACCTATTGACACAAGGGGACTTTACAGCTACCTAATTCCATGGTTCCCACTGCATCAACAGGCTCAGTAGATTTGCACTTAAAGAATCACATACAGACCTCATCTTTAAGGGGTGGTTAACCTTTAAAGGAGAATTAAACCCTAAAAATGAATAGGGCTAAAAATGCCATGTTTTATATACTGAACTTATTGTACCAGCCTAAAGTTTCCATATCTCAATAGCAGCAATGATCCAGGACTTCAAATTTTTAACAGGGGGGTCACCATCTTGGAAAGTGTCTGTGAAACAGTGGACTCTGAGCAGCTGTTGAGAAGCTAAGCTTAGGGGTTGTCGCAAATCATCAAGCAGAAAACTGAGGTTGGTCTGTAATATAAGCTGATGCTACAGGGCTGATTATTACATTCTGATGCTAGTTGCACTAGTTTCTGTGTTGCCATGTATTAATTATCTGTATTAAGTACTAATCAGCCTTATACTGTGACATTTAGGGGCACATTTACTAAGGGTCGAAGTGAATATTCTAATAAAATTTGAATTTTCAAAATAGCCGAAAATTCGATTCGAATTCAAGATATTCGAATTTTGAAGTACATCCTTCGAATTCAACACTTCGCCTATGGGGGACCTCCTAGAACCTGTCCTGAAATTTTTTCTAAGTGCTAGGAATTCGAAGGATTTTGTAGAAAATCGTTCTAATCGAACAATGCATAAAATTTCAATTCGATCGAAAATTGACCTGTTTGGAAAATGACCTTTAAAAAAAATTTGACGGACGAATTTCTAAGTTTTTTTACTTCGAAATTCAACCATTAATAAATCTGCCCCCTAAAGTCTGACTAGCTACATATATATATATATATATATAGATGCATATATTTCCCTTTTAGCATACATATAATATTGCTGAAGGATAAGGCCTTGTTTACCAAGGGTTAGGTGCAACAAGTGCAGAAACTCTAAGGGCCACAAAATTGCAGCCCTTAGAGCCCCACCCACAGCTCACAAGCACATAGCACTTACTCAATATGATCTGCAGTGCAAGGCTAGAGTGCAATGCTCACCAGATTCTATAAAATAGTGGCACCTTGGTTTACAATATCTAATTGTATGGATTATAAGGTTTATAGATATTTTATTAGGATAGTTGAAAAAGTTTAGTAACTATTTTGGTTTATGACCTTAATTATTTCTTGACTGACACAGGGATTGGCATACCCCTCCGGCAGATTAATTTAATAGCATCAATGCGTGTTTTCACAATTACTTTCATTGCTGTAAAAAAAATTGATAGGTTCAACCACACTTGAAAACCATTGGAAGTAGAAGTGTTTTTTCTTTGCAAATACGACCCAAAGACTGTGTAAATTGATGTTTGCAAAATAAAGAGACACTGTATACTCTTGTTCAGCATGATTGCAGTGAATAGAGCTTGTGCTGAACATACTTTTTGCCTGTTTTTAATAGCAAAAATCTGGTTATTGTACGTTGGTAATCTAATTGGCACAGATGCGATGAAATAAACAAATCAGGGGATCTGGTGTGGTGGGGGCCCATGAAGGTCAGGGCCCCCTGGGTTTTTTCCTGGTGTCCCGTCGGTAGGGTTGCCGAACGGTATTTTTGATGTTTGAATCCAATGTTATTAATAGGAAAAATAGATAAATATATAGGAAGGCCAGTATTTTTTTCAGGAAAAGGTGGCAACCCGCTGGGCCAGTCCGACTCTGCTAAACTCAGCACAGAAAATTAAAACTTAAACTTGACATAGGTGCCTCTCCCATTGATTTATACAGGACCTTGACAGGTCTGAGATGGTGGATTTTCAGTTTTGGGTTTTTGCAGTATAATAAATCTTGAATAAATAACCCCATATGTTGCTACAGGAGGACTGGCCAAATATGGGATGACTGTGACATAGTTGGCCATCTTAAATATGTTGCAATATATGGACAAACAATCCCTGTTGTTTAAAGGGTAAGGCATTTTTTAGTAGCTGTATGCACAGAATGTCTCAATGTCTTAAATATACTGATAATGGGTTGAGTGCAGAGGACCTCTTGTATTTGTCTATATGTATTTTGTGGTCACAGCCTCATTGCACCCCGCCTAATGGTTTAATAAATTAGTGGTGAGCACAACTTTTCCTTGTTTGTTGTAGTTATACTGGAGCAGTGGCCAGCTCCTTGTTGTAGCCCCCACCCTTCCCAGTTATAGTCAGGGGATGCCACTGGTGTCTAATAAAAGGGCAACCAAGTTTGGGAGTTTTACTTTGAAAGCAGCAAGTAAGATGCAGGTAAAACTTAGTACCTTTGTAAAATGCATAATGAAGCAATAGAATTCTTAATGAATCAGATGAAAATTGAGCGTAGGACTGGCCAGATATGGGATGACTGACATAGTTGCCCAGCTTAAATATATTGCAATATATGGACAAACAATCCCTGTTGTTTAAAGGGTAAGGCATTTTTTAGTAGCTGTTATGCACAAAATGTCGCAATGTCTTAAATATTTTGATAATGGGTTGAGTGCAGAGGACCTCTTGTATTTGCATGTGTTGAAAGAAATGGATGGCACTCACAAGTAGCAAATGTGCTAAATCCTTAGTGCTTTTATTTCGATCCCCAACACAACGTTTCGGAGGAACAACCACCTTTATCAAGAACACTTGAATTAAAAGCACTAAGGATTTAGCACATTTTCTACTTGTGAGTGCCATCCAATTGTTTCAACACATGCGATAAGGGAACCAAGTTAAGCAGCAAGGTTTCTGGATAGAGCCCCACCTTAATGTAGCCACAGCCTTTTGTACTATTGAAATTCACCGACCTCTTGTATTTGCCCCTATGTTGCCACAGGGGCATTAATAGTGGTTAATCCTACAGAAGAGGGCAGACAGAGAATAATTGTACTTCAGGTAGCGGGTATGTTGCTGTGGAGTTTAGAGTAGTGTTAATCCTACAGAAGAGGGCAGACAGAGAATAATTGTACTTCAGGGAGTGGGTATGTTGCTGTGGAGTTTGGAGTGGTGGTTAATCCTACAGACAAGGACAGACAGAGAATAATTGTACTTCAAGGGGCGGGTATTTTGCTGTGGAGTTTGGAGTTGTGGTTAAAGAAGAGGGCAGACAGGGAATATTTGTTCTTCAGGGAGTGGGTATGTTGCTGTGGAGTTTGGAGTGGTGTTAATCCTACAGACGAGGACAGACAGATAATAATTGTACTTCAAGGGGCGGGTATGTTGCTGTGGAGTTTGGAGTGGTGTTAATTCTACAGAAGAGGGCAGACAGAGAATAATTGTACTTCAGAGAGTGGGTCTGTTGCTGTGGAGTTTGGAGTGGTGGTTAATCCTATAGAAGAGGGCAGACAGAGAGGGTGTGAAATATTGGTCAGTAGTGACATATGGGAAGTCAGTTCTGCTTCAAGGGGGTTGTGGGAATAGAGAAGATTAATCCTGCTGAAAGATGTGCAGATAGCAGATGAGTAAAAAACATATATCTTTTCTTACAGCCGTGTATTTTAATGTGATTAAATGGGCTGTGATTATCACTGTTATTTTTTATTATGCAATGACATTTCATACTGCACACAAGATGGCAGGTGCCAGCCTGACTATTTGTAGAGCGACATGGTGGATTTGATTCCAGACTGTAGCTTCTGATCACGTGCACAAACTCATTAACCAACTGTGTTGCCCATTGATTCCATAATTCCATGAAATGACTCTTGATGTAGCTTTACATATTTTATATGTCAGTCAAAATCTGTTTTATTATCATCTGTAAATATGCATGCCACATATTTAGTGTGAGCCTGAATGAAGCCAGTGGTCTTTCTTTTGGTCGCATCGGTATGGCATACCTCCCTACTGTCCTGGTTTTTGCGGGACAGTCCCAATTTTGACAGCTCAATCCACAGTCCTGAATTGTTACTGAAATATCCCAACTTTTTCGTTGATCTCCTGCACTGAACAGCCAGAAAAATATATTGTTTTTAAAATTCAATTGGCTTTTGGAGAGCCCAGAATACAAATACAGTTTAGGATAAACAAAGAAACAATTGTAACAATTTAAGATAAGCAAAGAAACAATTGTAAAATTTTAAGATAAGAAGGTCTCTTGGTGAAACTGTGACTTGCAGCTTAACAAGATGTAGACAACCCATTCTTTTTTTAATCTATCATAACATTATCTTATTATATATATATATATATATGGACTGCTATATTTGTGCAGTAGTAGTCTATTAGCATTAGAAACTCTAACTGACAGGTTAAGGTTGGACATTCAGGTTGGCAAAACAGTCAGGTTTAGGAACTTCAACTAATTATTACTTACAAAAGCAGAAAATGATCAACATGTCCTATATGTGACTTTTAATGCAGATTAATATTTTGAAAAGAAAATTGTTAGTGTCAGTATCACTTTAAAGGGCAATTCATCTTTATTAGCAAAACTGTAATAACACATAAAAAACACAGAAATGTGTTCAAATGTTCATAAACTGCCAAATTTTGTAAAATTAACATGGTAATTAGGGGGTGTGGCCACAAAATGGGCATGGCCAAAAATTGCAGCAAATCTTTTTGACCCTCCTATTTACAAAATGTTGTGAGGTATGATGAAGGGTGCAAAAAGAATAGTAAAAAATATGACCCATATCTGACCCTAGAGAACCTGCACCAAGCCAAAACTCAACGGTGTTGTCACTGAGGGCCGGATTTACCTAGCGGGCGCCCCTAGGCCCCCTATCGTTTGACGCCCCTGTCCCCTCCCTTTTATTTGCTCAAATTTTCATCATCAGGACAGAGCAATGGGAATTGGCACCCAGGAAATTTAAATTTTTGAACCAATGTGGGTGTGGTTGGGCAGCATGCCGCCCCCCTAAAATCCTGCCACCCTAGGCCCGGGCCTAGGTGGCCTCTCCAGGGCCTGGGCCATCCACCTAACATCATCAACAGGAAGAGTTCATGGAAAGATCACAGTCACACCTGCACCATCAACCCCATGTTACCCTAACCTGCCTGACCCACAGGTAACCAGTAGGCATTATCAGATATACCCACTCAAAAGAGAAAAGACTTCCAACACTCAAATTCAGCCTGCATACATTTTTTCAAAATGCATCAGTTAATAGTACTGCTCCAGCAGAATTCTGCACTGAAAGCCATTTCTCAAAAGGGCATTTTGAAATCTGACATGGGGCTAGACATCTTGTCAGTTTCTCAGCTGCCCCAAGTCATGTGACTTGTGCTCTGATAAACGTCAATCACTCTTTACTGCATGTTGGAGTGATATCACCCCCTCTCCCCCCCTCCCCCAGCAGCCTAACAACAGAACAATGGGAAGGTAACCAGATAGCAGCTACCTAACACAAGATAACAGCTGCCTGGTAGTAATAAGAACAGCACTCAGTAGTAAAAACCCATGTCCCACTGTGACTTCTTCAGTTACGTTGAGAAGGTAAAACAACAGCCTGCCAGAAAGCAGTTCCCTCCGACAGTGCAGGCACAAGTCACATGACCAGGGGCAGCTGGGAAATTGAAAAAATGTCTAGCCCCATGTCAGATTTCAAAATTGACTATAAAAAAACAGTTTGCTCTTTTGAGAAATGGATTTCAGTGCAAAAGTCTACTGGAGCAGCACTATTAACTGATGTGTTTTGAAAAAAACATGTTTTCCATGACAGTATCACTTTCAGAACATTTTAGGAAAACTATGGAGTTAGCACCACATTTTTGCAAAAATATGTAAACTCACTTGCCATCTCAGAGTCCTACACTGACTACTGTATACTAAATATTTGAGTAGTTAACTGTGTTAATTTACCCTTTACCATTTACCCTGCAGTCCGACCAATCTGTCAAATTATCGTGGGGTTAGTGGGAATTGAACGATGGTACATATTACGATTTTCTGTCCAACATCTGTCACAAAATTGATCGGCCAGGTTTAAAAATTGGTCCCAGTGCAGTGTTGGACTGGCCCACAGGGATACCAGGAAAACTCCTGGTGGGCCCAGGTGTCAGTGGGTCCTCTTGCTTCTAACAATTTGGCCTATTTCATGTTCATTCCCTATTTCTTTATGTGGGAAAAGAGGCTTAATAAAGGAAGAATAGAGTATAGTAAGTAGATCTAAAAGAATAAGGAGAATAAAGAGGTTAAGTGAGGAGAGCAGGAATAATAGGTTGGAAAGTTGGGCCCCTAATCTAAGGTTTTCAGGTGGGCCCCTGATCTAAGGTTTTCAGGTGGGCCCCTGATCTAAGGTTTTCTGGTGGGCCTCAGGCATCCCAGTCCGACACTGTCCCAGTGCAATCTATCTATGTTTGCAGGGCCAAGCAGGCAGCTACCCTTCAGTTTTGCTGGCAAAATCGCCTGAAATGGTCTTTTTAGTTGATGGACACATCGTACATTTAAACGATAATTTCGAGATAATCATGGTCTTACGATAACAATCTTTTAAAAATCTTTACATTTATGGCCTGCTAAAGAGTGACTGAAGTTTATAAGAGCACAAGTCACATGACTTGGGGCAGCTTGGAAATTGACAAAATGTCTAGCCCCATGTCAGATTTCAAAATTGAATATAAAAAAATCTGTTTGCTCTTTTGAAAAATGGATTTCAGTGCAGAATTCTGCTGGAGCAGTACTATTAACTGATGCATTTTGAAAAAAAAACATGTTTTTCCATGACAGTCTTCGTGGCTTCAGAACTTCAACTTTCGACTCCTTTCAGGGCTTCGGGTCTTTTTGCGACTTTGGGACTTTGGCTCCTTTCCAGACTTTGGCAGGTTCTGTACTGCTTCAGCACGGTCAAGGGGGACCTGGCTATTTTGAAAAGTACATCACAGCCAGCCCCCCTTTAGACCCAGGCCCAGTACAAAAGTACCTCATGTGCCCCCCTGATGGCAGCCCTGCTCACTACTGTTACACTACTGGTTATGATACATGCCCTTGTATACATATATAATGGGTATGGATCATTTATTCATGTTGTAAGCACATTTCAGGTAGTCATTGCTCTGACAACAATACCCTTAAGTGAGCAACAAAAATCTGTCAAGGTGTCTGTGTATTATTATAAAATCAGACGTCTGGCTGTGTTTTCTGCAGTGTAGATGTGAATTAAAGATGCCCCCAGCCATTCAAGCCATTGACAGTTGCTTTTTTGAATGTCTGTGAAGAAGAGGAAGTTATTAACAAGCACAGAAATGAGAGGTCCACATATATCTCTAATAAGGAGCATGAGATCACATAGAGTCAGCATGAAATTGGCTGAGGGTGTAATGGGCCCTCCCTTTTTTAAGACCACTCAGAGTTCACATGGGAACTTTCATGCTGCTCATTAAGTCTGTTTATTGTTCAGGGCTAATTAAAATGTTACACTCTTCTGCTTTTTACATCCTCACCCCAGCTAATGAATCTGCAGACGACACTCCACAGGGTGTTCAGTGCAGGGATATAAAGAGGATGTGGAATCACTATGCAAAGTGGCAAGTAGCTATTACACTTGGCACAGTACAGCATTCCTAGTACACAGCTCTCCACCTTTTAACTCCCCCAGCATTCCATTTAATTGTATAATGTGCCCCACTGGGGACATACCACAAACAGTAGCAATATATCTGATGTTAATTGGTGTTATATCAGTCTATCGTTGTATGCGTTCAGCTCACAATCAGGTAAGCATGAACAGCTATCTTTAAGCACAGTGCCTATCCATTCATGTAGTGCAGCTTTGTACTCTATCTGACCATTCAGACACAATCAGCCATTGTGATCTAGGCAGAGGAATACAAAACAAAACAAAGACAAACATTTTCATTTGACTAAGGCTAAAGATAAAGTTATAATTGTCTATATGTCAATGAGGGTCAATAATGCACATTTTACCAGTGCAACAACCCAATTGATAATGAAGAAAAGCATCTCCTGCACTTCTGCAAATGTTGAGACCCCTTTAGTAGATGAGCCCCAGCTAGAGGATGATAATGCAAATAATGAGGGTAATGTAATAACATTTGCTGTTAAAATATGTTTTAACTACTGTGTACACAATATTCATACCTAATGTATAGACCCAAGCCAGTCTATATAGCACTTTTTCTACAGCAGAGCATTCTCAGTAATGTAATGCCACCCATACTCCTCAGCAGGCCCGGACTGGCAATCTGTGGGTTAGGGCAAATGCCAGATGGGCTGCTATAAGGTCCCATAGAAAGTCAGTATTTAGTGGGCTGGTGGGGACTGTTTGGGCATCTATGTGGGCTGATTGGGCCTCTGTGTACCTGAAATACCAGGGCCTATTTTGATTCTCAGTCCAGTCCTGCTCCTCAGTATGTCTAAAAACATAGGTCATTGTGCAGTGATAGAACAGTAGCAACACTGCAACACATGAACAAGCAGCAACCAACCAATTAGGGTCACCCAAGTTAGCAACAAAGTATACAACTGCCCAAAAGTTCCATGATAGGCAGTTTCAATATATGTTTCAAGTGTTGGGGGCAGCAAAGATTTTTTGTGGGTCCCACAAAGGTCAGTGGGCCTATGAAGTCTAACACTTTGGCAATATAAGGTTTGTCCACATGACTGTTTTTACTTTACAAAAGCTTTCCTTTTCATACCAGTCTACTTTAGGGTCCTCTAAATCCTTGTATTCTGTTCATTTTACCTGGGTTCAATAGCCACATTTACGCACAATATTGGCCTGACCCATGAATGTGCCAACATGGTACTGGGAAAAATAATGTAGCTGCTGGCACCAGATGATCCATCTATATTTCAGTGGTAGCTCATGATAGTTGCAAGAATGTGAGCTCTGTAATGTTACTGTCACTGTATCCTTATTAAACTAAGAAAAATATAAGGAAATATTTTTTTACAACGTCCTTAACTCACTGTATATGTATATGTTACCCTGATAAAGAGTTGATGATTAAAAAACTCCAGCTGGCTGGAGTGAGTTTTTTTTATCTCTAGATCACATGTCCAATAAAGAAGGTGCCCAGGTGTCCTCAATGTAGATTAATATTTTAAGGCTGAATTTTCAAGGCACATTTTTGTATTAAACTTTGATTTACCCTTTTTGCAATGTTGCTCAAGAGAGACAGGGGGGTCAGGTATGGTGCAAACCAGCATAACATGAGGTTTCAGAATGTATGTGTCGGTCATGTACACAAGTGTTACAAATATAGGGTTAAGCTTTATCTTAACCCAATGTCTGCACAATAGCTAGCCTAAGGAAGGAAGCTACTCTGCCTTGCTTGCAGAAAAATAATGAAAGTTAAATGCTTACTGGATTTCTGTGCTGACAGTTGTAAAGTAAGAACATAGTTTGAGCCAACTGAGCCAAGTCATTTAAGAAGTTTCTTAATTCTAAGCAACTTTTCAATTGGTCTTCAAACTGAGGAGCTGCTACATAAAAGCTAAATAATAAATATACAAATAATAAAAAATAAACCAATTGCAAATTGTCTTAGCATATCCCTCTCTACATCATACTAAAATGTAATTGAAGGCGAATGATCCCTTTAAAAGAATAGTGTTCTTGCTAATACACCTTACAATAAACACTACTACTATTATTATCATTACTGCTAAGCTACTTGTTGCCTAGTCTACACTCATATGACTCTACATTCAATATGTTAATTGAAAGTAAAAACAACTTCAACATTTTGCAACTCTGCCTTTCACATTACAGACCATCCACTTCAATTCCATTCTTTCTTCTCTATTAAACTATTCTGAAATGTTGTTGCTCCTTAATTGTTTCATTCACAACTACTCTGTCCCTTCTCATCTGGCCTCAAGACTCTGTATTCCTATATTTTCCCACTTCCAACCTGCTTAGATAAACAAAGGAACCCCTTTGCCTTTGATTATTATCTCTATGTTGATGAAATCACTGAAATGTAATATAATATAAATAGAACCTAGTACTCTACTTTCTATCGCCAACCTTTCCTGTCAAAGCACGTTCTTTGTAGAAAAAAAACCAACAATCTAACTAATGTTAGATTCTGTATTCACATTTAATGGTCACATTAATTTATTTTGCAAATATCCAGTCATTAATCTTCTCCTTAATTTAACCAATTTCCTAAATAGTCTTTCTTTTTTCAAACTGTCTGCTCTTCAATCCAACTTCAGCAGGCCTCATTTACCATATCCATTGCTCATCTACTGCAAACCTCTACTTCTGCCTTTCACAGCATTGTTCATCTGATGCATCTTATTTATTGTAAACCATCTTCTTAGCCTTGATCAGTGAAGATTTCCCAAACACTATGTAGGTTTAGACATGATTTCTTGTTTACTGGTAATCCAGATTAACTTTTTCTTTTTTGCAAAACAGTCTATGTGCAATCTTGCCTTTGCATGATTGAACTGGGACAACTGAAGGGTAACCATATAGGAAACAAATAAAATCATTTATTTAATTGTAAGGGTTTGATTGTACATGTCCTAGGATCATCCCACATAAAATTCTCCCAACCAGCATATTGCTAGCCTTCAAGTCAAACCCTTTAATCTGTTATTAATTCAAAGTTGTCACTTTGGTGCCACTAAATGCATTATTGCTTTACCAGGTCTTGGTTGTCAATACTATATTATTGACTGGGGAAACTACTGGAGATGTGAGATTTAGATTTTGCTTTGTCCCTTGATTTGTGTTTCTAATGTCCATTTTCTTTTTCTTCTTGGTCTTGGTCTACAAATCTATTAATACTCACCTCAAAATACACTATTTCCCTGTTCTATAAAATGAACATTGAATGTCAATCCTCTTTCCAAATTTCCTCTGCCACTGCAATTTGCTGCTTAATTCTTCCCTTTGTCTTCCTCCATGATAACATGTTAAAATTCCTTCCTTTTTCACGTTTCCCTCACTCTCTTCCCCTCCCCAACAGCCTCATTCCCCTGGCCAGACTCAGCTCTGACAGCTTTAAGCTGCTTTGTGCACTGAGCGTCTGGCTCTGTTAATATGATTTATAAGGACAGTATAACACTAGGCACATTGCAGTCTGTCACTGCAGTCTCTCTGATTAAAATTCTGATCCCACCCCGACTGCAGCAAGCTACAAATGGAATATTCTACATAATTTCCAAAAATGCTTGTTTTTATCGCCCATTTTTCCGGCATCAGGTGACCAGAGATTAGCAACTAATAACTTGCTAGCTGTGCCATACTAGGTCAGGTTTACCATGTTCACAGCCCATTTTATTGCTGGCTTTTATCCATTTTAATGTTTTAGGTGTTTGCAACACATTGTTTGGCAAAATCGGTACAGTAATGCTAGACTATGTAGAAATATACAGTATTAGGCACATGTGTAACAGAGGATTCCAGTACACATAGAAATAATTATTATTGAAGCAGAGGTCTTAAAATATTTATTGCTGAAAAAGTTCAATAGTTTCAGAAATGCTGTTAAAGATTTGCGTCAACACACTATAAATGTTTGATAGCTTAAAAAAAAAAAGACAATTTCTTTCATCTTGGTAAAAGATCTGTGGATTATCATGCTTAACACGGGCATGTTTTGCAAGACAACATATGAAGGATTTCTACTATTTCCCTACTATACCTCCATTTTCTTGCTAAGCTTGCTGCAATATATTTTAGAGCTTAAACAAGATCCAGTGCAATTACAGGGAATAGGCTATCTTTGTAAAGAAGCAGACATCCCTTACTGCCTCTGTAGAACAGAGCCTCCTAGAATATATTAACAAACATAGCACAGTTGGCTGAATTTGCCAGTGAGCCTGGAAAGGAAAACATATTCTATCATCAGATTCAAAATGGAACCACTCACTGTATTTCCAGATGTTGTCAAATACCCAGAGCCCTACTTAGTTTGGGTATAAGGTACTGTTTTATTACAGAGAAAAAGGATATAAAAATTTGGATAACATGGAGTCTATGGGAGACGGACTTCCTGTATTTTGGAGCTTTCTGGATAATGGGTTTGCAGATAACGAATCCCATACCTGTACTGTAATATTCAAGATATTTTCCTGTTTCTAATACCAGCAATGCTGAGTAATTCTGGTTTTGTTTCATATGTAACATAATTTATTTTGAATTTGCTAAAAGCCTGCCATTTAGCTTCTGTGCTCTAATTTTTGATGAAAACATCCTAAATCTCATTCTTCCTTCCCGGGGG
>CM044433.1:152194860-152212748 GCA_024363595.1 Xenopus borealis
GCCTTCTTTCCCTTCATTGCAGAAAAAAGGTTGAAGGAAGGTAAATATCTACAGGGAGAAATATATATTGATTACTTACTTCCATTATTTGAAGCATTCATTTTTTCATATGTCTATGGCAATTTCCATTCATCCCAAATTAACCAGCATAGACTTCTACATGCATCTTTCTTTTGTATTCTGTGATTAAAGTAAAAAAAGAAAGTTAAGCTAAGATTAAATAAGAAGGATACAGAATACATTTAGAATTCATCTGCACCAAGGGACTACCGCAACTTAAGTACCAGTGCTGTTAATTCCACTAAACCCAAATATTAATGCAATATAAATATAAGCTTGGCAGCACAGAGTGGATTGGTATTATCATTTATTAATAATACACACAGTGCTTCCCACAGATAATTATAACAAATTGTGGCTCAATATAATGGCACAAATATGCCTGTGTTACATTTCTTTACTGATATTAAGTTGTTTTACGACCAACAATTTCAAATCTCTGATAGTTCTATTAGGTTTATCCACTATTTGGTAAATTTATCGGTGTCATATATTGTTATGTATCTTTTCGTACACTGCTGTCGCTGCCTCACATGGTGTTTATGCATGTATATTTGGAATTATTTGAATTTAAAGCAGTCACCTTACATTGGATAAATGAATCCCATGATGTTGGCTAGAGATTTCTAACAAGTTGTTACTGTGTTGATCTCCATTATTTTCAGACAGCCTACAATTTATTATATATACAGTACAGATGTCCTAGTGTTCCTTGCTTTCTCAGTTTAGCCTTCTTTAGCAGATGTCTGTTATGGAACTGAGAAGAATATCTAGAGTAGAGGAATGGGATCTGTTATGCATAGGCCATGGGTTTTTGGATAACAGGTCTTTTCAAAATATAGGCACCAAGGCAACGGCACAGACACAAAAGTGCTCCCTAATGGTAGACATGAGAACAGCACCCAAGCAGGAAAAAGCATAGGTTTTCCTGCTTTGGTGCAATTATCATGTCTATCACTTTTAGAAGTTCTGTTCTGTTGATAGGCTGTGAGGTAGGAGGGAAGGAAGGAAGGGCGTGATATCACTCCAACTTGCAGTGTAGCAGCAAAGAGTGATTGAAGTTTATTAGACCACAAGTCACACGACTGGGGGCAGCTGGGAAGCTGACAATATGTATAGCCCCATGTCAGATTTCAAAATTAAATATACTGTACATAAAATCTGTTTGCTCTATTGAGAAATGGATTTCAGTGCAGAATTCTGCTGGAGCAGCACTATTAGGGCTAGTCCACACGGGAAGATTCAGGGAGATTGTCGCCTGGCGGCTAATCGCCACTTCTTTGGGGCGACTAATCTCTCTGTATTGCTTACCCGTGTCTTGCACCCGCTAAAATGAAAAGTCACCTGCGCCTATTCACACACAAATTGCCTCACTTTCCAGCAACGCAGGAAAACGCAGCGCGGCGTGTGAATCGGTGCAGGCGACTTTTCATTTTAGCGGGCGCGGGACACTGGAAAGCAATTCGGGGAGATTATTCGACACATAGAAACGGCGATTAGTCGCCAGGCGACAAATCTCCATGAATCTTCCCGTTTGGACTAGCCCTTAACTGATGCGTTTTGAAAAAAACATGTTTTTTCCATTGATAGTATCCCTTTAATCAACATGATTTTTAGACTTTTAAATGTATACTTGAAATCCCAAGTCAAATAATTACACGGCACATGCTTATAGTGTTCTGGGCAGCTAAGAAGCTAAGCATAGGGATTGAGAACCTACAGTAAGCTTAGGGGTCATATGAAATCATCAAGCACAGAATTCTGATACACAATGCACAGGTAATGTGAACTTGAAATAATTACTAATAACCCCTGTCTTGTGACTATTATATTCTATAGATGTACAGGATAGTGTCAGTTGATCCCCAAGCCTAGTCACTAGGCTCAGTAGCAACTTTGCATTTGGTGTTGGCCTAGGCATGCCACCGTCTATCAGATTTTGTAGCAAATATTTGGTGGGGAGCTGATGATTTTTGTTTAAAGTTTTCTAGTCCTAAGTTGCCATCCAAGGCCCTTGGGTGCCTCTATTGAAAGCACAGTTGTTACTAGGGTCATCTTTTGAAGTACAGATCTTCAGTCTATGGCTATGGTTGCCTTGGGTTAGAAAAAAAAACCCTACGTCTATGTTAAAGGGATCCTGTTATGGGAAAAAAAAAAATTTCAAAATGCATCAGTTAATAGTGCTTCTCCAGCAGAATTCTGCACTGAAATCAATTTCTCAAAAGAGAAAACTTTAATTTTTGAAATCTGACATGGGGCTAGACATATTGTCAATTTCCCAGCTGCCCCAAGTCATGTGACTTGTGCTCTGATAAACTTCAATCACTCTTTACTGCAGTACTGCAAGTTGGAGTGATATCACACCCTCCCTTTCCCCCACCCAACAGCCTAACAACAGAACAATGGGAAGTTAACCAGATAACAGCTCCCTAACACAAGATAACAGCTGCCTGGTAGATCTAAGAACAGCCCAGTAAAACCCATGTCCCACTGCGTACTATTCAGTTACATTGAGAAGGAAAAACAACAGCCTGCCAGAAAGCAGTTCCCTCCTAAAGTCACATGACATGGGGCCGCTGGGAAATTGACAAAATGGCTAGCTCCATGTCAGATTTAAAAACTGAATATAAAAAAATCTGTTTGCTCTTTTGAGAAATGGATTTCAGTGCAGAAGTCTACTGGAGCAGCACTATTTACTGATGTGTTTTTAAAAAAACATGTTTTCCCATGACAGTTTCCCTTTAAGCTTAAGCTCACCTTAAAAGTGCTCTTTTGTAAAGTACACATACATTTGTACATACAGTTCCCTTAACTACACCATGTGTTACACGTGGCTTTGCATCATGAGCTTTTCCATGCCTCTCCATACTTTTTTCCTGCCATCATTCTGGTAGAGGTTGATCTTCGTTTCATCTGGCCAAAGAATGTTTTTCCAGTACTCTGCTGGCTTTTTTTAGATGTTTCTTTGCAAAGTCAAATCTAGCCTTTCTATTTTTGAGGCTTATGAGTGGCTTGCACCTTTCAGTGCACCCTCTGTATTTACTTTCATGCAGTATACTCTTTATGGTAGATTTGGATATTGATACGCCTACCTCCTGGAGAGTGTTGTTCACTTGCTTGGCTATTGTCAAGCCACCTGGCCGGTATTTTTGCTGGTTGATCCCAATGTTATTAATAGCGAAAAAAGATAAATATATAGGAAGGCCGGTATTTTTTTCCTAAAAAGGTGGCAACCCTAGGCTATTGTGAAGGGGTTTCTGTTCACCTTGGAAATAATTCTGCGATCATCCACAACTGTTGTTGTCTGTGGATGTCCAGGTTTGATTGCTGAGTTCACCAGTGCTTTCTTTCTCAGCATGTACCAAACTGTAGACAGGGTCGGACTGGGGGGCCCAGGTCCCACCAGGATTGCTGTCGACACGGCTGTCCAAACAGAGTGGTGCATGCAAAGCCGGAGCAGCTCGCATGTGCGCAAGCTCAACGAGAGCCTTGCGGTGCGCATGTGCAGCTTGAGCGGCTCACATGCGCAAATGGAACAGCGCAACGCGCATGAGCGAAGTGCACTGTGCGCCTCTGCAAATTGACATTTTTTGAAGGAAGGCCCAGGAGATGGGGAGAGTAGGTCTGACCCGGTGGGGGCCCACCGGGTTTCTTCCCTGTGTCCCACCGGGCCAGTCTGGCCCTGAATGTAGATTTTGCCACTCCTAATAGCGTAGCCATTTCTCGGATTGGTATTTTTTCCTTTTGAAGATTAAGGATGGCTTATTTCACCTGCATGGAGAGCTCCTTTGACTGCATGTTGTCTGTTCCCAGCAAAATCTTCCACATACAAGCACTCCCCCCCCTCCAGGGCTTTTATCTGCTTAATTGATAATGACATAAGGAAGGAATTGCCCTCACCTGCCCATGAAATAGCCTTTGAGTCAATTGTCCAATTACTTTTGAACTCATGTAATGAAGTGATTGTGTTAAAAAAAAGCTTTAGTTTCTCTTTCCAATCTTTTTGTTCAACACACTGAATTAAAGGAACAGTAACACCAAAAAATTAAAGTGTTTTAAAGTAATGAAAATATCATGTTGTGTTGCCCTACGCTGTTAAAACTATTATGTTGTACAGAGTTTATCTGCTATCTGCTGTGTAACTTAAGCCTTTTCTCCTTTGACTAGTTGCCCCCATGGCTACACAACAGCTTATTTATCCAAACCAGGGGTTCCCAACCTTTTTCACCCATGAGCCACAGTTAGGGTTGCCACCCAGCTGGTATTTTACCGGCCTAGCCGGTAAAACACCAGCCAAGGCCGGGGCCGGTATTGCAAATTTACCGGCAATGTAGCTGCCGGTAAATTTGAAATACCCCTTAAAAATGGCCCTTGCCTTGCCTGAAATCTAATAAAAACTTACCTTTCTCGCGTCTTCAGTCGATCCTTCGCGTGGCTCCGCCCCCTTTGACGTCACGGCACGCCCCCTTTGACGTCACGGCACACCCCCTTTTGGCCCCGCCCCCCGCCGGCATTATAATTTTAAAAAGGTGGCAACCCTAGACACAGTCCAATGTAAAATGAGTTGGGGAGCAACACAAGCACGAAAATGTCCCTTGGGGTGTCAAATAAGGGCTTTGATTGGCTACTTGGTAGCCCCTCTGTGGACTGGCAGCCTACAGGAGCTTCTGTTTGGCAGCACACTTGGTTTTTCTGCAACCAAAACTTGTCTCCAAGCCTGGAATTCAAAAATAAGCTCCGGCTTTGAGGCCACTGAGAGCAACATCCAAGGGGTTGGAGAGCAACATATTGCTCACAAGCTACTGGTTGGGGATCACTGATCTAAACAATAGTAGTGTTTCTGAAGCAAACACAGCACTTTTACCAGTGCAGGGCAACACTGCATTATATTTTTATTACTTTAAAACAATTTTTTTTTATGTTACTGGTCCTTTAAAGCTGAAAGTCTGCAGTTCAACTGCATCTGAGTTGTTTCATTTAAAATTAATTTTGGTAATGTACAGAACCAAAATTTTAAAAAAGTTGTCTCTGTCCAAATATTTATGCACCTAGCTGTAAATTCCTGTACATTTCTGATTTTTAAAACAATGAACGGTGTGAGATGGCCTTTCTAACATGGAAGTGTTACTTAATGCCTCTGTTACCCATACTTTTTGTCAGCAGAACTACTGCTAAATCAGCACAGGGCTAGGTTACAGATTATAACACCAACTTTAATAAACCTGCTTTTAAATGATGTAGATAAATTATAAAAACATTATATGGGCTGACATCATTTCATACCTTAATATTAACTGCATAATATATTCATGACTTTGCTACACATTCTAATAGCCTGGCGATAATTAGAATATTATACAGAGCCCAGTGTTGTGCCAAGGGTTGCCACTCAGCTGTGTCATTATTCAGCAACAACAATATTATTAAAAATTCTATTTAGAAGAAATGGCTTCCTCAGGTCCTATTTGCACTTGATGATTAAATGTTTTGCGCAAAGTGTCATAGTAATGGACCATTTTGTTCACTTTATGAGATATTATAATATTTTAACACTTTCATAATATCATTTATATTAGGGTCGTAAAGAAGAGTCCAGTTGGATTTGACTTCACATAGTTATGTGTAACAGACTTTGTAAAATTACAGGATTAAATACAGTGAACTCAAATCTGCTTTACATCCTTGCAGGACAAGGTTAATAAAGAACTGTACTGTAAAGCAAGACTGTAAAAAACATAGACAGGCAGATGAATGCATATATTCTGTGCAGGACTGCTCTACTGGCTATAATGTCTGCCCTCTAAACAGTGTTTCCTAAGGTCATGAGGAGCTGGCATATAGGAATTAACACCACAATCATTGCACCATGGAAATACAACCATTATTACATCCAGGACTGGACTGGCAATCTGTGGGTTCTGGCAACTGCCAGAGGGGCTGTTATAATGTGTCATATAAATTCAGTATTTAGTGGGCTGGTGGGGGCTGTTTAGGCCTCTGTGTGGGCTCATTGGGCCTCTGTGTACCTAAAATGCCAGTGCCTATTTTGACTCTCCAAACCTGATTACATCATAATGTAGGAATATACTGTACAAACACAAATGAGAGAAAATAGGTTTTCCTTGTGCAATGTGCAGTTTGGCAAGGGTAAGAAACACAGGCTTAAGCTCTAGAATTTTCATTATGGATGTGAACATATCATTTGCATGGAATCTAACATGAGTTTTTAAAATCAAATCATGTCTTTTGGTAAAGTGCGATGGGAGATGGTTCTGCTTCATTGACAATTCTTTCTTTTCCCCATCTTATTTGCAGTAGTGCTGATTGCAGTGTTATTGGGTTGTTGGTGCTGACTAGGGTTGTAAAATATTTATAGTCACAGCTTAGTTCTGTATTCCCAGCAAATTACTTCATTTGCATACTATGGGCTGCCTATCATTACACTGATTGTTAGAGACAGTGGGAAGACTTGGGGATAACTTAAATGGCCACTTTCAGTTTTTTTTTTTGTTTGGAAGACTGACCAGTCATTTCTGTTGCTTCCAACACCCCTGTGTTGTTTGGATAATTAAATGTAAATTTATGTGTGCTGGTATATGAGCTGGTATTTGAGCTTACATTTTAGGTGTCATCGATGCAGGGGTGGAACTGCCTGTGGTACGGTGAGATTGATTGCACAAATGATAAATGCGCTACTAAAAATGTGTATGGGGGCGGTGTTCAGGGAACAACTTTGCAATGCATAGACGCAAGGCTAGCCAGTGGGCTGAATAATGTGCAAGGTAGGGAACAGAGTAAAAGGTACAGTTTTATTATCACAGAGCAAAAGCAAATATTTAAAAATTTGAGACAGCTTTTCCATAACTCAGAGCTTTCTAGTTGGCCTATGATGAGTTTCCAGATAATGCATCCCCTACCTGTATATGGCAGGGCTTTTCCCAGAATGCCTGCCAGTATTGCATGCTGGAGGTGATGCCCACAGGCAGGATATGGGTGTCTATCTGCATGCTTCTTCTTTGTGAATCATTCCTGATGCATCAAACAAGATGCAAGGGGGCCTGTACTTAATGCTTTGCAATCCTTGAAATTTTTTTTACCGGCAGTGGTGGGGGTGGGAAGAAAGGGGCGTGCCGTGACGTACAAGGGGGCATGTCATGATGTAAAGGGGTGGGGCCACGACCCGACTCTGGGAAAAAAAGGTACATTTGTATTGGGTTGGGACGGGCCAGGGATCTTTAATAGGGGTATTACAGATTTACCGGCAGCTACATTGTAATACCTGCCTGGCCTTGGCCAGTGTTTTACTGGCTAGGCCGGTAAAATACCGGCTGGGTGGCAACCCTACCCGCAGATGACATCAGAAAAGGGGCGAGGCGAGCAGACGAAGCATCTATAAAAGACGAACCCAGAAATCTGAAACCAGGCGTGGTGGGTGGGGAGAGCAGGAGAAGAGCTCAAACCACACCCGCCAGTCACCCGAGAAGAAGAGTACAAGGTTGACCCGAACCCGCCAGACCCACGGGTATCGGGCTGGCCCTCACATCACTAGCCCCAACCACAATTAAATGAAAAGAAAAACATGAGATATTGAACTACATGCACTTTTTAAAATACACTGGCATTATTTTGCCAGTTCTAACTACAAATACTGAGGCATAATCAAGCAGAGAGCTCTTGCTGATTCATGTACAACACTGTTTGACTCTTAATTAAGTTATTAAAGCCAATATCAGCAAATCACCCACTGTCATCTAAGGGAAAAAAATCAGAGAAGCCACTGAGCGTAGAAACATTTTTTACAGCCAAAAAATAGACTCAAGAGATTTAGTACCCCAAGCTTTAATAGATTTTATATTCTAGTATCTGTTCTCAGGCAGTGGCCAAGTCAAGCTCCTCAGCATTCATTAAAGCTAAGAGATAAATATCAAGATTCTGGAATGATGTCAGAATATCTTGCTGAATAACTCAGATCACATTTGTTACATTTTCAACAAACATTTAATAAATAGCAAAGGCTATCCAAATATAATCTCATAGTGGTTGCAGTTATTCAACATGAGATGGTAAGCAAGAAAGATATTATTATGAAGGCACTTAGGCATACAGCAAAAACCCATAAGTCTTTGCAGAAAATATCACCAAAAGCCCTTTAAAAAGGGGTCCTTCCTCAACAATTTACAACGTGAGTCTTTGAATTGATTTCTGAGATATTTTGCAGCACATTCCTCCCTTTTATCTAACTTGTGTTCTGCAGGATGCTGACGATCTGTGAAACTGAAGAGCTTTACTTGGTAAATCAGCTTTTCACCTTTGCAGGATTTTTTGATGTCCATTTCAGAATAAATGAAAACGTTACAGTGGCAGCCCTGAAATATGCCATAGAAGTGTGTATTTATATACCTTCCCATGAGCGCACATACAAGTCTATTACACCTCTTGAAAGTGACAGGGGCTGTACTGGCCACCAGGGCCTATAGGACAAAAGCACCTTTTGCAATGCCTCAGCCACTAGAAAAGCAACTTGTTCCAGAAAATATTCAAATACTTAACTCATGGTTTTATTTGATATCTGTATAAGGGTTGTCAGGTCTAAAAAAACACAAAAACCAGCCAAATTCAGCTACAGAACCAGACCAAAACTGGCCAAGAGGCACATTAAAGTAATCCAAAAATAGCACAATATATGCAGTGAAAAAAGTCTAAAAAATAAATGAATATATGTGAAAATATGCCTTTTTCAAATTTTCACTGTTTCACAAATTCTTCCATGAAGCAAAATGGAACAGATAAGGCCCTAATACATATACAATTTCAATAAATATTGGTAAAACAGGTTAGCAACTAGTCTTTTCGGTGGCCAGCAGATTTTTGCCCCCCATTTGTCTGAAATTGAGGAAAGCTCAAAATCTGGTAACTCTACACAAGTCAGTCCCACTGCATGCTGGGTATTGTAGTCTGACATTAAACTTGGCAGTCAGCAAATTGTTAAAAGCTACATGACCCAACATGCATTGGTAGACACAGGCTTGGCACATTAGGGCAAGAAAAAAACTTTGGCTGGTTTCCAAAGTACAAACTAGCCAAGCTGCGGATTTGGGCTACCTTTTGGGCCTTTGGCTGGTTTGTACTTTGGAATCCAGCCAAAGTTTTTTCTTGCCGCCAACCTTTCAATCCTGGTCTGTCAGCTTGACTCACTTCCTGTTTCCTGCTTCCTGGAACAACAGCTTACTTACAGCCCCACCTCATTTCCACACATGTTGGTTTATCGAGCCCAACACCGTTGCATTTTCAATTGTGAGACAGGATTCTGTCAACAAACTTTTTTTTTCTCCCACCAGAAGTCAGGGTGAACTCCAGATAGGGGAAACAATAATATTTTTCTAAGAAAAGCCCCTATGGAGCATTCTGACCACTATGCTGGGAGGGAGTCCCTGATGAGGGCAGCCATGTTGAAAAACACACATAAACATAAAGAGCAATTGCTCTGTACATTATCAAACCACTCAACATTTGAAATATTTAAAGATGGACAAAAAGATCAGCTGTGTGCAGAGAGGTGAAATTTTTTGACCATGTCCTTAGCATGGCCACATATCTAAATACCATACCAAATGTAGCAGCTTATGTAAAGTTTTAACACATTTCTGGGGGGTTTTAGCGTCATGTTTTCATGTGTTATTACAGTTTGCTAAAAAAGGATGCAAGTCTCAGTTCCCACAAGAGATTTTATCATCATAGGGGTGGTTTACGTAAATTATTAGTATGTTATAGAATGGCCAATTCTAAGCAGCTTTTCAATTGGTCTTCCTTTTTATTTTTTATCATGTTCAATAATTTGCCTTCTGATTCTGACTCTTTCTGGGACAACAGGCTGACTCTATGCTAGTGATGTGCTGGTCAGTGTTTTCCTGACCCATTCCCGACCCTAACCCACCCTCCTGCAGCCTGCGGGGCGAACACGTGCACAACTATAAAACCGGAAGTCGGAACCCAGCATTTGAAGGTGGCGGGCGGGGACAGCAGGAGAAGAGCTCAACCCGCACCCATCCGCCAACCACATTGCGAGGTCGACCCGAACCCGCCAGTCCCATGGGTATCGGGTCGGCCAGCACATCACTACTCTGTGCTGTTAAAATCAGGAAAGTTGAAATGCATGCTTTATGGAACAGGAAATGCAAATACCGGTGCAGTCCCATACCTCCCAACTGTCTCATTTTTAGAGGGACAGTCCCTCTTTTGACAGCTCAACCCACAGTCCCTCATTTGTACTATACCATTTTTTATCTGCAATGAACATTCAGAAAAAGAAACAAAGTTTCTAACTTAATTGGCTTTTGGCAGAGAGCTCAAAACAGCTACAGCCGAAGATAAGGTACTTTTGTAACAATTTTTATGAAGTTTACCTTCATTAGCAAACTGTAATAATGGAAAAAAAACACAGAAATATGTTCAAACTTTCATAACCTGCCAAATGTTGTACAATGAAAATGGTAATTAGGGGGTGTGGCCACAAAAATGGTCGTGGTCAAAAATTTGACGCACTAAGCTCACCAACTTTTTCATCCCTCTTTTTATTTCCTAAATGTTTGGAGGTATGCAGTTCCCAGTGCAGTTCCCTATCAATGTGGCACGTTGTAGGCACACTGCCTCAAAAACTTTGCTACCTTTGGCACAGGCCTTTGTGACACACAAATCCAGGCCTGGTAATGAGTGAATATGGTTGCAAGAACCTTTGTGTACTCACCATTTTTTGCTTTGCATTTCAACTAGGGTTGCCATCTGTGCAGATTTCACCTGGACAGCCCAGTTTTTGGAACGACTGCCTTGGTGAAAAGTGCATGTCTGGATTTCCAAATTAGGAAATCTGGACAGGACATTGAAGTGAATGACATGGCGATCAACCAATCTCTGATTGGCACGTCATCAGTCCCCCACCCACGACATCTGCCCCCGCCCCATTGCATCACCCACCCCTCCACAATGTCATCCGTACTGCCCCGATGTCACTGGCCTGCTGCCTCCCCAAAGAAAAATTTTTAACTTGAGTTCATAAATGAACTCTTATAACTGTATACTCCAGCATTCTGAATAATAAAATGAGCAATAAATCAGTCAAAAACACTACTTATTTTATCTAGAATTCCCATCTTATGATGTATTGAAAACTGTATATCCAATAACCTCATTGCTTTACAAATAATGCAAAGGGTGTCTGTATATAGTTCAATCTCAGTCTAGTTTTTTGTGCAGAATTCCCAGGCATATTATATAAATTGGAGAAATGGCCAATTTGCTTTGTTTAAAATAGGCTATTAAGCATTTGATTACCTCAGTAGCAAATAAGAGAATGGGTTAATTTGCAGGCACATGGAATTCCAGCCAGCCTCTCAAAATGATGAAGAAAAAAGATCCTAATTCAACACTGTGAAAAGACCCTTGTTTATTGCTGGAAACTTGTATATCAGAGCAAAGGATGCAAAGTCTCTAAACATGCAAGTTGTTAATGCATCTGCTCCACTGAAACCTTCTTGTGTTGAGTATACTTTTACTACAGTAAATGGCCACTTGATGGCAGCAGGAGTAACACGGTTAGATTTTCCTATGCTGACATGCATCAAATTCATATGTAATTGTATAAAGTTACTAGTCAAATCTGATTTTCAAGATGACTGCTTACAGCCTGTAGTGCAAATGAGACCAAAAGAAGGATCAAAACACTAAAAAAAAACTGTGATCAGTATATTTCTAACTACGCAACACATTAAGTCATTTACTAAATTGTCATTCAGTTATCTTGGGATGCCCATCTCATACAGTGTGCTAGAGATAAAAGCCACTATCCTAAATGGAATGGCATGAAAACTTGTCATAGTCATCTTCTCGGTAATGCAGGCAATTGAGATCAATTAGTCACTGGGCTTCTTATCAACAAGGCAATAGATCATATTTATATAGTTCTGTCTCTGGGTTAATGAAATGTTCCTGATGAAGTGTTTCAGCCTTTCTATTTTGCACTCTGGGGGATTCTGGGCAGAAAATGTTTCAAGGAAAGGACAGGAAAGATTTAAAACTACGAAGCCCAGCATTCTGTACTTCATGCAGGCAAATAAGAAGTGCTATTTCTGATTAGAAACAAAGACACACAGGACAAAGAGAATGCAGGACATGGGTATCATAAATAAATGCATGTGAGTAGAAAGGGGTATAACATTTTGACCATTAGTGTTATTTAAGAGGTTTAGCTGAGCTCTGCTCTTCATGCTGGATTAAAAATTCAGTTCAAGGTACAAAGCACAGTAACATAACATAGTAATATAGTAAGTCAGGTTGAAAAAATACTCACGTCCATCGAGTTCAACCCTAGTTGATCCAGAGGAAGGCAAAAAAAACATCTGAAGCATCTCATGCCTCAGAGAGGGGAAAACATTTCTTCCTGACCGATGGCAATCGGACTAGACCCTGGATCAACTTGTACTAAGAGCTATCTCCTATAACCCTGTATTCCCTCACTTGCTAAAAAGCCATCCAACCCCTTCTTAAAGCTATCTAATGTATCAGACTGTACAACTGATTCAGGCAGAGAATTCCACATCTTCACAGCTCTCAATGTAAAAGAAACCCTTCTGAATATTTAAGCGGAACCTCTTTTCTTCTAAACGGAATGGGTGACCTTGTGTCAGCTGGAAAGACCTACTGGTAAATAAAGCATTTGGGAGATTATTATATGATCCCCTTATATATTTATACATAGTAATCATGTCTCTTAAACGCCTCATCTCCAGTGTGAACATCCCCAATTTGGTAAGTCTTTCATCATAGCTAAGATTTTCCATACCTTTTAACAGCTTAGTTACCCTTCTCTGTACCCTCTCTAATACAATAATGTCCTTTTTGAGTGGTGGAGACCAAAACTGTACGGCATATTTTAGATGGGGCCTTACAAGTGCTCTATAAATAGGGTTGCCACCTGGCCGGTATGTTATTTATAGGAAAAAACTATAAAAATATAGGAAGGCCGGTATTTTTTTCCAGAAAAGGTGGCACAAAGGTTCCACTATAAAGTGGAAGAATGACCCCCTCCTCCCTTGAGTCTCTGCCTCCATAATGGATTTGCCTAGTGCAGTGCTGATAAGGAACTAGTTATCCTTACCACTTGGTTGTGATCATGCAGTAAGTACAGGGGTCCTTTACACCCTGTGCCCACCAGCACCCTGATTTGCGCATGTGAATGCTATGCAAATTAAGGTATGGGAAGTGGGACAGCTACTTGCCTCCTCCCACCTTCCCTTTCCAGCTGACACGGTCACCTATTCTGATTAGAAGAAAAGAGGTTCCAACCAAATATTCAGAAGGAGTTTTTTTACAGTGAGAGTTGTAAAGATGTGGAATTCTCTCCCTGAATCAGTGGTACAGGCTGATACATTAGCTTTAAGAAGTGGTTGAATGGCTTTTTAGCAAGTGAGGAAATACAGGGCTATGGAAGACAACTCTTAGTACAAGTTGATCCAGGGACTAGTCCGATTGCCATTTTTTTCCCCTCTGAGGCAAATTCGAGAGGCTTCAGATGGGGTTTTTATTTTGCCTTCCTCTGGATCAGCGTTAGGCAGGTTGAAAAAAAGTTAAAAGGTTGAACTTGATGGACGTGCGCAGTGGCGTACCTACCGGGGGAGCAGAGGGTGCGATAGGACCAGGACCCCCGGCAGCTCACGCCATGCTGCAGCAGCTAAGAAAATCAGCACCGAAAGGGGTGGGAGGGCCTGGCTGCATGGCCCGCCTCCGGGCCTGCCCCCACCTAGTTACATTACTGGACGTGTCTTTTTTCAACAACACTTACTATGTCACTTTGAATTCAGTGGTGTCCAATGCAGTCAGTGCTGTATTCAAGCAAAAGACGTGGGTCCTTGTGCGCCAGAATTACTGTGCCCATTATCACTCATCCATAGGGCAGGCTGTAAAGTACAAAAAACATGGCAACTTGCTCTTGTTTTACACACTCTGCTCCAGAAGTGATTATAATGATTCCTTAAGAAATAGTATTCTTGGAAAACTTACTTAGTGTTACTTGTTACTTTTTATGTATTTCACAAATACTCCTTAAAGGAGAAAGAAAGGCTCTATTGAGATTGTATATACTTACCTCACACCCCGGGCCGGTGCTCCTATCAGCAGAAAAAAATCAACTGGCTCATGGTTCTTCCAGCGAGCATCACGGAGCAATAGGCTTCGGGCTTCTTCTTTCTTCACACGGGTACACATGCACAGTAGCTCAAAAAGTTGAACTTTAACAAATAAGTTGGCTATTTCTTTCTATTGTGCATACACCTGCCCCAAGAAATTTGAAGAAAGAACAAGAAAGAAGCCAATCTCTCCATGGTGCTTGCTGGAACAACCCCAGACTGGTGCAGTTTTCTCCTGATAGGAGCACCAGCCAGGGGTGTGAGGAAAGTAAAAACAATCGCTTAGGGATGCCTAACTTTTAGCACAATTTGGAGCTACGGCATCCAATTCAACCTGACCCGGTGGCCCAGTTCAGAACTGTGGGCCGAAGCCCGGTGGTTGGGGACCCCTGCAATAGGTCACTCCCTTGTACCAGATCATGCCTCACCTTATAAATGTAGCTGCAACAGCAAAGTGGCTCATAGCTTTAGTACTGATTAATGCAAGCAGGAGCATGCATGTTATATATGACATATTGATGAGCACAGTTCTGCACAAATTTCTGCACCTAGTGCTATACCTATTTATCCTACATGAGCCCTGTGATGTATAAGGCTTAAATGTCAGGTCTGCGCTTCAAGGTGTTCCCTATTCAACATAATGAGCTGCCAAGATGCCTATGCTATAGCTCTTGCAGATTTAAGTCTAAATTGTAGAACTGTTAAAGTACAAATAATAAAAGGCATCACGTTTACCAAGGTGCAGTAATCCATAGCAATCAATCATCAGGTAGCATTTTCTGGACACCTGTTTAAATGCAAACATCTTATTGGCTGCTACGGGACAACCTCTTGGACAATGTTAGTGCTTTTTATTACACATAGGCAGGGTCGGACTGGTCCGGTGGGACACTGGGAAAAAACCCGGTGGACCCCGTTGGGCCAGACCCCCTCTCCCGATCACCTGGCCCTACAAAAAGAAACAATTTGTGGCGCCATTCGCGTGGTAGTGAGGCCAGAGGTCCCCCTATGTGCAACCCTGGGAAAGAGCCACCAGTGCTGTGTGTATACTGTATATGGGCAGGAGATACATGAGATAAGTGGGATGTAGGCATCTCCTGACATGTCCTTAGCTTGCACATCATTATACAAACATTCTAGGTAGGGTGCAAGTAGGTGAAAGCACAAAAGAGGCCTGTACTTCCCAGCTACCATATAGCATGGTGCAAGTTATCATGTTCAGCGTTAGCCTTAGAAGCAAGTGCTCTATGCATGGGCTCAGTTTTATTTGTCTTAGGGCACCTGCACTTGTTTCCATGACAATAGCATTGTATTGTGTTATCATAGATTCTAAGGGCCCTTACACAAGGGCGTTTTGGACCTGCGCTCCCCTGCGTTGCGTTTGGCTGCGTTCAGCCACAGGGGAGCGCAGGTATAGACGCACCTCATTCTTTTCAATGGGCCTGTACTCACAAGACGCGTGTAAGCGCCGAACGCAGGTTCAGACGCAACATGCTGCATTTTTCCTGCGTTTGGCGCCTACATGCGTTTGTGTGAGTACAGCCCCATTGAAAATAATTGAGTGCGTCTATACCTGCGCTCCCCTGTGGCTGAACGCAGCCAAACGCAACGCAGGGGAGCGCAGGTAAAAACACCCTTGAGTAAGGGCCCTAACATGCACCTTTTTTAAATAGTGAGGGGTCTGACATCCCCTGTGACCTTGTGACTACATAGAGGCAGCAGAGTGATATAGTATGAATGCAGCTGTGATAAGTATGAGTTACCCCCATTTGTATAAAAATCATAATGTTTTGGAATGTCTCACTAGTCTCCTACCCACATTCCTTTAGCTTTATTTTGATGCCCACACATTAGTGAATTCACTTATCACATTTTATGTCTCATTTTGGATTTTTTCCCTCTTCTCTCTGTAACTGGCCATTTTTAGTTGAGGTTTTCAGCAATAACCTTTAATAGCACTGAACAGCCGCCAAACGGTTGCTATGGCGCCCTGATCTAACTAATCTGATGGACTGTGAAGTGTTAATTATCCCCCAGTGACTACTCCTGCTTAAAGCTGTCATTAATTTCCCTGAATTATACCTAATGCAGGACATTCTTTATGGATAGATAGTGATGGGGACATTTATATGGATCTACGTGCTGTGTTAAGCAGATGTGTCTAGGGCAGCCCTACTCCATGAATAACAAGGTACCCCCCCGAGTCTTGGTTCCACATAAACCAATGTTGTGGTATTAACCAGTAGGTACAACGCTGCTTCATTTTATATGATTGCATTGATAAGAAATCTGAAATCATTATATGAAGTAACTTGCTCCCACCCGACATTATTTTACTGAACTTAAACATAATTATTCAAGAATCTGCTGAGATTATCTACCATTTCTGTAAAGAGAGAACAACGAATCCTAAAATAATCTTTGTATTTGGATAGTTTAATAAACCCTATTGTGGATTCGTACCAGTAACCCCTTGAGGTCTTGTTTACATTTAGCTGCAGCGACTAAATTGCATTTCATTGCCGAGATTAAGTGAATGTACAACACCTGCTTAAATTGCAGGAACAATTAAACCAATTTGCTTGTTAATGAGCAGCAGAATTGACTTCCTGTAATGCTGGCGCAATTTAGATTCATTTGGTCACCAGGGTGGTGCTACATAATTTGCTTTTCAGGTGACCATCATGGTCTCATGCTTTCAAAATATAAATGACCCTCAAACTGGCTGCTCATCTGATAATGCCTTGGCTGTTGGATGCCATATTGTAATATTTGGGAGTATGTCTACATCTTTATTTGATGTCTGCAACATCATGGATTATATACATTTCCTATCTCAGAGACTGATGCTGGAGTTGACATTCCACCATGCTGTATGTCAGTCTACAGTATTTGCTTATATTTTTTCAGATCAGACACATTAATGTGTGACTCCCTCTCAATGTTCTACTAACCAAGGAGGATCAAGCCAGCCAGTGGCGTAACTACTCCCTGGTGGGCCCTGTTATAGGATGGGCACCTGTTGGGCCCTTACCTCTATAAATCCCATGCTGGAGTGTTGATAGCACGTGTGCTGTAAAATTTCCCCTTAGATAATTGCCAGCCATAACCATTATCATGGCTCCAAATGGCCCCAAGGGGGTGGGGGCCCTGGTGCAATTTCTCTCCATCGCTGGTAGTTACGCCACTGAAGTCAGCATGATCACTGGAAAATATGAAATCATTTGGAATGATGGTCTACAAATTGCATGAGCAGTGATCAGCATTAGCAAAGGCTAATGGTTGTACGGTTTGATCAATGAGGAAGGAAAGTAAAGAGACCTTCTTCCAAGTTTAGGGCTACAACACCTCAGTAAATGACTCCCATAGTGTTCTACATCTAAAAAGAACGTATATTAAATATTGTATAGCACAATTTTCATGATAATCCCATAAAATGAGTCAACAACTAGCTGCCTTGAATTTTCCTAACGTAATTTGTTTTGTCACTTTTAAAATGCCTTGCCTCACTGTAAATGGCCACGATTAAAGGGGATGTTAAAAAATGAAAATGGGATGTCACTTTTGGTATGTTATAGAATGATCAGGTCTATGCAACTTTTCAATTGCCCATCATTATTTCTTTTTTTTATATATATATATATATATTTT
>CM044433.1:152212758-152238099 GCA_024363595.1 Xenopus borealis
TTATTATTTATTTATATATTTTTTTTAAATGGGGGGTCAATGACCATGTCTAAAAAAACAAATGCCCTGCAAGGCTACAAAGATAATGTTATTGCTACTTTTTATTACTCATCTTTCAATTCAGGCCCTCTCCTATTCATATTGCAGTCTCTCATTGAAATCAATACATGACCATAGCAACCAGGCTGCAGAAATTGCATACTAAAAATCTAAATAACCCAAAAAACACAAATAATAAAAAAAATAGAAACCAATTGCACATTGGCTCAGAATATTGCTCTCTACGAAAAGTTAGCTCAAAGGTGCACAACCCCTTTAAGCTTTAATACTGGTTAAGACTGCATTGTGAGAAATAAGCCTGGCATTGTGGGACATAAAAATGGCATTTTGGAAAATATATATATAAGCTTATTCTGATTTACTACACTGCCCTGTTAGCTAATGCAGCCTGAAGTCTTGCAAGCATACAAACGTTGGATTTTTCCAACATGGTCAACAGTGACTCTTCCAAAATAGTCTTTGGGCAGTGGGCAGCAGGGAGAATCTCAAGGATAACAAATCAAATCAAATCAAATCAAAGTATTCCAAAGAGCACATGCACTCAAAAATTCTCTTTACATGATGTTCAAATATCCTGCTGATACACAAATTATATCTGTAAAATGTATTTTCATGCACGTGATGCCCTTAAAATTGAAGGCAGTAAAATACTTGAGACTTATAAGTTATTGCTATTAAAGCAATAATATTTCCATTTGAATGCAAAGATTATGCAAGGCTATTAACGCACTTTCAGCACTGTTTTTTTACTTGTAGCTTGCATCTTTGAGGCAAAGCATGTAGAAGGAAATGTTAATGTGTACAAACACAAACACAATAATCCCCCTGCAGAGGAAGGTACTGCTTAATATTGAAGGGAAGCAAAAAACCCATAAACGCTATCCTATCTTCCATAAACAAATATAATGTATTTTTACAGTATTTACACTGGTACACCTGAATCCAAGGATAGAAATGAAGCCATGGTAGTCTGTCTCTGATTTATAGGAACCATTTCCATCCTTAGGATGTGATGGATTCTGGGACTTCAAATCCCTCTGAATTCTGCACAGATTCTCTGGATTTAAAGTAGAGATCCATCTGGATTATTTTATCATAAGCCATGTCTCTCATGGGGGCAAATTCACTAAAGTGTGTAACGCTAGCACTAATTCGCCAGCGTGATGTCAATTCGCAACTTCGCCGAATAGAGTCCCTGGCTAAAATTTGCTAGCGAAGGAGATTGATTTGCGCAACTTCGCACCCTTATGCCAGGCGAAGTTGTCCCAAAAAAACGCTAACGTCTTTTACCTTTTGTTGGGTGATGAATCTGAAAAACAGCGAAAATTTTTTTAGGGTTTACCTCCTTCCCCCACTACATTTCCTAACATATGGCAACTCAACTATACAGGGGACACTGTTTAGGGCAATAGAAAAACATTATTAAATTTTTTGTGTAGTGTAATGTAGTGGCTGTAACATATACTTCTATTATACTTTGAAATTTGCGCCATGTAAATTAGGCATTGCTAGCGCAAATGCGCTTTGCCTGGTGAAGTAACACTAGCGCAACTACGCTACCATTTGCCGCCCTGAGCGTAACTTCGCACTTTAGTGAATTAGCATAGGGCTGGCGTAAATTCGCCTGTCGAAGTGCAGCGAAAATTAGCTAAGGCAACACTAGCGCATTTTCGCTGCTTAGTGAATTTGCCCCAAGGTATAATAGGTGACAATTGATGCAGTAACACTCTCTTGATTCAAGCATTGTTTACAATGAATCTGAAATAACAAAGTTTAGCGTATTTGTTGTTCAGCTGAATCGGCGTTGCTGTATAACTATTTAGTCTTTGCATCGTTTCAGAAAAGTTCTGTTACATGTGTTCATTCATTTGGCCTTTAAAAGGCTGTTTGTTGGCATTATCTAGAATCACTTCCAAAGCCAATAGCATCTGCTAAGCACATTCAGCACCATCATCACAGGACAGATAGTCTGCTAATGGCAGGTGGGGGGAAGAATATGTTCTCCAAACCCTCCTCTTGTGGCAGATGGACCTTTGCTCTCCTGCACTGTCTGGAAATGCCTTACAATCATGTTCAGACAGAGCTGACTAGAAAGCATGTGCATGAGAAACACAATGTTCTAGTTGGAGAGAAGGGAGGGTGGATCTATTTAACCTTCCTCCGTCCATCTGGCACTAGTGTGAGAAGGCCATTTGCTACCAACTAACAAGCTCACAGTAAATACAGGTTTCTGCTTCAGGGACAAAAGATGAATGTTTGTAATACAGAACAATCTATCCCTGTCTGTGATGTATTTGCAACAAATTTAAAGTAATTTTTCAGTGATTGATAGGGGTTCTTTTTAAGCAGGAAGTATTCTACCTCTTTCTTGTTTTTTAAAATAACATAGGGCTCATTTACAAATCAGAGTTAAAAAACAGGTGCAAAGTGACTTTTTTTGCACTTGGCCTCATTCAAAAGTGTTCAAAGTGGCAATGGCACAACTTTTGTGCTAATAAAATAGAAAACAAAGAGCTGTGCCTGTAGGACTGTCTGTGCTTAGCAGTGTCCAGTGTTGTACACAGTACTAGATTGTTAAAGAGTTATACAAAAGAGAGAAATAGAGAAAAAAGGGAAAGAAATTGTTAGTTGTCCTTTAAAAATTGTTTTCTTCTCTTGCCGATCCTTTTCCCAGTCTCCTTCACTATGGGTTGAAAATTCCAATCGCATATATGGATCAGCGCCTAGGGCACAGCGGGGAACAAAATTTTGATATGCAATCTATAAAGTGGGTCCTGTAAGTAGGCACTTTTACCATACTGGTGGAGGAGTTTGCAGTGAAATAAGAACATTTACTCAAAAGTAAAAGAAACATGTTTTAACCTGCCCATATACTACCTGCACGTGGTGTAAGACAATTTAATGTGAAATACTACACCAGATACGGTCCCTGGCTTCTCTGTTTGCCCTAGGCGCTGATCCATATATGCGATTGGAGTGTCCAGTGTTGGACTGCTCTGGCAGGACATCAGGAAAAAACCTGGTGTCCCAAGCCTTCATGGGCCCCCCCCCAACCCAGACCCAGCCCCCTGCTCAGAACATCCCCTCTCCCCCAGTCCTGATAACAGAGAAGGAGGGAAGTGCGCACCACCAGGGCTGCCATCAGAAATCACGGTGCCCCTGCACATGAATATTTTCTGGGCCCCCTTTGCCACTCCTCCCTTACCCATCAGTACAAAGGACACAAGCGATACAAACATTAAGTGCCCCCCTACAAGTTTAAAAAATAACTTTGGTCCCTTGGGCCCCCCTACAAGTTAAAGAAAAAAAATTGGTGGCCACGGACCCCATACAAGTTATTAAAAAAAACACTGGTGCTAGGGCCCTTATAAGCTTTTAAAAAAAATTATTTGTGGCCAGGGCCCCTAAATGTTATATAAAAAAAACAAAAATTTTGTGGCTAGGGCCCCTACAAGTTATTAAAAAAAACATATGTGGCTAGGGTCCCTACAAGTTATTTTAAAAACTTCCTTAGTGGTCAGGGCCCCTACCAGTTATTTTAAAAATATTGTGGCTAGGACCCCTACATGTTATTAAAAAAAAAACATTTGTGGCAAGTGCCCCTACAAGTTATTTAAAAAACTGATTAGTGGCTAGGCCCCCTAAAAAAAAAAAAAAAAAAATGTGGCTATGGCCCCTACAATTATTACAAAAAAAAACATATGTGGCCAGGGCCCCAACAAGTTATTTAAAAAAAATCATTAGTGGCTAGGGCTCCTACAAGTTAATGTCAGGGCTCCTACAAAACACTGCCCTTACTATTAGTGATGGGCGAATCTCCCCAGTTTCGCTTTGCCGAAAAATTGGCGAAAATTTTGCGAAACAAGTCGCGGCACGCTTTTGACGCGCATCGTGTCAACTTTGACGCGTCGCGTCGTTTTCGGCGCGCGTCGCTTTTGTCGCGTCGCGTCAAATGAAGTCCCGGTTAAGCCACATGGTGATTGGATAAACTGGAGGGGAGGGTCAAACTTCACTCATCCAATTCCCATGCGGCTTTACCGGGACTTACACTTAGGGTTGCCACCTTTTCCTGTGGCTGAACCCGGACAGGAGGGCGGGCCCATGGCATCGGTGGGCGGGCCCGTGACATCAGTGGGCGGGTCCGTGACAATTGCGGCATCAATCAAGCTAATCCCGCCCGGTTTTCCTTATTTGGAAAACTGGGCAGGAAGTATTGACCCGGGCAGCCCTTCAAAATACCGGACAGGTGGCAACCCTACTTACACTTCATTGGTGAATCAGAGCACAGGAAGCAAGATACAGGGAATGGAGCTTTAGCCCTCCCTTTGGAAGTCTGCAGCTCACTCACAGGAGAGGCCCGGCTATGCAAGTAAATGCAGCACGGCCAGGCCCCCGCTTAACTAGGCCTGAGAAAGCAGTACCCCCTTTCTGCGTCTGATGACAGCCCTGCACACTACCATCACACACACTACCATCACACAGGGGTGTGAGAGGGTTGGGTGCTGGGAGGAGGGCCCTTCAGTTAACATAAAGGGGCCCGAAAGTTGCACACATTGTAGATAAATATTTGGAGAGATTTCTAGAGATGTTGCCCATAGCAACCAATCAGCAATTAGATTTAAACAGCCACCTATAAGTTAGCAAAGATCTGATTGGTTGCTATGGGCAACATCTCCAGAAATGTCTCCAGATATTTATCTCCAATCTTAGTAAACATGCCCCCAAGTAGGCTGTGGACACACACCTGGCAGTGTCTCTTATATGAGGGGCAAGACTGAAGTAGCACAGGGGCGTCTTAATGGTTAGTTGCAGATCTGAAGATTGTGACGTACAATCTTTCATCAGATATAAGGTTAAAATCTGCACATCTAGGCCAGCTTTACAGATATAACAGTGCACAGCAACAGTACAGTCATTCCTTTGTTTTTTTTGGTGTTACTGTTCCTTTAAGAAACAAGGGAAAGTTGTGCTCACTACTAATTTAAAATTATTAGGAGGGGGTGCAATGAGGTTGTGACCACAAAATATACATAAGCAAATAGCAATGGAATTCTTAATGAATCAGATGCAATTTGAGAGTAGGACTGGCCAGATATGGGATGACTTTGACGTAGTTGGCCATCTTAAATATGTTGCAATGTATGGACAAACAATCCCTGTTGTTTAAAGGGTAAGGCATTTTTTTAGTAGCTCTATGCAGAAAATGTTTCAATGTCTTAAATATATTGATAATGGGTTGATTGCAGAGGACCTCTTGTATTTGTCTATATGTAGTTTGTTTCCCTTGTTTGTTATAGTTCATATAGGAGCAGTGACCAGCTCCTTGTTGTAGCTCCCACACTTCCAGCTATAGTCAGGTGATCCCACTAGTGTCTAATAAAACCAATTTGAGAGTAGGACTGGCCAGATATGGGATGACTGACGTAGTTGGCCATCTTAAATATATTGCAATATATGGACAAACAATCCCTGTTTTGTTTATAAAGGGTAAGGCGTTTTTTAGTAGCTGTATGCACAAACTGTTCCTTTAAGAACATGAATTAACAACAGAGAGCATTGAAT
Source organism: Xenopus borealis (assembly GCA_024363595.1). NCBI lineage: Eukaryota > Metazoa > Chordata > Amphibia > Anura > Pipidae > Xenopus > Xenopus borealis. The sequence goes on from CM044433.1 coordinate 152,218,381, forward strand.
TGTGTACCATAGTACAGAATGCATGCAGAGCACAAAAAGTATGGCAAAGTAAGCACTGTAATTTTGCAGCCTTTAGGCACCTAGCCATCAAAAATATCTCCTACATGTTCAGTTTAGTTGTCTCTGCATCTATGAGAGGCAAGCACTATGTAGCCTTTCTCACTTTCTATTAAAATCAAACCCCTTTAAACTGAAGGCAGGCATATTAGTGTATTAGAATTGTATACTGGAACTGCATGTCAAACAAAATGTGATTTGAGTAATATTTGTCCTGGAAGTATAATGAGCACACATAGTTTTGGATGGGCAGCAGGGAACAGACTTGATGCCTTTTGTATGAATTTCACTTTTGTGTGTTTTCTGCCATATGGCATATTTAATGAATGTTTTTTTCTGCTTCAACAGTCACCAACATTTTAGAAATGCAGTCAAACCCATGATGATGACTAACAGCTTGAAAAGGAGACAACAATTGAAACTGCTATCGTGCTAGATATATACACCAGATTGGACTCTAATAAGAAGTGCAGGAGAAACAAATCATGGGAAGACTATTGTCACACATTGCAGAGCAAAATAAATATTAGTTTTTGCAGATGCAGACTAATTTAGTAAAGGATTATAAACATTTGTGGGATACATACAAACATGTTTAAGGAGTTAAAGGGAAACTCTCTCAAATACGAGCTTCATATGGAAATTGCAAATATATTCGATTAAAAATTCTGAGCTAACCATCTTCCTGGAGACAGTGAAGAATAATTTTATAATTTCAGAAACAGTTCTAATTTTGGTGAGATCAGGCTTGATTCATTCAGCATTTAATAGGCAGTTTACATGGACCAAATGATTTTTATTTCTGTCAAACTACAGTACCTGCATATCATTGCATCATAGAAGTCCCTGATGCTAGTCAATGACATATAGGAGAAAGGTTAGAAGGCAATTAGAAGTGGTTTGGGATTATCATGCAGGACAGGTATGGGATCCGTTATCCGGAAATCCATTATGCAGAAAGTTCCAAATTACAGACAGGCTATCTCCCTTAGACAGTGACTCCATTATAATAAATGAATCCAGATTTTGAAAAAGTATTTGCATTTTTTCTACAGTAATAAAACAGTACCTTGAACTTGATCCAAACTAAGATATAATTAACCAGCATATAATAGTCCAAGATTCTGAGTATGATATACTGTGGTTCTCAATCCAGAAACGCCGTTCCAATAATCCATGTAATGTAGAAAATCAGAGGACACACACTATGGCACTTGTGTTTAATTTTTGTGATTTATTGAGACACAATGAGAACACTTGAGATATAAGATATAATTAATAATGGATGTAAACCAGCTCATTGAGTTTATGTGTACTAGATTTTCTAGTAGACTTAAGCCATGAAGATCCAAATTACGTAAATATTCGTTATCCAGAAAACTCCAGGTCACAAGCATTCTGGATAACAGGTCCCATACCCAGGGCCACCATCAGGGGGGCACAGGGGGTACTTTGTGAAGTAGCCAGCCTCCGCTTGACCGCGCCAAAGGCACTGTCTTTTCCATCCCGAACAGCCAAGCTGAAGTCCCGTAAGCAGTGAAAAGACCCGAAGTCCCCAAGTGGTGAAAAGACCCGAAGTCCTGAAGTGGCAAAAAGACCCGAAGTCAAGAAAATGCCGAAATTGAAGTCCTGAAGCTGTGAAAAGACCCTAAGTCACGAAAACAGCTGAAATTGAAGTCCTGAAGCAGCAAAAAGACCCAAAGTCACGAAAGGAGTCAAAGTCTTGAAGCCACAAGTTCATTTCTACTGAACACCATTTTTTTTATCCCCTGGCCACCAATGTATTATTTGAACACTCTATAGGCCCCCGCCACCAATGCCCCCCCCCCCAAAGATGGGGCACCAATTTTTTTTTTACTTGTAAGGGGGGCCAATTTAAAAAAAAAAATTTTAATGGGGGGCCCGGGCACCATTTGTTTTAACTTGTAGGGAGGCCCTGACCACCAATTAACCAAAAACTATTAAGGCCCTGTTACCACAGTTTTTTTTTAACTTATAAGGGGGCCCTGACCATCAATAGCTTTTTATAATATGTGTGTGTGGGGGGTTACCTTTGTAGCGCTGATGTCTGCGTGGTGTATTAACTGTGGTGTGGGCAGGATCTGGGTTGGGTGGGCCCAGGGGCCCCCAAAAATTTGTCGTACAGGGCCCTGTGATTTCTAATGGCGGCCCTGCACATACCTGTATTCATGGCCAGGCACAGTATTTGGCACCCTAGGAAAGGCTGCATTACCATTTCCCACCTCTCCATTCATATTACCCCTGTACCTGTCCAAGCAGCCATCGTGTTGCCCCATGTACCTGTGCTTAAAATAACAGTATAGAGTTCCTATCCACGCACATCCATACAAATTAAATCCATGTTAGTTACATGTTTCACATTTATTTTCTTTCAGAGGTGCGCATACTCAGATATAATAAATCCTTATTGGAAGCAGAAGTAGCCTTTTGGGTTTATTTAATGTTTGAATTTTCTAGTAGACTTAAGGTATGAAGATTCAAATAACAGAAAGATCTGTTATCGGGAAAACCCCAGGTCCTGAGCATACTGGATAGGTCTCATAGCTGTACTGTATATATATATATATATATATATATATATATATATATAAATATATAAAGTATTATGCAAAGGACAATCTTTTAGGGGGACAAGCTCCCTTCTCTACTGTACTGTATAAGCTTGCATAACTATTGGGAAATGTTGCACCACAGAAAAATCTTCAGCATTTAGTTATTTTAGATGATGCACAAAACATAAGACATATAGGGAACATTAAATAAACCCAATAGTATTGTTTGCCACCAATATGGCAGCTTAGTTACTGTAAAGTTCAGGTACTGTTTTAATATTACTGAGAAAAATAAGATCAATTTTAAAATTTAGAATTATTTGCTTAAAATGGAGTCTATGGGAGATGGCCTTCCTGTAATTCTGAGCTTTCTGGATGACAGGTCTTTGGTTTTGCCATATTTGTACTATTGATGTGAATTTAGTGTTTTCCTGCGGTTCCTGTAAGGACAGAGGATTTTCACAAATACCAAATCCTTCGAAGAAGTCAGATTGAGACAAAAATGCATTTTCAGTTGCCTCGGGCAGTAATATAAAAATCTAGACAGCCAATCAATATGCTGTGCCTGCCAGCATTCAAATAGCATTTTAACTGGAAAAGGGCAGAATAGGAAGGCAATTACAAAAGCCATAGAAAATGTAAAAAATGAGGACAAAGCTACAGCCGTGTACAGAATGTGAAATGCTAAAGGAAAACACTGCCTTTGGTGCGCTTTCATGATAGGATAGTATAACCATATTGTATAATTTCTCATGGAAGTGGCCTCATTATTGCTTCCAGATCACAGTTCTACCTTCATCTGAATAATTCTTTCAAAACAGCACCTGGAAGTCTGTAATATATGAATCTGTGCCATAAAAAGACACCTGTGAACATTCAGAGTGTCCTATTGTTATCCTTTGCTAGTATTCTGCTTTGATTTTAACACAACCTTTTGTATTTTGGTGGGACAGAGAAAACGGACCTTAGAAAATATTTAAAGGGGAACTATCGAGTAAATAAAAATTTTATATAAGCTTCAGCATACTGCAATAAGAAACTTTCTAAATACAATCACTATTCCTCTCTCAGCATTCTGTCTTCATGCAGCAGTTGGGTGTCAGATATTCATTGACAATTTGATCCAATATATCGTATATGGGGGGCTTCCTTTCCTAGCAAATGTATTAGAGCTCACTTAAATAATTGATTCAAGTACAAAAAATTTTTAACAAAATAACTGCCTTTTGCACAAATTCTGCATGTAGAGGGACAGGATTTCTGGTGATTTTAATAGAGTGAGCTCTAATACATATTCTAGGCAAAAGGAGCCCCCCATAAGATATATTGGATATGTCAATGAATACCTGACACACAATTGTTGAATAAAGAGAGAATGAAGAGAAATAGATGCTGAAAGAGGGATAGTGAAGATAAACTTGATTGTGTTCAGAAACTGTACACAATTTTTGATGAAGCTTATACTGAATTACATTTTCATTTTCATGATAGTTCCTATTCAATAAAAAAGATTGTATTTTTCATCTTCTTTTGCCTTGTTTTCTACCATGAAATATAACAAAATATTGTTTTTCATTTTGATGGACAACGTGGATTTACTTAATTAGGAATTCTAAAACAATAAATGAAACCCAGGTGTATGATTTTTTTTCAAAAGCTTCACATTTAAAACCTTCACATTGACATTAAAGCAAGGTTCCGCTCACATTAGTTATATGATTGAATGATGTTCTTTTCCAGACTCTCAGTCATGTAGTTATGGCAGTTGTTGCTCATCTAGGAACAGATGTTGTATTGTTGTTCATCTAAAGAAAATGATATCTGTGGATTTATACAGGCAAAGGTGGGAAGAAGAAGAGACACTATTGGTTATGACTGATCTTGAGGGGACACTCCATGCCTGAGATTTTCTCTTTTAATTAGCTGCTTACACTGAACAAGCAGTGGATTTTAGCACCCCGGTGTGCCTTGCTGTCTTACTGCTCACTCCTGCCCAGTCAGCACTTTACTCCTCCATACTCCCCAGGAAGATATAACACCTAGTTAATGATACGTCTATGGCCTCTTCTTACCCGATTGCACTGACAAGGCAGAAAGGCATTATGTTCAGGTCCACAATAGCAAAAGTGGAATGGAGCCTTTGGTTTATAATATCACTAACTTTGTATTTTTATTGAAAAAAATTAACACCCAATTAACACCAAACACTGTTTAATGTTGATTCTTTTTTTTCTATCTTGATTGTGCTTACCTTTAATGAAAAAAAAATCAGACAAGCTTAGTTAGCTGTGAAAAATAAATTATGCAAAAAAAACTGGTTGGAATTGAGTAAATTCCCATGAAATGGTATTAGCAAGTTAAGCAGTATATCAAGGTAATTTACAAACATGGCCGTTATGTATGAGAAAAATATTTTGGCGTATTTTGCAGCAAAAATAAAATGCCTATGTACTCTAATCTATAGCAATGTGGCTCAGATCTGTCGTTCCTCTTCTGATGAATTGTCTGCGCCTATTGACAGTGGGGAAGTTACAATCAACCTGAATGTGGCAGTAATGCTAGGGTTCCCCACCTACTGGGTGTCAGCGGGGGCCTCTGGCTCCCACGAGGGAGTTTGAAGTAAGGATCAAGGAGGAAGTCCCACTCAGCGAGTGCAGGCAAGGTACAATTCAGGGGAAATCCAGTAGAAAGGTCAAGTCCAGGCAAGAGTTCAAACAGGCAGGCAGCAAGGTTCAAGTCCAAAAAACAGGCAGGGATCAATAACAAGAAGTCAGGCAATACAGGAGACCCAGGAACACAATAGCTATAATGAGCTATACACGGGCATTGAACCTGGGTCTCCGGCGTCTTTTTATTTTTGAATTTGGCGCCAAGCGTGTGACGTCATCGCGCCGGCGCTCCGCAACCACGTGGCGGCTATGGGCGCCGCCATCTTGGATCCGCCGCCGCATAGGATAGACGCGCCGCCCGGAGCTCCCGGGAAGACTCCGGGCGGCGTCCGTGACACTGGGGCTCATTTATAAACACTGGTCAAATTTGCACATGGACAGTAACCCATCAGTGACCAATCAATGACTGAAGAAAACATTTTATTGGTTGTCATGATTTACTGCCCAGGTGCAAATTTGCCCATTGTTCATAAATGAACCTACTTGTGTCAATAGGCTGGGCAGACTTGCAGCAAAAGAATCACATGCCAATGCCATTTTAAAGCCATGGGCTGGATGCGACACGGCCCCTACCACACCTTGCACCCTATTTGCTTCTCAATTGTGCTTGTTTTGATGTAGTGGGTGCACTGCATTGTGGCTAGATTTGAGTTGAAATTTACACACTGCACTGCATTTATAAATGAACTTTATTTATATTTGTGTACAGTTTATTGACACGGAAAAGATATATTTATTTATTATATCGATCCAGCAGCTACCAACATGTGCCAAACAAACAAGGGGTGCATCTTTTGGGGGCAAACAGCATTTCAGCTTATTATTTCCAGTGTAAAAAATAATGGTGGTAAAACATCAAATATATTTAATACTAAGCAAACCCCAATGCCCTGCAAATTCAACAACACTTATTTTTTTAGAATGGACATACCTTCTACTAGAAAAAAACTACAAGAACTACACTGTGCTAAATAATGACTGTGCTAAATAAACCAAGTAAAACAAAATAGATTAGTCTATATAACATGTAATCTGTGGGCCGATCAGTTGGTTAACTATAAGGTCAGTCCATTTATGGCCACCTTTAGTCACTGCATCCGTACAAGACAGACAAGTTGATTGGTTTGCTTCACTTTAAGGAAATGTGTTGTATTGTCAAAAAGTCCAAAGTGCACACAATAAAAATTGCGAGATAATGTGGACTGTGCTGACACCTTGATCGTTGGGCTTTTACTGTTCTACAAATCAATTTTACAAAAAGGACAAAATAGTAAACAGGGTTTTGTGTGTAATATTATATGGTGCAACCAAGTCCGGACTGAGAATTAAAATAGGCCCTGGCATTTCAGGTACACAGAGGCCCAATCAGCCCACATAGAGGCCCAAACAGCCCCCCACAAGCCCACTAAATTCTGACTTTCTATGGGACCTTATAGCAGCCTTTCTGGCATTTGCCAGAACCCACAGATTGCCAGTCCAGGCCTGGGTGAAACTCATTTGCTTGCTTCTGGAAAATGTATGATAGGTCAGTTCTATCTGTTTTGCTATAGAGTTCAAGCCAATATACAGGGGTATTAAAACTATGTCACAAGGCGGTGATATCAAGCAGATTAGTTGAGTTAAAGTTAAATAGAATATAACGTTTTAATGAAACCTTTAAAATGTTGATACTATAGCAGCAGAGATTGGCCTGGAAGATTGGTCTTTGCAAGTGCCTGCCTTTTTTTGCTGTATACGGTAATGCACTACCTAAGATGAGGGTTCAGGGCGGTGCACCTGGACCACTTCTCACTACTGGTGAGTTTATTACATCGACCTGAGATTTTTTACCATTATATACTACTATCAATATCAGTGTGAATTCAATGTCTATAGCAGCAGAGTATACCTTGTTTGCCATAGATTAGAACCAGAAAATATAGGGTAGTTTATACCTTTTATTGGCTAATTTAGTAGATTATAATATGCAAAATTTCAAAACTACAATTACCATCATGCACACCAAAACTGAAATAAAACTTAAATATATGCAAATATAGCAAGCTCTGTTGTCCTGTGTGTGCCATAGCGCCATATCACACACATCCTGCGGAGTCTGGCAAGAGAGTCAAAAGTTTCTTCAGCCCTTAAACATCAGCATCACACACAGGGGACATAGCTGTGTACAGGTCATATGAGAACCATAAGAAGATATTAGGTGGTTATAGAAAGCTTAGAACCAGGAGAAAATATTATACACATAAAATAAGTAGCTTTTTTTTACTCCTTTGCAAGTGGTGACTATGGAGATACTAGACTATGTGGCTGTTGCAGGGAAACGACCAGGAGGTATATGGTGCCAGTAGGCCACTCAATGACATGCAGTTTCAATATATGCTCATGACAAGTGTCATTCACAGAATTTAGGGGGCCTTAAATGAGAAGAAAAGGTTAAAACTAAATAAGCCTTATCAGAAAGGTCCACCTAAATATACCAGTTAACCCTCAGAGTAGTGCTGCTCTGAGTCCTGTCAAAAGAAACACTGCATTTCTTTCCTTCTATTGTGTACACATGGGCTTCTGTATCAGACTTCCTGCCTTCAGCTTAAACCTCCTTGCCCCGGACATGAGCATGCTCAGATTGAGCCCAGAGCTATAAGTGAGCAGGGAGAACCTCACACAGGAAGTGATGTCACACCAAGCTGCTATCCTAAACAAACAGAGAGTTTCTAGAGCTTTTCACTCAGGTATGTTAAAACATTCTACAAAATAAATATAGCATTCAAGCTTGCACTATAGAAGCCAATATATTGGCAATAAAATGACTCCATAGTTTTCCTTCTCCTTTAATTAATTTGGTGTGCGACCCAGTAATGTATTTGTTATGTTATTTGTATGCATGCATCACAAAATATGGACTGCTAGGGTGATATAAACAGTACTAAGCAGGACTGATTGGTACAGGTAAAGGACCTGTTATCCAGAATGCTTGGAACAGGCCCGGACTGGCCATTTGTGGGTTAGGGCAAATGCCAGAGGGGCTGCTATAAGGTCCCATATAAAGTCAGTGTTTAGTGGGCTGGTGGGGGCTGTTTGGGCCTCTATGTGGGCTGATGGGCCTCTTGTGTACCTGAAATGCCAGGGCCTATTTTAATTCTCAGTCCAGTCCTGGCTTGGAACCTGGGGTTTTCTGGATAAGGGACCATTCAATAGTTTGAATCTTCAAGCTTTAGGTTTACAAAAAAAAAAAATTAAACAATAAATAAATCCAATAGGATTGTTTTGGCTCCAATAACGATCTCAGTTAGGATAAACTACATGGTACTGTTTTATTATTACAGAGAGAAAGGAAATCATTTTTTTAAATGAGAATGATTTGCTATAAATGAATCTATGGGTGATGGCCTTACTGTAATTCAGATCTTTTCTATAATGGGTTTTCAGATAATGGATCCTATACCACTCAGCTACAAATAAATACCAAACTGGGATTTGCAGTATATATTAATTAAAAAAAACTTGGATTTGGCTGAATCCTGCTGTGAAAAGCTTGGATTCCAAACCCAAATCTTGGATTCAGTGCAACCCTACCAATCAATCAATCAATCAATCAATCTATATATCTATCTACACAAACACACACATACATAATATGTGTGTATATTTACACATACATAGGTATGTACTGAATTGACTTTCATGTTTTGATTCTGTGGGTTTAATACCTTGAAGTTTTTCACATATGTTCTTCAATCCTAGAACTGAGGACCCTGATAAAAAATCAACTTTAAAAGATATTGCAAAAAACAACTTATATGTAAAACCCTGCTTCATGTAAATAAATCATTTTCATAATAATACACTTTTTTAGTAGCATGTGCCATTGGGTAATCCTAAATAGAAAACTGCCATTTTAAAAAAATAAGGACAGCCTCCTGGGATCGTAGGATTCAACGGTGCACACAAACATACCAAACAAACTATAAAGTTAGGTCACATGAGCCAATTATCAGACAGAGTTGTGTCTTTTGCTTCCACACTTCTTCCTGTTACAGTTAGGGGCAGATTTACAAAATTCACATTAATTCACATGAAGGATTCGAATATTCGATCGAATTTTCAGAAAGATTCGAATTTCGAATATGCAAATTAGGCAAATTCGACCATCGAATATTCGAATTCGAATGATTCGAATATACAAATTTAATTTTATTCGAATATTCGAAAATTCGATGGTCGAATACTTCCCCTTTAAATTCGATCACCTACTTCGCCAGATTAAACCTACCAAAATGGGGATCATTCCCTAAGATCGAATAAGGAAAATTTGATCGATCATTTAAAAATCGTTCGAATATTCGATTCGAAACTAATTCGATTGAATTTCCCTATGCGATCGATCGGATTGCGCTAAAAAAATTTCGAATTTGAATTTTTTTAATTCCCCGCTATTCCCTGGTCAAATTTCTAATTTTTTTGGCATTCAAAATTCGACCCTTAGTAAATCTGCCCCTTAGAGTTGAAATATTTCTGGTCAGGTGATCTCTGAGGCAGCACACAGACCATCACGAAATGTTGGTTCAAGACAAGAGATGTAAAAGGGCAATATTTATTAAATATAAGCCAGGTTGGTAAGATTCTTTAATACGTCACTTAATTTGATCTGAATTTTGATCTGTTGCTCAAGTATTCATTTTTGGGGTATAGTTTTCCTTTAAACAAAGGTTGCCTGCCGTTATGTGATGCAACCCACATTAATTTTACAGCTGATTAAGGATGACTGCTATAACTGGCCATATTCACATTGACCAAAGTAATTCTCTTTTGGATTACAAAGAACAAATTTCCTAGGCAAGCACTTTATTGTTGATCTAACTCCCTGTCTGGATGGAAAATATTTGAAGTGAAGGAACTGTACCCGGGTGCTGCACAGAACATTTGATTTATTAATTTTGCTCATTTACAGGAAATTAATCCCTCAAAGATGTTCGTTTTCCTTGCCTGAAAACACTGGGATATAGAATTACAAACATCTTTTCCTGATGTTTTATGACAGCCCTATGTGCTTTAAAAATGTACACCATGTGCGTGACTGTCAGTTCTCCACCGCAGGCAATGCAATATACATACAGTTCACGTCTAAGTGTTAGAAACAGCGATAAATTAGCTAAATGGTATTTTCTTCAAATATTTATTTTCCTTTTAGTTTACTAAAGGTTACAATGCTGATCTGTTATTTCAGTTGCAAAAAAGGGATATGGTACTTCTACAAGGTTAGCATTAAAACATTACCATACCTCCCTATTGTAGAAGCACTCCTAGCAGGGATACACCAAATCTACAGATTTAAGATCCAGTCAAACCCAGAAACAAATTCAAACTTTATTTACATATGCAGACTTGCAAAAGTATTGGAAAAAAACTCATCAACTTTTAGTCCAAAATCAAATGATCATTTAAAATTAAGCTGGCTGAATATGAATTCTGTAATAAAGTTGGATGTGGCAGAATTCTGGATTTGGTGAATCACTAGCTCCTACTTTGTACCCCTTCCCATACTTCAAGAAAAACTACTTACAGTCTCAGCGTGTAGTGTTTATGAGTATTTCCTTTTGTGGTTCTAAAGCCCAAAACATTCATGGAAACACCCCTTAGACCCCCCCCTCTCACTTTTTTTACAGACATCGAGTTTAGAATTCGTACTCTTTATGTTTGCAAGGGTCCCCCTTACTATAGCAACCTGTCTGTGATTTGAATGTCAAATAAGTGCTACAAATAATAATAATATAGTGCAAAAACAAATATCTAGCCTCAGGTTGTCATCTGCTTTCTGGTTGCCAGGGTCAGTGACCACCCCCCTGTAGCATGCGCAGTTGAAGCCAAACTGAACCTGGTTATAAAGATGCTATGTATCAGTGAATGCATAGAAGAGCAGATTCTGCAATGTGAGATGGCTCCAACCAACCCTACTGCCTAAAGCTGGCCATAGACGTAAAGATATTTGAAAGATCCAATGATTATCGTGAGACCACGATTGTCTCAAAACGATCTGATGTGTCCATCAACTAAAAAGACCATTTCAGGTGATATTGCCAGCAAAAACTGAAGGATCGCAGCCTGCTTGCGCTGCAAACATATGTAGATTGCATGGGGAGCGATAAAGATTTTCTAACCTGGCCGATCAATCAACAGACCAATGTCGGACGGAAAATCGTGAGACGAACGATCGTTTGTATCCCACTAACCGCACGATAATTTGAAAGATTGGTCGGACTTCCCTTAGATCGGTCGTTCGGCAGGGAACGATCGTTGCGTCTATGGGGAACTTAACTCTTCTTTCACAGAACATGTTATACATAAACCAGTCACAAATAATGCATGGAACTGGAGTATAGCTGCAGACAAATAATAGAGCGACCCCTCCTAATGTATTGATAGTGTGCATATAATTAAAGTGCTATATATATATATATATATATATATATATATATATATACACACACACACACATATATATATATGTATAAGTAGTAAAAATTATCCCACATGCCCATCATAAAACAATGGGCAGATTTTCAGCATTAGAATGCAAATTTTTTTTTAAATGATTTGAGTTGTTTGCAGTAAAAATTGAGAATTCAAATTTCCCAAACTCAGATTTTCAAGTGTTATCAAATGCAAAAAATCAGATGAAAAAAATCAGCATCTAAAAGCTGGGAAGCTCATGCAGAAGTCAATGTGGGTACTTGTATAACTAATTCAAGCTAAATTTCGATTCAGTGTTCAAGATTAATTAAAAATCTCATTGAAGATGAAAGGTAGAATATGATTTCACTGCATTTGAGTTGCTTTTTCAGGTTTATACGTGATTACTTTGTTGAGTTTCGAGTTATTTCATAAATAAGCACACATATGAGTTTGGTGAAGTTTCCTCTAGGAACTTTGTTAGATAGTGCCACCGTAAAGCAAAAGAAGACTTCCTGGTCAGGAACATTTTTAATCAAGAGGAGCATTGGCAGAAAAAGCTAGCAAGTTTAAAAAAATTGTACCCTACAAAATGGTTTTCATGGAAAAACTTTTTTTAAATTAATAATACTGTAATATCAATATTGCTATTTTTTAAAAATCTTTTATAGGAAAAAACTTCTTAAGGGCTGTGTCCCCCCTGCCTTATTCCCCTTGAGCACACAGTCCATGTAGGTCAAGTAGAGATAGTACAAGACACGACACTGTATGGATGAAAAAAGTATATATTTTTCTTTTAAAGTTACTTTTTTAAGAATTTGCTTTTCCCTCCCCCACACACATAATATGATAAATAGGGGTCTGGGTAAAAAATTAATAATTGTAATAATACAATTGCTAAAAGAGTTCGGACTTCTCATAGTCTCCTGTGCATTAAATAAGTATAGGGTAGTTATACTTCCATAGTAAATTGTGAAATATTTTTATGGGTCCTCCAGTGCCTTTAAAGGAGAACTAAACCCTAAAACAAAAATTCCCCTACCCTACAAAGTCCCTCCTCCCCATAACCTAGTTGCTACCCCAGGCAAATGCCCCTAAGTCTTTACTTACCCCTCGGTGCAGATTCAGGGATCGGAGTTCACGGCACCTATCTTCCTGGTCTTCAGTAATCTGAGAAAGTGAGTGGCGTATCGGCAAGTGCGCAGTGATTTCCTGGTTTACGACAACTGAGCATGTGCTGAAATTCACACAAGTCAAGCGCCAGAAGAAGACACAGAGATTACTGGAGACCTGGAAGATGGCTGCCGTGAACTCAGATCCCTGAATCTGAATTAAAACCCCTCAAATTCAAATTTGTGGGGTTTTAACGCAATTCGATTTTTTGAATGATCGAATATGAAAAAGGGAGGTTCCCATAGGTATATATAGCAAATTTTTGGTGACCATGCCCATTTTAGGCCACACCCCCTAATTACCATGTTTATTTTACTAAATTTGACAGGTTATGAACGTTTGAAAATATTTCTCCTTATCTAAACTGTTACAATTACTTATTTTCTTATCTCAAAGTGTTACAAAGTATCTTATTTGCACCTATTAGCTGTTCTGGACTCTCTGCCAAAAGCCAATTAAGTGCAGAGAAAAGAGGGACTTTCCAGTACAAATGAGGGACAGCGGGTTGAGCTCTCAAAAGAGGGACTGTCCCTCCAAAAAAGGGACAGTTGGGAGGTATGGTTATATCGAATTTTTTTTTTTTTTTTTTTTAAAGGGCCAATTCGAGGTGAATTTTCGGGCAATTTGAATAAGCACAAAATAAATTCAAATTTCTTTAATTTGAATTTTCACTTCGAATCAATTCAAACCTTAGTAAATGTGCCCCTTATTGTAATGGCCTTTTACCCAGTGAATATGGCACATTACACTACCCCGCCCATCCCCACAATGACAACGTTGTTTCATCAGCACCATTTCCTTTTGCCCCAGTTCTGTGACCTTTAACCTAAAGTCTGAAATGGAAAAAAAAATATTATAGGGCATGGTCAGCCTGTAACTCTGACAGTAGAACAAGGCTTGAAGGACAGCCCTGTTAGTTAAACATTAGTATGCAACCAGGTCCCCACTGAGAATTAAAATAGGCGCTGGCATTTCAGGTACACAGAGGCCCAATCAGCCCACTAAATACTGACTTTCTATTCTATGGCACCTTATAGCAGCCCCTCTGGCATTTGCCAGAAACCACAGATTGCCAGTCCGGGCCTGTATGCAACAGCAGGAACTTAAGAGACTAGAGTGTTTCATCCTTGATGAGGGCAAGCCAAGGATTCCACTCTGCCCCATCATAAACATTTTTAACTCCCCACTATCCACCGCCTCAGCAGAAACCCGTTCTCCCATTTCCCGTAGAACACCCCCGAGTTTACACTGAAAACAGATCCACGCCCCCGAAGAGGATAGTCATTTCGTAACCCCTAGCAACAGTCCTTATGAGCCTCAGGCTAAACAAGAGGCGCGGCGCTCTGTGGATTCCGTAGTTTCCTCGAACGACTTTTCTCTCTCTTGGAGCCTGGGTTCGCACTACATTTCCCAGCGTGCACCTCGCAAGCCCATAGTTGTTTTGGAACAGCTGAGTGCGAGGCTAAGGTAATGTTTTTTTGTGTTTGTTTGCAACTTAGCTTGACAGGCTGGTTCTTTCAACCGTGGGGAATTAGTAGATGGGAAACATTTAGTTACCTATTTCTGATTTCCCTGTAGATTGCAAATACGCAGCCGTCTGTGACGGGCCTTCTGCGCTTTCAGGACACGTTCTGCATCTGCACTGAGGTGACTGAAAACAAACACACACACAGACATCTCAGTCCAGTGACACGGCGACGTCTATACACTATGCGCCACACCGCTGATAAATCGTTGTTGGCCATATTAGCGCAATGCCTGACGAAGAGAATTGCGTCAATGACGGAAACAACTTCTTCTGCACAGAAGTTTATATCCTAGGTTTCTTGGGTTATATAATAGGACCATATTTATATTCAGCGAAACCTTTGCTACTGAGAGATGAATATATGTGATTTACATTTTAGCATTTTAGTTGTGTCTGGTTTTTGAGATATATATAATATATATATATATATATATATATATATATATAGTATGTAATAGTACCTTCAGTCCCATAGAAATTCCATGATATAAAAGGCAGCATGCATTTATACAGGACACTGAACCCTGAGGTGACTTTTCATATCCTCATATTTTACTATGGAAGTATTGTATTTATTATAATACACGTTTGTCATGTGAGAGATGACATCAATAAGCCCCATTTATAAGTATAACATTTACAGGAGTTTCATGGCGCTTGTTGTGTATTACATATATACACAACAGCCAGGAATATCCTGTAATTTGTATCCTTATCAATGGTGCTTAAAGGAGAACTAAAGCTTAAGTAAAGTAGGCTGGAAATGTTGTACATGTTGTTGCTTCAAAAGATGCCCCAGTGGCTCCCCATCTTTTCTGCTGATTCACATGCTCTGTGCTGCTGTCACTTACTGAGCTTAGGGACCCACTCACAATATACAGTACACATAGAATAGAAATGTCACAAGATAAGGCTGATGACTAATGAATACAGATAATTAATATATTGCAGCACAGAAACCATTAATAATCAGCTCTGAAGCATCGGCGTGCATATATTACAGGGTAACCAAATTTTCTGCTGCTGGATAATTAGAGACACCCCCTAAGCTTAGCTTCTCAACAGCTGCTCAGAGCCCACTGAGTGTCTCAGACACTTTCCACGATGGTGACCCCCTGTGACAGTTTGAAGTCCTGGATCATTGCTGCTGTTGAGATGCTAAAACTTTAGGCTGGTGCAAGAAGTTAAGAATATAAAATATGAAATTTTTAGCCCTATTCATTTTTAGGCTTTAGTTCTCCTTTACTGATCAACTGTTGAAAAATATAAGGAGTTTAGACGTCAACTCAGAATTCCATGCAGGGCTGAAACTAGGGGCAATCAGAAGAGGCATGTGCCTGGGTCACAAATGTGAAGTAGGTGCCGGGCACTTACCTCTTCCATCCACTTTTTTCTTCCATCCACTTATCCTGGCCCTCTTCTGCACACTAAACATCACGTGAACTATCCCTCGGCGTGCATAGGTGTGCGTTCACGTGTGCCGTCAGCACGCGATGGAGGAGGCGAGGTGGCCATCCGGCTTGGCCTGGCTCTGGTTCCATGACCTGTATAAAAACACTCTGCCCCTGCTCTCACTCCAGATGCTCCAAAACACTTGTATTAAATAGTAAAAAAATTACATCACCTTCATGTGCACATTCAGAATGGTGACATTTCTCAAGCCATTTGTAACATAGGTGTAAAAGCATAATTCAAGTCATTAAGGTTCTTTATAGTCCAGTTCAGGAAGTGACATGGTGTAGTTATCTTCATACTGGAGGAGTGGAGTATGAAGATAACTACACCTTGTGGCTCAAAACGTCACCATTCTGAATGTGTACATGAAGGTGATGTGATTTTTTTACTATTTAATACAAGGGTTTTGGAGCATCTGGAGCGAGTGCTGTCCATTATTTAAACAATATATATTGGAGGATTGACCGGAGATCATAAAGGGCGCACAACGCAATGTTACAAGTAGCATGAGTGCTGTTACTGTTTGCACAGGTGGTCACAATAAAAGGGGTAAGCTCCCCACCTGCACCTGCAATATGGTGTTTGTGCGATTCTCTTTAAGAATTTATCTGTATTGAAGTGTGCCAACTGTCTAGGGAGATCTGCACCACCTAAGCAGGAACAATTATAGGAAAGGTGAGAGGTGCGGTTCATCTACATACAGAACTCATTTGAAGGTAGGCCATTCACAAACTGATAGAAATCATCACTGGGTGTCCCAACAGTGCTGGTGTGTTCTATTCAGGTCACAGAATGCCTTCAAAATTGACTGCCACACTTTAGTCAGTGTAATACAGACTTGAAAACATGGAATACTGATAACACACATTTATAGCACCAGCACCCAACTGCTTATATGAATAACAGATTACTATATTGATATTTATTCTTGGAATGTCAGTGAAATTGATGGGCATGTTTACCGACATAATGGCTGCGGCGAGTACCAGTTTTATACCAACGGTGAGAGAGATTTATAGAGATATAACATCATAATGGTTGTACACGAATGCACCTATGACCTTCTGAGAGTGAGATGTACCATATTTCAAATACTACACGTTACGTAATAATATACCCCTGTAAAACAAGAATGTTAAAAGAGGAGCTCCATGACCAGGTCAGGCTAAAATTCAGAAGTGCATATTCCAACAATACACTTTGCAGAATCGACTGTAGAATTTTGGAACATTCTGCATAACAGATATTCATATAGTAAGCCTGTACTGAGTAATGTTTGTACATCTATAGGTGGTTGAAAAGTGTTTAATGAATGTCAAAGTAATAATAATGTCTATTTTTTTTTTCTATAGATGTAAGAAAGCCAAAACAATGGAAAGTATATCCCAACCTCAGCTTCCAATGGGGGTCAGCTTTCTGAATGTTGCTCATACCTATGTCCCAAACACTAAAGTGGAGTGTCATTATACCACCCCTTTTGACATGAAGAGGTCTACCAGGGACTGGATAGGAATTTTTAAAGTGAGGAAGCAATCTGGTGTATTTCTTTCTGTTGGTGAGCTTGTATAATGAATGCTGAGTCTGAAGATAAATACATACTTTGCACAAAATGATCCAGTCTGATTTTACAGATAATTATTAACATGTTTTTATTAACAAAGCACCAGCAAATTCCACAGCACTGTACAAAAAAGTGTTTAATAATTTATAACTATATCTTGTGCCTTCTGTAAAAGGCCTTTATTGGAGAATAGGAGTAGTCTCTTAGGCCTTTGAGATTTCATTGTTTTCAGTGATGTCATAATGTTACTTTCCTTATAGAAAACAATGACATTTTTTCTTAAAGAGACACCGTACTGATCTTCTAATGGTTTATGGGACGATTTCATACACATTGTTGTCTGGGTGTTTTATAACTGTGTGGGTGGGGGACCAAACATTGATTTGAATGTGAATTGAGGATGTGTTTGCTGTCAGTACACTCATAATTGCAGTTTTTTGCCATACCAGTGAGTGTAAGGAGGATTTTAAGTTTTTTTTTACCCCAGGCATGGAGTCCATAGAGCCCATACAGAATTCCCAGTGCTCCAAACAGCTTTGGACTGATTGATTCGTAGAAGTATCCCTTACATATCTTTACATTGTAACTTTGCAAAGAAGTAACATTTCCAGCCAGCAGTCCCTAGAAAATCAAAGATGCAGTTTTTGATGTACAAAAAAATCTGTTAATGCCTACAAACCACATGTAGCAGCAGTGGGAAGTAGCATTTTCGGTTGGGCCTGTTGACCCAGTCAGAGAAGTAAATTTTAATAGGGTAAACTGCAGTATTAATGGTTATGAGTAATATCCCCTCATTATGATATATTATTGTATTTTGCTGTGTCATAAACATATCTTTCAAACTTGTTTTCTACTTTGTTTATGAACCAGGTGGACACTTCATCTATACGGGATTATGAAACATTTGTCTGGGCTGTGCCCCCTGAAAGCTCCAGAGAAAGATTTGTATCTCATTGCAGTGTCCAATTCCAAGGTTGGGACCTTACAACTGAATTATTAAGTTCAAATGTTATATTTATGATAAAGGTTATTCATAGATCTGTACCCAGAGTCAAATATTAAGCATGGCAAAAGTCCCCCTACTACCAGTACCAATGGTAGTTTAGCATCATCACAGCTATGTGTAAATATTTAGGTCAAGGTTTAGTAAGATTCCAGATACTGATTCCTAATTTTTATTACATTTGTGAGCCACAGTATTTTAAGGAATTTGCACTTGTATCATAGAATTTTATTATATCATCAACTTACAAAATAATTTCCTGAAAAAAGTAGCATTGCTTAATTTGAGTAAGGGAGTAAGGGACTTAATGATTCAGTACAGAACCTGCATTTGGTGTGCTGAGTTGTTTTTGCTATTATCATCTTACTCTTAGGTAAATGGCACACAGTGCAGCATTTTTACATGCACAGTCCAAAGCAACACCATTTCAGAATTGTTGGAATAGCATAGTTAGCCCCTTTATTGGAGCTCCCCATAGATGTCCTCTGGTCCCTCTCCCTGTTTCAAAAAAAAGAGTTGGGGTGTCCTAATGGTTCCTGCCAGAAGCTCAGTGGGGGGGATAGCCTAGCTGCTATGCCTCACGAGGAAACTTCGGAAAATGAAGAGCCGCAAGTGCCATACCGCTAGCGATTTTACATTCAAGCAGGCGAGAAGGCAGAGAAAAGCAGTTCAGGGAGATTGTTGCCCCGAAAAAGAGGAGATTGGTCGATGGGGCGACTAATCTCCCCGAATCTGCCCTTGTGCTCTGACCCTTATAAACCCTTTTCAGCTTCATAGTCAAAGTAGGCCAGGGGTTACATGATTTGCATCTCAGTCTTATGTAAACTGATCCACAAGCCACATAATGTACTTTGTTGGTCTTGTGTAATTAAAACAACAGTCTCCGAATCAGTAGAAACAATGCACACAATTTCATATCATAACTGCACAAGATATTTACAATTTTACATCCATATTCAGACTCTGTTTCTTGAGAACCCAATGGGGATTCTGTGCCCCAGCCTAGTCCCCACTGAAACTTAGTTGCTGTGTAAATGTATTTTTCCATTTCAATAGCCTATTATCTGCCACGTCCTGGAGAACAGCAATACCACTTTCGTTATGTGGATCAGTATGGCAGTGTGAGAGGATGCAGTGAAGCTTTTACATTCGGAGAACCACGGGCTATGGAAGAACTGGTTACCTTGGAAGATGAAGATTCCTGTCTGGATATGCTCTTAGTTGTCCCAAAGGCCACTTTCCTTCAGGTAATGTAA
>CM044433.1:152260662-152276031 GCA_024363595.1 Xenopus borealis
ATATATATATATATATATATATATCAATGGATGTATTTAGAACTTATAGTTATCTGTACCTAAATACCAACAGAAGATGAAGTGGCCTTATAATAGGAGAAATGGCAACACATGAAAGTTTCTTGAAGGGTTGAAAACCAAATAGTCATACACTGCTGTCTATTGGAACTTCCATTAGCAAATATGAGAAGTAAATATCTACATGCAGCGAGATACTGGGAATACATATGAGGGTAAAGGATTATAAAACTGTACCCAGTATATCTGAAGACATTCCTAGTTCTATCTTGGCCCCAAATATGAGATTTCAGTGGGATTAAAAGAAGTCTTTTATTTAGGGCCAAATAAAATCTAGGTTATAAAAAACAAATACGAGGCAGAGAAAAATATCTTCTAATATGCATGCATTGAATTAATGACATCAGCTGTGCTTACTGATTACAAATCCAAGTTCAGTGCTGTTTGATCTTTGATGCCTATTGTGCTGCAAAGCAAACAGTCTTATGACAGGGATGCCATCACTGATTGGCTGTTGTACAATTGAGTAACACTATGGGGCAGATTTACTAATGGTCGAATTTCGAAAGTAAAAAAGTCAAATCCTTCGAATATCGAATTCGAAGGATTTTACCGCAATTTGATTGATCACATTTTTTTATTCGATCAAATATAATGGTCCCCAATTCGGCAGCTTGGATCTGGCGAACTAGGTGGAAAAAATCTCATAAAGAATACATCTTCTAGTAAACAGAATCCGTTCTGAAGGATAAGAGAATGGACATCAGCCATGTTAGTTTATTAGAGAAATGGTTTAAGTTTCAAGCAGAAAGAGAAGTAGCACATAAAATATTAAGAAAAATGGAAAAATAACAATATCAAATAACAGTAGTGTTACTAGAATTTAATAAGGGCATCTAAACCCTTATGAAGATGCAAACATATGATGAAATTAACCTCTACAGTCTTGGATACTTCCTACAGGTGCTGGGTTTGCAGCCCCTTTTGTCACAACCCTGATAACTGAAAAAGAAATTAGGATTTTGAACTTTATTCAAAATGTACTTTATGTATATTTTTACTTGAGCACTGCAGATTTATGTATAAAGCCCATTATTTAATATTTCCTTAAGGGAATAGCAAATGAGATGGAATGGATTTGTTTGCAAATGAGACAAAGACATGAAGGAAAGTTAATGTCATGAGATATACTGAGCTGTAACAACTAGTAAATCAGAATTTTGCAGAAGTATGCTAGATAAAATTTAGTGCCTGAAGTGCAAAATAATGCATTTAGGCTGTAAAATGTTGAGAGGAAAAATAACATTAATGGCATTTATTATGTGAGCAGCTATACAGAATAGAAAGCTGCAAGTCACAGCTGCCTGAAGGTAGGAGGGTAATTCTGCAAAGCAACAAGGAAATAATTAGCAAGGAGGGAGAGAAAGAGATGGAAAAAGTTGCTATATAATAATCGAAACATCATTATAGATGTACAGATTATTAGATGAAAAATAAATACAAATAAGTGCAAATACCACCTGATTCCCCCTTTTATTTGTGTTTGCACATTTGATGCTTTCACATTTTAATAGTTTTTATTTCCTGTCAAGTGAGTTTTTAATGCATTAACACATTGATGAAAGCGAATACACGTTTCAATTTATCAGAATGTATTATTGCTCTTTGAGCAATCGAGCTGAATTTTGCCCTAAAGAGTATGGCATGGGACAGCCAGATCTCGGTCTATGGAGAAAAACGCTCCACCACTGCTGCTCTGCTCTCAATGAGCCCGCAACAGAATGTAATGCCTTGGCTAGGATGCAGGCGGATTTCATCGTAAAATGCTAAATGTTGAGTTTCAGCAACGAAGTCCGTTAAGTCTGTCTGCTCCTGAGCTCTTGAGATGTTGTTGATATGAAACTCATAGCATCTCCTTACAAATAACAGCAGTTGAAGGGCTGCAGGCCACATTAAACATTATTTGTGGAACAAGACTTGCCACAGTGCCCTGGGCCTTGTTATACATGCTAATAATCATTTTTCTTATTAATCTCCATTATACAGTCCAGTTTAAAGGGGCAGTATATACATCTCTTCAACATGGGCATACTAAATAAGTGTAAATGTGTGAAAAACATTCTGGGCGGTAATAATGAGAAAAAAAATCAATAGTGCTTAATAATAAAAAATAAAAAAATATGAAGGACTTTACTAAAGAATTACCAAGACACATTTTTAATGTGATAGACTGTTGGAGTCTTTGTGTATAGATGGAGCAACCTATATATAGAAATGTGGCTCTGATGGCTGCCATGTCACTCTATTTAAAGATAATGATCACATCTTTTTCCATTAAAATTAATTCTGTGGTGTACTTTGTGAGCTGTGTGATGTTAGAACAAACGTTTCCCCATCCATACATATTGCAACCCATTAAGTTTTAATTATAAGCATATAACACACAAAAGCCGTAAATATCTTGTAAATTATATCCTTATAAACGGTGAGTTCTGATGTCATCATTTATAAACGGTGAGTTCTGATGTCATTTCTGTCACATGACTCACTGAAACTTGTGTATTATAATAAATAAAGTACCCCCAGTTGCAAAATATGAGGATATTAGAAGTTAACTCGGCCTCGTGTTTTTATATGGTCATGAAACTCCTCGGTAACTTATAATATCCCTATATTTTACAAGAGGGGGTACTTTATTCACTATATAATTGTGTGTGCAGATATCCCCTTTTTTACTGCAAGTGGCAAGTAGCCTGTGTGCTTTACAGTGAGGCTGATCTTGGCTGTATTGTTGTAATACAATGTGCATTAAAGAATGGCTATAAATTTGCTGTTCATAGTGTGGGGTGCATGTTGGAAGTACCTGCAGTCAAGGGTCAACAGACATATACCTCTATGCCTTGTTGGTGTGCAGGTCTATTAAGCAGGTTAAAGCAATTGATGATCCCAGTCACAAGCATACAGCTCAGTGTGCCTATCTTTGTAATGCTCAGCACTCTTTCCAAGAAGAAAAAAGGAGAAAGTACCAAGTGGACACTCGTGCTGCAGCTGAGCTAGTATACACATCATCTGCTAAAACAAACTGTTTACTTGTTAGATTGGATTTATTGATTACCGGTATTGCATTTAGCACTACGGGAACAAAGGCTATCACTCACTCTTAACTTATTGTGTATCCTGGAAATCAACAATAGATTAATCATCATCTTTCTGCTCCTTCTACTTTAACAGGCCGTATTTGGTTTTGTTTCTAGAGCACTACATAAAAGCACTTCATAAAAATATACATGAACCCTTTCATGGTGCATGAAAATGGCAGTAGGGTCACCACATATCTGATCCAGCTATTAATGTCATGCTTCTGTGGGCCTCTAATAGCCTCAATGCCACCAACCCAGTTGAAGGGAACATAAATCCCTGTCTCCTGGGGCCCTCTAGTCAACAACCTCTGTGATGCACCCTTTCCTCTCTAACACCTAATAAACCATGCAATTTAAGGTAAGCTTACTTCATTTTTCTAATCAGTAATTTTGCCTTGGACTTTCCTCCTCTGTGTTGCAATGTGAAATTAATGGTTTAAAATCCCAGACCCCCCTAACACCCAGTACAACCACTGATGGAATCAGGAGGAGCTATAACTATGCACTGTGTTGTGCGTTTGTGTTAGCCACAAAGGCAGGCATTATAGGTGTCATACATGTCAATATCACTTCAGAGTGTGCCTTTAGCAAATTAGAAGGTACAGTGCCTTGCAAAAGTATTCACCCACCCCTTGGCATTTTTCATGTTTTGTTGCCTCACAACCTGGAATTAAAATGGATTGTTTGAGAGTTTGCACCATTTAATTTACAGAACATGCCTACAAGTTTGACAATGTTTTTGTTTTGTTTTTTATTGTGAAGCAATCCATAAATAGGACAAAAGAACAGAAATCCTCAGTGTGCATAACTGATCACCCCCCTAAAGTCAGTACTTTTTAGAGCAAATACAGCTACAAGTTGCTCTGGATAAGTCTCTTTAAACTTGCCACATCTTGCCACTGGGATTTTTGCCCATCCCTCAAGGCAACACTGCTCCAGCTCCTTCATGTTGGATGGTTTTCGATTCAAGTCTGACCACAGACGCTCAATTGTATTGAGGTCTGGACTTTGACTAGGCCATTCCAACACATTTAAATGTTTCCCCTTTAACCACTCTAGTGTTGTTTTAGCAGTATGCTTTGGGTCATTGTCCTGCTGGAAAGTGAACCTCCGTCCCAGTCTCAAATCACAGGCAGACTGGCACAGGTTTTGTTCAAGAATACCCCTGTATTTAGCACCATCTTTCCCTCTGCCAGTTTCCCAGTCCCTGCTGCTGAGAAACATCCCCACAGCATGATGATGATCCCCACAGCATGTTCTTGGGGTGATGAGATGTGTTCGGCTTGCACAAGACATAGCATTTTCCTTGGTGGCTGAAAAGAAAAATTTTATTCTCATCTGACCAGAGCTCCTTCCTTCATACATTTGGGGAGTTGCCCACATGCCTTCTGGCAAACTCAAAATGTGCCTTCTTATTTTTAACTTTAAGTAATGCTTTTTTTCTGGCCACTCTTCCTTAAAGCCCAGCTCTATAGAGTGTACAGCTTATTATGGTCCTATGGACAGATACTCCAGTCTCTGCTGTGGAACTCTGCACTCCTTCAGGGTTACCTTTGGTCTCTGTGGTGCCTCTCTGATTAATGCCCTCCTTGCCCGGTCTGTGAGTTTTGGTGGGCAGCCCTCTTTGGCAGGTTTGATGTGGTACCATGTTCTTTCCATTTGAACATAATGGATTTGATGTTGCTCCGGGGGAATCATCAAAGATTTGGATTTTTTTTTTTTTATAATCCAAAACTAAGTTGTACTACTCATCAGCTTTGTCCCTGACTTGTTTGAAGATCTTCATGGTGTGATGTATCTTGCTTAGTGGTGTTGCAGCCTCTGGGGCCTTTCAGAAAAGGTATGTTTATACCAGTGGTCCTCAAACTTGGCCCTCCAGCTGTTAAGGAACTACAAGTCCCACAATGCATTTGCCTGACTGTGGCTGTCAGACTCCATCATTGTGGGACTTGTAGTTCCTTAACAGCTGGAGGGCCAAGTTTGAGGACCACTGGTTTATACTGACAGATCATGTGACACTTAGATTGCACAAAGGTGGACTTCATTTCACTAATTATGTGACTTTTGAAGGTAATTAGTTGCACCAAGGTTTTTTAGGAGCTTCATGGTAAAGGGGTTGTATACATATGCACATGCCAATTTTTAGTGTTTTTATTTTTTTTTAATTCTTTTTTATATATTTTTTTCTCATTTCACTTCACCAACTTAGAGTATTTTGTGCAGATCCATCACATAAAATAAGATTAGGAAACGTTTAAATTATAGGTTGGAATGTAACAAAATAGGTAAAAAGCCAGTGGCGGTAGAATACTTTTGCAAGGCACTGTACATTGCTACAAAAGGAACAAAAAGGGTCTGAATGTCTGTATACATATATTTTATTTATATGTATTATCATGTAGTTATAAAACCCCAACATATTCAGCTGATGATGTACAATAAATGGGTGTATACATTAAACATACCAAAACCACCAATAACCAAAACAAGAAGTAAAATGCACCCTGACAAACTGGAGAGCTACCAAATAAAAAGTAAAAAAATTAAATCCAAATGCAAATTGTCTCAGAACATCACTCTCAACATCATACTAAGTTACTTTAAAAGTGAATAACCCCCTTTAAATAAAAAAATGTAACTGCCTTTGTTTACTGTACATTTTTTTTTTTTACTTTTACGTCATCTATGAACATAACAGTAATCATGTACTAGCAGTAAAAAAGCACCTTTCATATCATCACCTGTCCCTATTTAAGCAGAGCTTCCTCAGATTGCATACCCAAGAGGAGCTTGCCATAATGGAATTTGGGCATATTGGGAATAAAAGTGGATGTGATATATGACATATTATTGACCTACAATGTCTCAGTTTTCCATGGAGTAATTTCAGGGATGCATGCACATTATGTTGCTCTGATGTTTTAACACTTCATTTTAGGACTACATGCATCAGGAATGATACAAACTGCCCATTGTAATTTTAGAGCCTCGTAAATTGACTTTGCTTAGAGTTGGTTTGTGTTTGCAGTCAAACACCAGTTATGTGCTTTGTATTCATGAACCTTGTTTTAGTTGTCCTTAATCAGAAAAAGACCCACTGTTCCTTAAAGGAACAGTAACACCAAGAATTAAAGAATTTTAAAGTAATAAAAATATAATGTACTGTTTCCCTGCACTGGTAACTACTACTATTAGTGATACACTAGTACACACTGCTATTAGGGTGAAAATTCGATTAAAAAAATTTCAACGTTATTTTTGGCTATTTCGACCATCGAATAGGCCAAATTTGAATTCAACTTGAAAAAATGTGAATCGAATTTTTCAAAATTCGACCATTCAAAAAATCGAAGTACTGTCTCTTTAAAAAAATTCAAATTTGACACTTCACCACCTTAAAGCTGCCGAATTGCTATTTTAGCCCATGGGTGACCTTCTGGAAGCTTTAATTTTTTTTGAAACTTTTTGAAATTCAATTTTTTTTTAAATTCGACCCTTAGTAAATCTGCCCCTTAGTGATGTGCGGGCCGGCCCACTACCTGTATGACCCACGGATCGGGCAGGTTCCTGCCAACCTTACACCCTCCTTTTCGGGAGCGGCCTTGCTAATTTCCGGCTTCCGAATTCTGGGTTAAACTTTTAGAGACGTGTGCCCTGCCCCTTTTGTGATGTCATCATTGGGGCGGGGCGGGTCTATAAAAGGAACCTGGCAGTGGGGCGCTGAGGGAGGGCAGGTGGTGGGTGGGTGCACATCACTAACTACTATAGTTCATATAAACAAGCTGCTGTGTAGCAATGGCAGAAATTGAAAAAAGGCTATATGGAACAGGTTGACAGATAACACCATTATGTTCTATGGAGCTTACCTGAGCTTTTTCTCCTTTGAATGGCTGCCCCCATTGCTACACAGAAGCTTATTTATATAAACAATATTAGTGTTTCTGAAGCAAACCACCGTTTTACCAGTGCAGGTAAAAACTGCATTATATTTTTATTACTTTAAAACACTTTTTTTGATGTTAATGTTCCTTTAAATGCATCTGGGCCTGCTTTGGCCACATCCACACAAGGGAATGCCATCTCAATCACAAAAAAGGATTCCATTGCAAACCTGTGGAAAATACAGTGAGAAATAGTCTGTTTGGTTAAACAACAGATCCTTGTTCTTTCAGCCGATGCAACTATTGTCTATAGTCTACAAAGCAAGCCAGACCTGTTCTAGATGAGTTATAGGCTCTGCTGTGTATGAAGAGAAGAGGACACTGATTTGTGAAACATACACGAGTTCTGTAAGTGTAACAAACAATAGCACTCAATCTTTTAGCACAGCACAATGCTTTACTAGGCATGCCAGGGCACTGTACTATGTGCCACTCATATGTATCATAGAACTGCATCTCTTCCATCAGTCATCTCTTCCACTGCCCAATGCCCCATTAGAGGATGCTACGTTTCTCAGAGAAACACTTGCTTCCTTCAGATCTATCATTTCAATCAGGTTCAGCCTATTTTCTTGCACCCTGCACCTACTTCATACAGGTATGGTTTGGGTCGCCATACCTTAATTCTAATAAGAAAATAATTCATGCATTTTTAAATTAACTTTTAGTATGATGTAGAGAGGGAGATAATGAGAAATTGCAATTGGGTGTCATTTTTTTTTATTATTCATGTTTTTTTTGTTATTTAGCTTTTTATTCACCAGCTCTCCAGTTTGCAATATGAGTAATCTGGTTGCTGGGATATAAATGACCCTAGCAATCATGTATTAATTTGAGTTAGAACTGGAAAATCAATAGGAGGGTAATAAAGACGAGTAATAAAAAGTAACAATACATTTTAGCCTTTCAGAGCATTTGTTTTTTTAGATGGAGTCAGTGACCCCCATTTGAAAGCTGGAAGGAGTCAGAAGAAGGAGGCAAATAACTCTAAAACTATAAAAAAAAAGAAAAAATGAAGACCAATTGACAAGTTGTTTAGAACTGGCCATCCTATAACATACTAAAAGTTAACTCAAAGGTGAACCACCCCTTAGTTGCAGTTTAATACAAGGTACCGTTTTATTATTACAAACAAAAAGAAATCATTTCTAAAAATTTGATTAAAATGGATTCTCTGGGTATCCTTCCTATAATTTGGAACTTCCTGGACTACGGGTTTCTGTCTAAGGGTTTATGGATAACAGATACCATACCTGTACACCAAAGCAGCTGTAATATGTTAGGGCTCTTTCTGTTCTCTACCCGTGCATATTATATATAATTCATGAAGCAATAGTGGCATGTGTTCCATACAGTATCACCTTGTGCCACTTGTTGGACCAGTGCCCCAAGCTATGATTTATTTTTTTAATTAGGGTATAATATCAGACTGCTTTTATTCATGGGGCTCATTTACTGAAAGCAACCACAGCACTTCATACTAAAACATAAACTGTGCGCACACCAGCACCATTAATGTGACCAGAGGACAGGAACACAAGGGGGTTAGTCCTGCACTTTATATATGGTGCACTGCTCATTCTTAAAAGTTTCTACCAGTGAATTGTTGTTGCTGATGGGTTTATAAGTAAACCACCGCGCTCCACCTGCACAGGCAGTATTGTTGCAAGTGCTACTTGTGTCCACTTGCACACAATTTCCTAACTGGTAGGAAACAGATAAAAATTGAGGTTTTTATTGTTATTGTTTTGACACTGCACTTTTCTAGGCAACACTTTTTGCCATACCCATGAATGGAATGTAGAAAGGTAGATTATACATTATGTGTATGATTATACCAACTGTGGTTTAACAAAATATATGTTTCATGACTTTTTAAATGTGCCAGTTCATGAGGATTGTTTTTACTGCTTTGCTAAGTCAAAGTGGGTAATTTCTTTCCTATGCGGTGTTAGAGTTTGGTGGCAGTGCCTAACTCTAACATCCTATTGATTTGGTAAGTGTCCAAAAAAAAGTATGAGAGTTGAATTCATTTTAACTCAATCCACAAAGTACTAACTATTTTCTACGTTAGTATGAATTGGTAGTAATGTATAAAATGATTAGCAAAACACTGCTGATTGGATTTTAGTTTATGAGCAGGAAGTGTAATTACAGGTTGTACAATAAAGAACAAATCCAATATATAAAAATGCCTTGAGTTTTGCAAATACAGCTTAACATATAAGCTTATCAGCTTAAATAAAATACATGTCACACGTATTGTAAATAATATATTAATACATTTATTTTATACATTTATTCAGTGCATTTTAATTGGTGGGAATGTTTTTCTTATGTTTTCTGATAAAAACACTTTTTGTAAAAGCCCTTGTGTCACGAGTAGGGTTATGGCTCCATAAGGGGTTTTGTTTGATATTTTAATGATGTATTAATAAAAAAAAATTACACACTGACAGCATGCATTTGGAATTTTTTTGTATTGTCATGAGTAGGGTTTCCACATTCTTGGAATAAAATGACAACTTTCTGAACAGAAAGGTTGGGAGGTGGACCATAAAGGGAGTGGAGACTTAAAGGTGATACAAAATGGATGGATTGGGAAGTGTTTTGGTGGTTTTAGTGGGGAGATAAAGGGGCAGTGGAGGTAGAGGCTAAGCTGAGAGTGGGGGTTAAGGCAGATGGGGGTGAGACAGGACAGAATGACAGAATAACAAATTTACCAGCACACACGTTGTATACTGTGCTATACTCTTTTTGCAGTCTGCTTCTTATAGTTATAAGAACTGGCTTCAGCTGAGCTCAGAAATGCCTGCAGTTCCTTGGATGTTCTTCTGTGATGTGTTCATTGATAGGTTGTAGCTGTGGGCTTTGCCAAACCAGCCACTCGTAAAAATTTGCCAATGTACCTGGGTTTTTCACCATTTTGAGATATATCAGTGGGGTAGACCCAGAGCTTTAAGGTGGACATAGTTTCATAGATTTTGCTAAAGCATTTGATAACGTGCCCCCCAAAGACTGCTTTCTAAAGTAAGGTCTGTTTGGCTTAATGAAGGTGTTTGCATATGGATAGGAAACTGGCTACAGAATAGGATACAGAGGGTGGTTGTTAATGGTACATTATCTGCTTGGAGTAAGGTTCTTAGTGGGGTCCCTTAGGGCTCGGTATTGGTCCCACTTCTATTTAACTTGAATTCAGAGCAAGTCAGCTGTTTATCTTTCTGTGTATGGGGCCCTCAGACTGGCCTTCCTGATTGGTCAAAAGCAGCTAGATATTGATCAGGCAGGTTTAAAAATCATGTTGGAGTGTGGCTTCTCGTTTGATAGCCAACATCCCACGTCGTAGAAAGGACTGCAAGGTGAGCAGTGGAGTGGCATTTGAGGAGGTTTTGGGAAAATTGTCCTAATCTAGGCCTACTCCAGGTTCAGAAGCTGCTGGGCACCAAAATCTGCAGCAAGTACATTTTTAAAGATATTTAATAGTATTTTTTGGAAAAGCACAGACTAAAGTTTATTTTTACAGAGGAGTGATTTCACTATATTTTCACATTCAAATAATGATTGACAGTATGTATTTATACATTTTTCCACAAAAGCAAAAACTAAAATCATCCGACGCTTGGGGAATTCTGAAGAGAGGGGGCATGATGGAGGTTGAGCAGCTTTGCTGATTTACTAGACATTGCTGTAACCACACTTATAGGAAGTTTGTGAGGCAGCATTCAGGTGTTCGATGGAAAAGCCACTTCCCTCTAATATGCAGCTCCTGCTCACTATGGAACAAGATACAACAGAGCAGAGTTGCAGCCTGTGCAGTGATATAAATCCGCCTCTCTCCAGTGGGAGTAAAGGGGACTTTTACAGCCGGAGGCCATAAAGATGGCAGGCGAGGAGGGGGAAAGATGTACGGCATTGTCAGGATGCTTCAGAATCAATTTTCAGCATCATTAGATTCTTTTCTCCTGCAGTCAGAGACTGGGTAAAAGACTAGGAGAGAGAAGAAGGATAAGGGCCTAGGGAGGGAGGAGTAGGCTGTATAATGTGCAAATGTAATGGTTAAAATACAAATGGAAGTCTTATGAGGAGTGATGAAAAGAAAAGAGGAGGAGAGGAGCAGGTGGAATAGGAAAGAGAAGGCACCTTGGGGTCGGGATAGAAATGGCAAGCAGCATAAGGACTGGAAGGGAAATTAAGAGGATGCTTTTAAGAATAAATGTGCGAAGCAGAGAGGGAAGCAGCACAGCACCCAGACAGCAGTATTCCCTCTACTCTTGTTATCATGATCTGCTTCATTTCTACTAACCCAATTCCCGCATGCTCCTTGTCTGCAGAAAAATCATCACCTCACATTTAAAAGGTTTCTTTTCTACTATGTGGCAAGATGCCTCACAAAATGGTCGCCCAGAGGTTGCTACAAACCTGTTTTGTTTAAATGGCTAGACAGGGCAGGGGTGGGGGTTGTACATCAGCAGCTGGTGGCCTTAGCGACTTCTTTTTCATATACACAAACAAGTATTGATTATGTGACATCCAGATAGTTAATCATGCACATGTACCTCCCTCCCCTTTTGTGTTGTCTACAGTGGTAAAGCAGAGGATGGAAGCAAATGGACAGAAGACTTGTTATGCAAATAGAGCTCCATGGTGTCAGGCACTGGTGCACCCCAAGAACCTGGGTTGAACACCGCTTTAAGAACCCTCACTGCCTTCTCACATTTACTGTATATGGCAATGGACACTCACCAGCCTTGGAAACATCAGTAATGCAATGAGTAGTCTCTTGTAAGCTTTAATTATTACTTTTATCAGTCCCGTTGTTTAGCAGTATATCATACAGTCTGAATATAGTTTATCTGCCCTCCATATGCATTTTCATGTCATTCATTATATATAATTTGCTGATTCCTTGACTCACATTTTATCAAACTAATGTAAGAAAGAACAGTTAGATTATTCACTAGGGACAATTTCTGTAGAATATTTAGTCCACTGAACACTTGACTCCTTAATTAATAAGGGGGGGTCAATTCTAGTATAGGAGAACCCTTGATCTATGCCAGGAACCATCAACTGCCACATTTATAGGCACGTTGGAAAAACATTTAATTAAATCAGGACCTGGCCGTTCAGGTGATTTTTCCAGCCATGGGCTCTACAAGCTCAGAAACCACCACCATTTAAATGGAATTCAGGCCACAAACATAGTATATAGGTTTATGATCCCACTAGAAAAATAGGACTGTGCTTCACTAGATGTTGTTTTTGTATTTTTATTTGAATAATGGCATAGCAACAGTCATTTTACTGTATATGAGTGTTTTGGCTACATTTTAGATTTCACAGCTTACAATATTATAGTTTTAAAAGAACATATCACTGGTTAAATAAACATAATGACTATGATTCTATATTTTGATACCACAATGTATGTCAGATTGTCTTAAACGAGCTCGAGCAGCACAGGCTCTCTGGATGTAGATGAGGTGTAAAGTGCAATAATAAAGGAACAAAGTTCTATGTTTTATGCACTTAGCTCATTGTCCTATTCAAATATGCTGCTTCCTGCCTGTGGTGCAGCTCTTTGCTTTTCTAGAATGGAGTGCAAATAGTTTTACTGGGGGCAGGAGGTGAGCATTCCCTGCAGTGGTGTAACTATGACCGCCCCCCACAACCAAAAAGATCTTCAGGGGGCCCAGCACACACACTGTCAGCCGCTGCACAAGTCAACTCACCCCCCCTTCCCCCCATCAGCTACTCGCCCACACACTGGTCGCTTCCTTGAGGTGGGCAGCAAATTTTTCTTAACTTTTGAGGGAGATTATCATACAGCAGACCCCACAGCACAGGGGCCTGCTGTATGGTAGTTCTGCCACTGATACCCTTGGACTTTCCTCAGCTTACAGATAATATACAAGCGGGTGAGTGTTGGGGACACAATGGTGCCTTATAACTCTTACATATCTTACAAGATTCCCTGTAGTGAGTGTCTAGACTGGATTGGTGGGTCTGAGCAATGACCAGATGATGAGTGCATATGACATTATCTGTGCACCAGAAAATGCACTGCCCATATTTCATATAATGTATTTTGAAAACCATCATTCTTCCAAATAAAATGTGCCAGTGGAAACCACAAGCAGCAGCTATACTCCAGATCACCACTACAGCTACTTGTGTCATGATATCTGCATGTAGGAAGACATGCTGTCCCAGTAGTGCAGGGGTCAACAACCTTCTTTAACAGTGAGCCACATTCAAATATAAAATAAGTAGGGGAGCAGCACAAGCTCTGGGGTTCCAAATGAGGGCTTTCAAGCTGTTAAGTGTTATCTCCTATGTGGACTGGCAGCCTATATGAGGATCTATTTGGCAGTACACCTGATTTTATGCAACCAAAACTTGCCTTCAAGACAGGAAATCAAGAATAAGCATCTGGAGGTAACAGCCAATAGGATGGAGCGCTATATCTTGCTCACGATCCACTGGTTGGGGACCACTGCAGTAGTGGCTTTTCTCTCATTCTCTGTCTTCATCTACAGTAACTTCTGCATCATCTACAAGGTTCAGATACAAGGCAGATATAATAGATGTGCCGTTATTATGGTTTTGTTATTTTTTATCTGTATATATATATAGGCTTACCAGTTATTTGAGACATAATAAGCTACCCCAAGTGACCGCCACTCTGGTTATGTCACCTATACATTTATGATACAATATTTTATTAGAGGAAACTGTAATAACATTAACTCTGGAGGTATTTTTACACTCAGTCTTTGTAATAAAGTGGATGAAGCTCTGCCGTTAACTGAATTGCGTCTTCTAGAATGAAAGGCTGGCGGTGCTGCAGAACCGAGAACAACGCAGGAGAGACAGTGTAACAAATATGATGGATTGCAAACGAGAGTTTCTCTCCACACATTTAATTACAGGCAGTGCATTAGAATCATTTCATCCTTCATTAAGATATTCTGCTCAGAATGTTTGCCTTCTGTACAGTGCTGCTAACATAACATATGTTCTCTGGCTACAGATATGCAACCTATCCCATAGTTCATCACTGCCCCATACCACATATAAATCAAGGGCAGAGACATAACAATATTACTACATGCAATATCTTTTCATTCTGTGCTTTCAGACATTTTACAAGCTAATGTACTTAGTGAGACATTTTGCAAGTGCTAGAGGTACTTAGTATGTGGCCTTTTGCTCTTTAGTACAACCAGGGCATTTGTCACCATTTTTTTAATGCACAATTGACATTTGTAATTGAAGCTGTTCAAGAAACCAACAAGCCTGCAAATAGGCTAATACTAACACGTGGGCTTTAATACTTTCCTGACCTGTTAAGCCCTTTCAATAGGCTGTTAGTTTCCTTAAATAGGCGCACCTAGTTCTTTACTAGATTTCTTTACTCTTTATTGGCATTATAAAGTGTTATTTTTTCTATTAAGCTTGTCTGAATGCTGTGAGTTTTTTTAAAAAAGAAAACAGTGTGAATTTGCTTTAATTAGGAGTTGAAAAGTTGTGCTGTGAGGATGGGGCTGGATGCCAAATCCCTTTAGTCTTGTAGTGTACTTGGCAATATGTTTGTTTGGGGAAAACTGTGCTGCACTAATTTCTGTTATAGTCACAGTTAGATCTACATCTGAGCTGTGCTTTAACTTTCACTGTATCGATTAAGGTGGCCATACACGGGCGATAAAAGTTCCCAAGTCAGCAGCTTATTGGCCCATGTATGGAGCCCTCCGACTGGCTTCCCCGATCGATATCTGGCTGAAAGTCAGCCAGATGTCGATTGGACAGGACTAAAAATCCCGTCGGATCGCATCCGTATCTGTTCGTTGATGTGGTCCCATGATCCGACCGCCCATTTACACTTTGTTATGATCCGAGCGTTGGGCCCGATATTGCCCACCTCAAGACACCTCTCTCCATATATGGCCACCTTTAGTAGCATAGACATTAATAACACTAATTGCAAGCTCTTGAATAGACTGCCTTGTTCTCTTACATTCAACTTGCAGTTCAGGCAAGTTCTGGTCTTCTTGACACTTCCTGATTTTACATTATCTGAAAACTGTCAGAACAACAATACTTTTCATAATGTCTGCTTTTATACTATAAGCTATGAACAGTGCTGCAACAGGTCTGGTACCTACGGTTTACATGCAAAAAAAAACATGTTGCAGGTAGGATTTATAGGCCTGTGTATCAGGTTGCTGGTCTTATCTGTATTTCTTATATTACAGTAGAACCCCCATTTA
>CM044433.1:152278033-152288430 GCA_024363595.1 Xenopus borealis
ATATAAGTACCTAATGCTGTTGGTCAGGGCTACCCATTTTTTACTCTATTGCTATTCTCTGATCCGTAGAGATGGTTTGTGGGCTTTGCTCAGATTGGTACAAAGTAAATGTAAAATGCATTGGTTGTATTCAGACCAGATGTGAGGGCGTCCTAAATATATTTTCATGTTCCAAACATGTGAATGTTCTCTGCAGAAGTGTCTGTCAAAAGACCTAAAATATAATTGAGTAAAAAGCAGTCGTAACGTCAGGTCCCATTATTGCTTTGCTACTGAAATGTATTTCCAAAGAGTATCTCTCCAAGTGGCTTATGGAGGGGCGGGGAGGTTATATAACATTACTAATTATTTCGTCTTTTTACAGAATATAGGCCATCAGCTCTGACTTACACTTACTAACTCAGGCAAGTAGGAAGGGAATGGGGCCCAGGAGTCTTCAGCTTTGTGGGAAGGATACAGTTTATCTACATGTGTATAGCTTTTTGGGACAGAGGGGGCATTTGCCCTGTTATGGTAAACATAATGTAAATATTTATTGATATTTTGGGGGGTCTTGTGTTGGAGGAGGTATAAACATCCCATGCTGGAAGTTGTATTTTAACAACACTAGGAGGTTGTGCAGGATGGGCATCTGTTGGTAATTTTACTACCCACCACCCCTAGGTGGAGGTCCCAGTTTTACTGCCGGGGTCTCATCCTTGTCCTAACAGGACCAGTTTCAGCACTGCCATTGTTTTTTCTTGTCAATTCTGTCCTCGGAGTTTAGGCTGCCGTGTGCCTGTCACAGGTGAAGGCATATTAACTAGTTTTATGGCTATTCTGCCGCTGCAAATTGACACAAATGACACTTCCCCCATTTTTCTACTCCTCATTACAGAGCAAATTGCATTATCTTTCTACACATCCCTCCATTGTATGATATAAATACTCACTAATTCCTCTTCTGCGCTTAACACTCAACCCTTTATTGCAATTACAGTTGCAGAGTGTTTAATATGTAATATTACTGCAAATCTCTGTACGAGGAACAATTAATAATTAATGCAATCAATCCAGCGGCAGATGGTCCTGGGCCATGTTTAATAAAGGAATGCCCCTTAAATACGAAAGGATTAATGACGGCCTGTTGGTCAGTCCTGTAAGGAGACGTCTAATGGCAGGGCTCAATTGGTCACAGCGGTGCAGTAAGACTTAATTTACCCATGTCCCTTCAACCTCAATGCATTAGAGTTTTTTATTTTTGTTTTCATGACTCCTATATAATATTTTTTTTCTGTTCCAGGCTCTTGGTTCATGTTTCCTTGTGCTGATTTTATTTTAGAGTGCAGTGTTTCTCTGGAATATTGGAATATTTATACAGAGCTGGTTTCCCGTCAGCGGCCGGCTTTATGGCGCTTGCTGATTTTGGCAGAAATAGTTTTGTACAGATTCCAGCTGTCCCAACGCACACATACAATATCCTGTGCTGTTCCCAGCTTCCTTGCTGCACATTCCCAGTATCAGGTACCCAGCCAAATCTCCTGCTGCATATGCACACATATAGAATTCCAACCCTCTTACTTCATCCATCCAATATTCATTTCCAGCATCCCACCACAATCTAATCCTTAGAGTGCATGATTAATCCTGTGCCCCCTAGAGCAACAGCCTTCTTATTTACCTAGTGCTACACTATAGTTTCAAATGCCTTTCCCTCAATATAGAAAGTGACAGAGAAAAATCTCTACTAATTACTGTTTATATTAACAAATGCCAACAGCATACACTGTGCATGCACCACCAACTCATGATATACAGCTTCATATAAAGGGGTTGTTCACATTTAAATTAGATTTTAGTATGATGTAGACATTGATATTCTGAGATGTGCAATCGGTCTTGATTTTCTTTCGTTTCAAGCTTTTTATTCAGCAGCTCTCCAGTATCGTATTTCAGCAGCTTTCTGGTTGCTAGAGTATTATTTACACTAGCAGCCAGGCAGTGGTTTAAATGAAAGAATGGAAGGGTCTAAATAGATAAGTAATACAAATTAACAATAAGGGTAGGGACAGACAGGGAGAAGGTAATTCAGGGAGATTGTCGCCTGCTAAAAAACGCCAGGCGACAGAATCTCCCCGAATCTCCCTGTCTGTCCCCAGCCTAAAACTGTAGCCTCACTGAACAACAGTTTTTGGCTGCTGGAAGGTAAATAATTGAAAAAAAAAACTGTAAAAAAAATCAATAATGAAGACCAGCTGAAAAATTGCTAGGCTTAGACCATTCTGTAACATATTAAAGGTTAATGTAAAGGTGAACCACCTTTAATCTGCCATCAATTGTGTAGAACTGTTGCTTTAAAGGAAAACTAAACCCTATAAATGAATATGGTTAAAAATGCCATATTTTATATACTGAAGTTATTTCACCAGCCTAAAGTTTCAGCTTCTCAACAGCAGCAATGACCCAGGATTTTAAATTTGTCACAGGGGGTCACCATCTTGGAATGTGTCTGCAACACTCAATAGGCTCTGAGCAGCTGTTGAGAAGTTAAGCTTAGGGGTTGTCACAAATTATCAAGCAGAAAATTAAGTTGGTCTGTCATATAAGCTGACGCTACAGGGCTGATTATTACATTCTACAACATTTCTAGCTACTTCTTTAATTGAGCTTTATTTCTCCTTTAAACATGTGTCACATTGCATTATCATGTAACCAATTAGAGTCCTCACACCCAAGTGTACAAAACAGATATTGGCAATTCAGGCAGATTTCTACGTCTGTATCTCTGAATTCATACGTTCTCATTTCTGTAAATAAAGATCTGCTCTGACCGACCCTTTACAAGAATGGTGTTGAGTTTTTGCAATATAATAAGCTGCACTAGGGTAACACTGAGCGAAACAGGGATTTAGGATTACAATGGTTATGTCCCTTTTTAGGCATGAAACAAGTTAGGCTTTCCCTGTATTATAATAAAAAATTATATTAATTTTAATTGTGGCTGCCAAGATACTGTTGTTTCATGGCCCATCACCTTCTGGATTTTGTTGTTGTCTTGTCTTTCATGACAATTAGGGGCCGATTTTCTAAAGTTTTTTTTTTATTTCTCTAAAAATTCATGATTTATAAAATGTAAAAACCAACAGAAAATTATTTGCCAAGTTAAAGCAAAAAGCTGTGCTGATTCGATTGTACCCATTTGAATCCATACTTTCTCTTTTCAGACATTTTAAAGAAATTGTTCAGTATAAAAATAAAAACTGGGTAAATGGATAGGCTGTGCAAAATTAAAACATGTTTCTAATATAGTTAGTTAGCCAGAAATGTAATGTATAAAGGCTGGAGTGACTGGATGTCTAATATAATAGCCAGAAAACTGCTTAATGCTTTGCAGCTCTCTTGGTTTCCACTGATTGGTTACCAGGCAGTAACCAATCAAAGACTTGAGGGGGGCTACATGGGTAAGAACTGTTGCTTTTGAATCTGAGCTGAATGCTATGGATCAGTTGCAAACTCACTGAACAGTTATGTCCCATGTGGCCCCCCTTAGGGCAGAGACGGATGGGAAAATTCGGGGGGATTTAGTCGCCTGGCGACTAATCACCTCTTCTTCGGGTGACTACTCTCCCTGGCAAGCTTTCCTGCCGGCAAGAATCTAAATCGCCAGCGTGATGGCACTCGAATCACTTTATTTTTCTGAATCTGCCCCGAATCTTCTTTTCTGTCTCTGCCCTTAAAGTCAATGACAAACTCAGAGTTAGAGAGCTGAAAAGCAGGAAGAGGCCTCCTCGGGTTCAGGTGATAATACCAATTATTTGTTCATTAACTGTTATCTGAGGATTCCAGTGATTTGCATCCCTCTCTTTCCTGGTATAATACAAACAGGTCAAG
The DNA here is from genome assembly GCA_024363595.1 of Xenopus borealis. NCBI lineage: Eukaryota > Metazoa > Chordata > Amphibia > Anura > Pipidae > Xenopus > Xenopus borealis. Next base: position 152,281,904 of record CM044433.1, read on the forward strand.
TAAATATCTTTGGTTGTACATACATTTTCTGGATTTCACTGTAACATTTTCACGTTCTATCAACATGGATTCTGAGTGATTAGTATAGGTGTATGTATGTGATGTGAGTGCGTGTACAGTAGGTTATTGCTATCTCATGTATGAACCCCGGCATCTGAATAAGGATAATGAGGTGTGACCGCGCAACGTTTTGATTCATGTGGCGAAGCATCTTTGCGAATCCCCCGCTATCCTCTTCCAAGACAGACATCTACTGAGAAAATATTTCTGCTGACTGGCACATAACTACTAAAATGTAAGTTGTATTTGAAACACATGTCTAACAAATGCTTTATAGCAACCCTAACCCTTTCAGTTCCTAACAATACCAGTTTCTAGAACTTAATGGGCAGCTCATTTAGGAAAGTCAAGTGTCCCATTCCCACACACAGGCTGTAATTTATAGGCAAGGAGCAGAGCACATGGGAGCCCATTCCCAAACACACAGTCAATCTGTCAGTGGCACACAGAGCACAGTCACACCGCCTTTGTTTTTTTCTGATGGAAGGGTTTTCTATACCCCACCCCTTGTGTCTCCCAGCCACTCTGCCCACACAGCCATAAAATCAATTTTTAGCACCCAAGGGCTTTCAGAACTCTTTAAAGTATTCATGGAAATTAACCCCTGTGGCCCTAACTATGGCATGTGGGCCGCATTACAGGAACCAGGTTGCTAGCAGATGTGTTGAAAGCCCTAAATACGATAGCCAATGCTTCAATTGTTTGTCAACTATAAAGTCGGGAAGTCTCTGCTCTCACCCACTGCTTTTAAGTTTTATACTGTTCAGTTGCTTGCATGATAATAATGATCAGTTCCACTGACTTCTCACATCAGTTCAAGCCTCAGCTTTCAGCTTTCCCTCTTTTGTATATCTTTATATGTTGCAACTCCCAGAATCCTCCAGCTCACTGTAGCTTGTACTTATATACATCTGGGCAGCCGACTATAGGAAACTGCGAAATTAGCTGCTGCCACCATTAACTGATCAGTCTTACATGGGATTAACTGCATTAAAAAACTGATCATCTATCAAAATGAGCATGGAACGTGAAAATGAAATAGACTCTCAATAAACCAATAAAAATCTAAATTCCTTTCTTATTATACTTAAAAAGCAATAGCAACATGTACAAAGTTTTGCTGCAAAAATAAGCCTTTACCTGTAAAAATTACGATCTTACCAACCATGATCATTGGTTGTAGGAAAGATTATTTGTTTTCATTATAGAAGTAGCTGAATCATCAGATATACAGGTACAGCCAATAGAATTCTACCTCTATATGAGGATTCAGTAGAAACCCTGGCTATTGTTTGGGCACCTTCAAAGGCGCCGATCAAAGGGGTAAATTTATCAAAGAGTGAAGTTCCGCCACTAGAGGGAAATTCTGCATCTCTCCATTCATTTCTATACTGAGTGCCACACATATAAGTCAACTGATTAAACTCACAATAGTAAACAGTTCATCCAACTTGGTAAAAACAATTTTGGGGTGGGGGCAGGCTGTAGGATTGAGGCCTACAATTTAGTGGGTTAAAAGAACACTGCAGTGAGTTAGTTCTGTCTTGTAAAAAAAACATGGTTTGACCCAGACACACTCTTTAACTCTCACTGTTCTCTCTATACGTGTTGAAGCAATCAGAACAAAATTGCAGTTTACTTGGGTTGTCCCTTATTGCTTGTTTTTCATCCACTGCTTCAGTTTATCACATGACACATTTGCAAAAACAACTGCATAGAAGGAATCTGTATATTAAGTCTCTTATTTTTCTGGTTGAAATTTTAAGGGGGGGGGACTAAATATTTTCACTATGCATTATGCTCCAAAGCTGCTAAAAATCCAAATCCAAAGATACTTCAGCTAAAACCTGTCAGAGTCTTGTAAAGTCAGTGGAAGATGTCCTTTTTACAATTGGAAGATGTTTTTTGCAATCATGATTTTTCTAGGGTTTTGGGATGTTTGACGCTGGTTTTTTCGTTCAAGAATCCCCAAAAATTGTGTTTTTTGAGTAATCGTTCGAAAACGTTGTGCCATTTGAATTGTCACACAATTTTGGCGAGACTTTTCCCGCATGTATCATTTTCATTCAGATATTTTTAAGTAAATTAAGCCAAATTGTGGTTCGGAATTAGGTAGAATTTTATTAACTATTGTGAGTTTTGATAAATAGTTTTATTAAGCCCAAACCACAGAGCAGTGGCGTGCAGCTAGTCAGGAGTGTGTCTCACAAGTTTAACTTTTCAGCTTTGAGGTGTAACATTTGCTCAAAGAGAGCTTTAGCGAATAAGAAGGCTGTGGATACACCAGAAAACATTTCTTGATCAGCCACTCAGTCCTGGTTTCAAGAATACCCAGGCTCTGTTCATCCCAGATCTAATTCATACTGATTTTGAATTTGGGTTTCAGGATTATAAGTCCTGCCCAGACATTCCCCTAAATGGCATGCTCTGGGCCCCATGCTTGGGGAGCCACTTGCCTGGGAGACTAAGGGCCCCTGTGAATGCATTGTTCTCTGCTGGATAGAGTCACCAATTGTGGACTTCATGGAAGCCTTTATCCTGGACTGTGAGAAGAACAGAGATTTCTGTTAAACATCAGATGTGGCTCTTCACAGAGACTGAAAGAAGAAGGAGAGAGACTGCCCGCTGTCATGGCATCATTCATCACCAATAAAGAGGGAAAAGATGCACCAGAGAACTGTAGAGAGGTCTGACAGCTAGTATCCATTGTGTAAGCATGTTCTATGTTCTAAAATATTGCGGAGCCTCATTTTGCATTTGTTTAAGCACTGAGATACACTAGGATTTCTATATCTTGTTTCTCTACCTGCGTCTGTTCATATTTGTTGGGGTTTTTTTTTGCTGGGTTTACTTTTTTTTTTTACTCACCCACCTCCCCCACCCCCTACCCTTATTCCTTGCTGTGATTCACGGTTTGATGCTGCTGTTATATTGCTGTATAAATTTGCTTTATTCATGTCCAGCCTCATATTTCCAGCCTGAGACCCTGCGTCGGCTACAGAATCTATTTATAAACAAATCAATTAAATATTTCTTCCTAATCTGTCAGCCCTTACACAAAGACACCAAGAGTTATGGGCGCCACGGGCACATGAGCCACAGCCTGTTCAAGGGAGAACGGCCCAGCTCCTGCCGCATATATGTAAACTGAACAGCCACAGTCTCGCCAAGCAAGGGAATCTATGTTTTATTACCCATTCTGACACCTCTGCTACCCAGAAACACCTAAACAGAAGAGGAAATAAATTCAAATATGCAAAGTGCCTGTGCAATGCTCTCTGGCTATTGTTCGCAAGCCTGCACTGAACATGGAAAATGTGTTTGCAATATTCCGCATTGCATCCAGGAGATGTTCTACAGCTTCCTTTAGGCTCCAAGATGTTGACAGAAATTTAATTTAATGATGTTGAACTATTATTTGTATGCTTGAAAGCATACACTGAAGATGCTAAAGACAGGAAATGCTCTGTATCAAGTTAATGAAGCAAAGACAAAGGGGAAGATTGCTGGGACAGTAGGCAGTTTCTTAGTCAGTGCCTCTGGGCACATGCCTGGATCCATACGCCAACCTTAAAGGAACAGTTCAGGGTAGAAATAAAAACTGGGTAAATAGTCTGTGCAAAATAAAAAAAATGTTTCTAATATAGTTAGTTAGCCAAAATATAAATAAAGGCTGGAGTGACTGGATGTCTAACATAATAGCCAGAACTCTACTTCCTGCTTGTCAGCTCTCTAACTGTTAATCAGTCTGCGACTTGAAGGTGGCCACATGGGACATAACTGTTCAGTGAGTTTGCAATTGATCCTCAGCATTCAGCTCAGATTCAAAAGCAACAGTTATGACCCATGTGCCCCCCCCCCCCTCAAGTCAATGATTGGTTACTGGCTGGTAAAAAAAGAGCTGCAAAGTAGTATTCTGGCTATTATGTTAGACATCCAGTCACTCCAGCCTTTATACATTACATTTTGACTAACTGTATTAGAAACATTTTTTATTTTGCACAGCCCATCTATACATAGTTTTTGATTTTATTCTGAACCATTCCTTAAACAATGAGAGGGTTAATGTCTCCAGGTGCCTGGGCACCTATTCAATCCATTGCCATAAATCTGGCTTGTTCCCATCACCTGAGCCTTTCTCATTATTGATTTTCCTTTAATGAAAGTTAATTATAACACCGATTTAATTAATGGAATCCCTCTACCGCTTTACGGCTTCCCGCATTAACATCCCGCTGGGGGGGGAGGATATCTCACAATGGCAGGGGAATAAATCAGCTAGAGATAGTGATAATTCCAGCCGCTGGGCTATCCGAACAATGTGAAGCAGCCGGAATTAACCCCTTCTGTGCTTGGGAAGAGAATCGAAAGATAATAGATTTGGCCAGAAGAAGTGAGGAGCAGAAATAACAATGCTGTTCTTTCCTCTGAGCTCAGTGTGGATTTGTGGATGGGGGGCTAGTAGGCGCCCCTCATGTGTAGCACCCATTTATAACAATTACAGGCTCTCTGGAACAATGTGGTTGAAGTCCAACAAAATCAGAAATATGCCACATATGGAGGGGAGGAGTAGAAGCAGGTGAGGGGTGTGGCCTAATGGTAATAGCATCCCATAGGACTGTAGCGTAGAACGACAATACTATATTCAATAAGTATATTTTATAAGTATTTCTTAGACCCAGATTAAATTTAAAAGCTGGTATATTCATAATTCTTGTCTATTGTCTACAGTAGAGAGCAATGCTGTTGGGGACCCAGGCTAAACAACATTGGGTCCCAACCCTGTTCCTGCCATAGGTGCACTTTTTTGGAACCCTAAACCCAACCTAGAGCTACAGCTAGGGCTCTTACACGCGAGCTTCCGTTTGTGCGCTCCCCTGCAGGAGTAGACGCACTGAATTATTGCCAATGGGGCTGTACTCACACAGGCGTATGTAAACACCAAACGCAGGATGGGACGCAGCATGTTGCATTTTACCTGCATTCAGTGCATACATGTGTCTATGTGAGTACAGCCCCATTAACAATAACTCAGTGCATCTACTTCTGCACTGCACTGAATGGAAGAAAGCACAAAGCAGGGAAACGAACGCCTGTGTGTGTTGAGAATCAATCATATAATCAGCACACATGCTATCAAGAGGCTTACATTCAGATTTGTGTTGGAGAGGGGGGTTTGTAAACACCACACATCCTCCGTTTGGTATCAGCCCCCCCCTCAATTAGGGGGTTCTGAAGCTGCAGCTCAAATACACCAATCAAGGGAATTAAATCAGACTTTTTTCCTCTTGAATGTTGTTGTTTTGTAAAATAGAGTTGCTGGATCTTATGCAAATGCAATAAGCAGGGCTGGCCCTATAGCCAACTGGTTCTGTTTAGAGATACTCAGTCTTGCTAAGTGTCTTCTGTTCTGAGAACTTCCTATTGCAGGCTTTGGTAATTCTAAATATGCTCATGACAACCTCCAGTAACAGAACCTCTGAGAATTATTATTAGAATTACAGGTGGAGAAATGGAGGCGAAAGGTGTAAAGGCAAAGGGGGTGATTAAAGTGCCAGCTTACTTTGTTTAAAGGAAAATGGTAATGGAACAAACAGAATGAGAATGCAACATGGAAATGTAAAAACGATGAGAAGACAAAGCAGTGAAGAGAAGAGCACAGAATGTAAAGGCAGGGGGAGGGAGAACATGGCAGCAGCTGTAGAGTGCAACTGATTCCTGATGTGCTAGGGACCCCTACTGGACTAACAAGCAGGACACGCTCACCATTTACCTGCAAGGACCTTACTGTGTTTTCATTCATTAACATAATGAGATCTGGGGGAGACTAATGAAAGACAAGAAAGGTCAAGTTCTCTGCTGGTGAATGCACAAACTGCTTATTCATTTTCTAAAAGTCTCATTATACCCCATAGCAAATAGGCCAAAACGCACAGCAAGTTTTGATTGTGTTTACATTTATCAGTCATTCTCAGTGTGTCTGATTAAGAACAGAAGCAGTAAACCAGCTTACTAATACAGTATAACATTATGAACATTGAGAAAAGCACTGAGAATCAGACTCTCAGTTCAGACCCGGCAGCTTCTGGAGACTGGGACCCAATGGAAAAGGAAATAAACAATATCAATTCTTTATGGACAACTATGTCATGTCAGGGATATCACACTTTAGATAATATAACAGATGTACATTTTGAATGAATACATTCTGAGAACCTTTTTCTTTTCAGCAAAATCATTGGCAGGCAGAAATTAGCATTTTTATGATTTATTTAGTTATAAACATAAAAGGGGGTTTAAACATCAAGAAATAAGTGCCTGGCATATAACATGGAGCAGTGTTGTCCAACTTCTGTGGTACCGAGGGCTGAATTTTTTCAGGTATACATAGTGGAGACCATGTCCACATTGTTTGTGGTAGCACACCAAAAAAACCAAATGGTTGGTGCTCACTGCAGGGATATCAC
>CM044433.1:152306194-152322900 GCA_024363595.1 Xenopus borealis
GGCTAACTTTGATTTAATCTTTGGCTGGGTGAGTGCAGAGCTACATCTATTTCCATTTACCACCATCAAGGGGGGCACTTGAGGGACAATTGTCCCAGGCCTGATGGCTAGGGTTGCCACTCTTTCTTCAAAAAAATACTGGCCTTCCAATATATTTACCTTTTTTTCCTATTAATAACATTGGGATCAAAAATACCGGCCAGGTGGCAATCCTACCGATGGTTTCTATATGGTAATAGGGGCCGGCGGTGCTGTGTTCCTGGATTAGCTGGACCCCCCTTTAACTGCCGAAGAAGGAGCCGAGTTGCGCCGAAGGAGGAGCCGAATTGCATGAAAGTATGAGCCAAGTTGCACCGAAGTGGGAACCGAGGAGCGCTGAAATAGGAGCAGAGCCTTGCAGATCAATTTCTTTTTTAAAACCTTTTTTGCACTACAAATAAGATGTGTGCAGTGTGCATGGACATTTATTCATGATGTTTTTTGCAAACTATAGTCCGGTCCCCCAACAGTCTGAGGGACCGTGCACTGGCCCCCTGTTTAAAAAATTTTAGGCTACTCTGGAAAGTACGGCACGACTCTGCTCTGCTGTGTATTCATTCACATGAGTGCAAGCATCCATATTGGTAATGCTCCCTTCAGGATTTAACACTACACAAATACAGTGGTGCTATGGTTGCCTCCTGGCCAGTATTTTACTAGCCTGGCCGGTAAAAATGATGGTTAATCCAAAAGTTAGTAATAGGGAAAAAAGATAAATATAAAGGAAGGCCAGTATTTTCTTCCAGAAAAGGTGGCAACCCTAAGTGGTGCACCACTTGCTATTGTGTGTGCAGAAAAATTTACACCGCATATTTGTGCTGTTTTGTATACAGTATGTTTGGTTATATGAACACTTTCTTTGTTCCAAAGGTTATAATATTTATAAATAGAAAACAGGAATAATCTGTTTATAGAACTCTTACCTATTATTTTCCTTGTTTGAGTTATGGCTAGATTATGGTGAGCGTGCTCTTGAAACCGGTTTTTCTTTTCTATGTTATAAAGGGGAGTGACCAGACAGTGCACAACGTAATGTTTGCCACCCACAACACTGTACACACATTACACAATGCTTTCAAAAAGCTGCATACAAGAACTGGATAATTGTCACTAAAGGGTGAAGAAATAAAGTCCTTTATATATAGCCAGGCCCACCATCAGGGGGGGAAGTGCCCCGGGGCTGAAGGGGGGCCCTGCAGTGCTGCAATCTTCAAAGAGCTGGGCCCCCCTTACGAGCGCAATAGCGAAGGCTCGCATCTCTGAAGTCCTGCGGCAGAATGCGGAAGTGCCGAACGTTTGCGAAGTCCTGAAGAGGCGGAAAGACCCAAAGTCACGAAAGGACCCAACACTGAAGTCCTGAAGCAGCGAAAATACCCAAAGTCACCAAAACATCTATAATTGAAGTCCTGAAGCCACGAGTTCAATTCTACTGACACCAATGTGGTTTTTTTTTTTTTAATCCTCTGGCCACCAATTTTTTATTTTAATACTCTTTAGGCCCCTGCACCAATTTTTAAAAAAATATATTTTTTTGGGACCCCAATTTAACTTGTATGAGGGGCCCTGGCACCAATGCTTTTTTTATGGGGGGGGCCTGGCGCCAAGTTTTTTTTTTAACTTGGGGGGGGGGTTATGTTTTTAGCGCTGATGTCTGTGTGGTCTTTTAACTTTGATGTGGAGTGGGCAGGGATTAGGGGCGGGGCTTGGGTGCTAGGGTGGGCGGGGCCCCATGATTTCTAATGGCGGCCCTGAGCATAGCAGTATATATAAAGGCCCCTAGGACTAGAAATAACTTATACTTGTTATAGATGATACACTGTGGCACTGTTTATATCACAACCACACCACAACCTTATAGCAAAGTACATTGTCTCTGTTTCAGCCACAAAGAAGTGCCAACTGCCTCCTGCAAAGCAACCCAGTATGGGGAAGAGCTCCAAGTCATTCTGCTGTCCGTTTACTCACTTCAGCCTTCCCTATCATTTAGCAGCTCCCACTGCTGCATAATCATCCATGCCCAAGGCAGTTTGTGGGATAGAGCCCAACATGGAGGTTTTGTTCTTTTGTAGCTAGTCCATCATTTGATGTGCAGCCAGGTGTTTCTTTTTCAACTAACCCCACTCACTGCATGTGGGAATAATCTCCTTACATTAACTTCCATCTTCCCATCCTTCTTTCCCTTGGGTTATGGAGTGGACATCAATAATTCTGGTGGGACTTCTCTGGTTTATGGCATATAATATAAACTGGACCAGATGGGACTCTGGACAGTTGCCCTACTGTCAGAATGTACTTTGTCTTTGTCAGCACTGCAACTACCCAGAACAATAGTTATATATAACAGATGCCCGGCCCATTGTTCTGAAGCATGTGCAGAGATCACCAAAGATTGCCATGAAAATGGAGGAGATTCTTCTAAATTGGATTCTCAAAATAGTGACATTTAGACCGCTTAATCAGAGAAATGGAGATCAAGACAAGGGGAAATTCATAAGCCAAGAACAGCTGGCAGGGACAATGCCCATGGTCGATATTTCCAAGACCAAGATCTTGACAGGAGAACAATGGTAACTTTTCCAGAATAAATAAACCCCAGTGCTGCATATCCAACATCAATCTTTGATTGATGATGATCTTACCTCTTAAGTACAATAACTAAATTATGTCCCTGCTTTAATGTATTTATACTGCATTCCTCTGTTAGGAGCAATAGTGGAACAATTTCAGCACAATTCACAAGTTCTGGTGCTGCTGGAGAATTCTGTAAAATATTGAAGAATTACCCAATTATTCTTCCCCCCCCCCCCCCCCCCCCCCCCGAAAACAACCTAAGGGTATTGTTGTACCTGGAATCCAAAGTTGCCATAAGTTTATATCATTTAAAGGGATGATATCATTACAGGTTTAGGGAACAATGTATACTTGGTTATTCTTGCTTGGTAGAGCACTTCTAAGCACTTCTGAGATAACATGAAAAGTACTTGGATGAGATAACCAGAACAATCACGACTGTGTCTGAGATATGATTAAATAAAGATATAGAGGTTAATAAGGCTTTCCTGAATAACCTATAGCTGTATCTGTATTGGTTTTATAAAAAATGTATGTAAATGGATTAGGGTATACAGTAACTGGGGTAAATTGTCCCCTGGAAGGATTGCATTAATGTAATGGGCTAAAAAATACATTTGAGATAGAAACATTCTTCATAAACAATACGATTCATCCCATTTACTACAATCTGAATAGTAACCTATCATGAGAGGTATCATTATGTCTGTCTCTTTATATATGATATCATGCAGAATGTTTAAATAAATATTTCTTCACATAAATATAAGGAAGTGCTGGTCCAGGACTGAATTAGATAGATAGACAGATAGATATATGGATGGATAGATAGATGGATGGATAGATAGATCCTTTGAGTATAGTATTCTCAATGTCTCTACAATTTTAAAATTAGCATAACTACTGTTTAATGGGATCATGACCAGTACACATAAAATGTTACAATTTGGCAAAAGAATCATTTTTGTGCTTTGATTAATTATTTAGAATTATTGCAGCAATTTCAGTAAATTAGACTTTAATGAAAACATGAGCACATTATTTTTATGATATCTTCTTTGAATTGTTTATAAAAGATGAATATGGCACATGCTTCTGTAGAAAATAAGATTCACTACTCAACTCCCTTTGACACTGGAACTCTAGATTTCTCGAGTACCAATATTTTATCATGATTAACAGACACCTTAACGCACTGGCATGTGTTGGCAATAATGATAATAAAATGGAATTACTTAACATTTAATCAGCCAAGGTATATTTATTAGATAAACTGTCCAGTCGCCTTTCTAATTTGGGAAAACATACCCTTGCTGCTATATCTGAATCTAAAAGATTTTCATTCTGCCAGAAGAGAAACCAAGACTTGGCACATTGGTAATAAAAAGGCGAAGGCATTTAAATCGCAGGCAGGATGGCACTCGGAGCACTTCGTTTTTCGAAATTGCGTCACACGGAAACTTCAGGCGACTTCGGAAAACAAAGCTCTCCGAGTACCATCCCGCCGGCAATTTAGATTCTAGCTGGAAGGCAGTTTGGGAGCAGGCCCGGACTGGCAATCTGTGGGTTCTGGTAAATGCCAGAGGGGCTGCTATAAGGTCCCATAGAAAGTCAGTATTTAGTGGGCTGGTGGGGGCTGTTTGGGCCTCTATGTGGGCTGATTGGGCCTCTGTGTACCTGAATGCAAAGGCCTATTTTAATTCTCAGTCCGGGCCTGTTTGGGAGATTAGACGCCCTGAAGAAGATGCAAATCTCCCCGAATATCCACGTGTGGCTCTGCCCTAAGAAAGCAGACCTCTGGGACTCCAGATATTGTGCTAGCGGAGTCTAGGGTAACCCACAAAATTGCTGGTCACGCACAACCCCTCCCTCACAGAAAATCACAGAGCTGGCCCAGACATTTATTCACGGGGTACCCAAAGTTATGCTGCAGAGTGAAAGGGAGATGGGTTCTCGGAACCTGAAAACATTTTCCCCTCTGTCTTAGTTTCCAATCTACAATCGCACTGGGTAAAAATAGGAGTCAATACTGGATTTAGTCAATCATCTGGCTCTATAGTGATTAACTCCTATTGGAGCACACTCTAAATTGTTATAACTAAAGGTGGCCATACACGGGCAGATAAAAGCTGCCGACAGACTGTGTCGGCAGTTTATCTGCCCGTGTGGGGGGCCCTCCGACGGGCTTTCCCGATCGATATCTGCCCGAAAGTCGGGCAGATGTTGATCGGGCAGGATTAAAAATCCCGTCGGATCGCGGCCGCATCTGTTCGTTGATGCGGTCCCGCGATCCGACCGCCCGTACTGATCCGAACGTTGGGCCCTAGGGCCCACGATCGGATCAGCCCGATATCGCCCACCTCAAGGTGGGCATATCGGGGAGAGATCCGCTCGTTTGGCAACATCGCCAAACGAGCGGATCTCTTCTTGTATGGCCACCTTAAGAAGGGGAATGGTCTCAGGTTCCTAGGACCCCCCATCCCTTTCACTCAGAGGCGTAACTTTGGGGGCCTCTTCTAAATACATGTTTGGGCCCCCTCTGCAACTTTGTGTTGGGAAGGGGGTTGTGGGTGACCAGCAATTTTGCTTGCATTTTGGATCACCTGTGATCCCATCCCCACACACATTTTTGGGGTGTAGAAACAGTATATGAATATATGTCAGGAAACATGCATAGGCAGGTGGTGCATTTTTTAATCATGCAGCTCTAAATATTTAGTTGGAGGAGCAATAAAACCTTTTATTAAATACAGATCAACCTCATGGCTATTTAAGATTTTGGTGGAGGGCCTATATATCCTTGCAAAAATGCCTGTATTTAATTCATAAGCACATGCATGCTTTATGACCACAGTAGTCTTTTTATGTCCCAGCTAAAGAGTTCTACATATGATGAGCTGTATCGCCCAGTTTCCTTTGATGTTCATTGTGCTGCTTATGGAAATCACCTGCCTCAAATTAGCAGCTCCTTAGCCTGAGCAAAGTAAGTATCCATCACATCTTATAATCACATCTTAAGATGCAAATATGGATAGGTATAATATGTATAAAGATATGATAGCCTTTCATACATTAATCAGATTAAAATCCTATTACTATTGCAGTTTGATATAATGAAGTGCTCAGTCACTCAGATTTTTCTTTTTCTCCTTGTCTGCATTGCAAATGTGCCCACTAACTCATTGTGTCGCCCACAACAATGCAGGATGCCATTGCAGATGTATTAATATAGTACACGGCCTGACTTATGGTTTGCTTGGGCAGTTAATTATGGTTCAGTGACTTACGCTACACTATCGCTATATACTATGTCAGCCACTTTATATTTTATTTCACCTCAAATATAATTAGGGACTGTGTTGTTTTTTAAATTATTATTATGAAAGATGGTAACTGTAGTGGGTGGGAGGTATACTAGTAGAGGGCATGGGATCATTACTGTCAAGTGTTTTAAGAATTTTTTTATGTCATGTGGAAAAACTGAATTCCTTCCATTGGCGCATTCTGTGAAGTTACTGATGTGAAACCGAAAGAATATATATGAATAAAATAAAAACAAACCTGCTGCATTACACATGAATTATATATCATCACAAACAAATTCCTTGTATTTCCCAAAAAAATTTTTTTATAGCAGTGTCAGACTACTTATACCATAAACAGATTACAGACTGGCATACTTTTTATTCTGTTACATAGTTAATGTGGATTTAAACAATGACCAAGGTCCATCAAGTGCAACCCCTCCAAACAAACCCCATATATATCTATACAGACCTTCTGTATCTATACAATCTCTCACACGCATATATATATATATATATAATACACAAAAGCCATGAATATCTTGTAAATTATATCCTTATAAATGCTGACTAGTGATGTCATCAGTTATAAGTGGTGAGTAGTGATGTCATTTTTGTCACGACACACTAAAACTTGTGTATTATAATAAATAAAGTACCGCTTGTTGGAAAATATGAGGATATTAGAAGTAACCGCAGAGTCTGTCCTTGCATCATGCATATATTTTAAATTATATAGTTATAAACAGTGAGTAGTGATGTAATTTTTGTCACATGACTCACTAAAATTTGTGTTATAATAAATAAAGTACCCCTTGTTGGAAAATATGAGGATATTAGAAGTAACCTCGGAATTCCATGACCTGTATAAAAACATTCAGCCTTTGGAACTCCTCCTTATAATATCCTTATATTTTACAATGGAGGTACTTTATTCACTATATATATATAAATATATATATATAGATATATTTATATACATAAACCAATACCTATAATAAACAAAGTGTAGATCTTAATATCCCAAAAGGCCAAAAAAAAAAAAAAAAAAAAAAAAAAACAGCCTCCACTGGCCCAATAAATAGTGACTCCATCATAAACCATTATTATTGTTATTATTATTAATAATAATAATAATAATAAATAATGATGTACAACAAAGGTGCTTTTGGGAAGATTGGGAGCTATATATATATATATCGTATATAACGTCTTGATAAAGGTCCTAGAAGTGGACCGAAACGTCGGCCTGTTTTTTTTAAATTAATTTAAATAAAATTTTGATTTTTTTTAAATATATAGCCTGTGAGTGGTTCCCAGTGTGCTCTCAGCCCTGCTCTAAAGAATTATCTATTTTGTGATTCTGAGTAGCACCTGGGTGATTTACGTGGATCAGTGGAGTGCGGCAATACCAAAAAATATTTATATATATATATATATATATATATATATATATAAAAGGAAAGTCTTGGAAGACTGGAGATGGTTCCATCAGAAAGAGGTTCTTAAAAGGGGGATATGATAATTATGTATAAATAGGGATGTTTCTGAGTCCGTGGCCACCCTGAGGCAGTCTATTGGAATGGAGTGCTGGAGAGGGGGTGCAGCATCACTAGTGCATAAGGTTGCCACCTGGCTGGTACTTTTCCGGCCTGGACTGTATTTTTGATGGTTGATCCCAATGTTATTAATAGGAAAAAGATAAATATATACGAAGGCCGGTATTTTTTTCAGGTAAAGGTGGCAACCCTACTAGTGTATAGAGCTCGAAAGTGCTCTCTGCTCAAGAAGAGACAAATTCTGGTTTAAAAATGACAAATCTTTAAGTTACTAGGAGTGTTTTTGCCACATTTCGTAACTTGAGGGCTGCTGTGCCCCGTGTATATTTATATTTAGTCACAACAGCCTTTCTTTAAGACAGACCAGGGCACAAGATGTAAGTAAACTATTGGAATGCTATTTTTGGGCAGAGAAAAGGCTTATTTCTACTGTTTGTAAAGTTGAATTGACAGCTGGCCTATGCAAGAGGGGGGGGGCTTTGCTTGCTTTCCCTGGATCAATTTGCAGAGGGTTTTGGAAAGAGGCTGAACCTTATGGCTTACATTTTTTTCAACCTTAGTTACTATTGAGCTATATAACTATTCATATTGCCACAGTGGGATAGAATTAAACACTGCTTTTCCAAATACTACAGCCGGCAAGTCAGATTCCTAGCTCTAGAGCAGCTGGCTTGTCCAGCTCTCAACAACTTAACACACTGTTGGTTATAGAAGTATCTATAAATAAGTATATTTTTCTATAGAGAATATGAAGCTTATTCTTTTGTTCCTTAAAAGGTTTACACAATGTGTAAAATGCACGTAGTCCTTGTGACCAGGAGGATTGCTGGAGGTTTGTGTAATGAAAAAACACAGGGGCTTTCTTATTTATGCAGTATGTAGGAGATATGTTTCACATCAGTGTAAACTATCTTTCTACTGCTGTCCTATTTCCTTCCATTGTAAACAAGATGGGCTGTAAGTTTCCAATTGCCTGCTTTGTGTCATTATAAACAATGCAGAGAGTTGCGTGCTTCACTGGAAAGAATTGGATTGCGTGACTGTTTGCTTGAGGAGGGATATAACAACGGTTCCAACAGACTTGCAGTTGTATGACGAGAACACATAACAATATCCGTACACTTTTCAGATGCGATTTTTTACACAGGTTGTATATGTTTCAAAAGGCCTGAAATCCAAATAGGCATTGACTGACACAGAAACCAGCCAATTACTGGCTGCCACATCATAATCATGCCCCTGATGTCACCATCTACCACTGTTAACATCATCCTGCTTGTCACGACAAGTCAAAATAAGCTCAATGGAGTTATGACCGTTGAAAATTTATTTTGTAGATATTTTAAAGATACACCTACCCACATTTTACACATTTGGAATGTTTGTTTAGATAATTCACACCAATATGCTTCTTAATGGTCACTATTTAGGTGGGATAGTCCAAAACTAAGCCCTCCAAACAAGCTTGGATTTCTGGAAAGTCATGTGATGCAGTACAGCTAGTAACTCATCAACTAATCAGTTGGTAGCATGTAAGGCAGTGTAACTGTAGACACAAACAGGCTTTATAAATGGCCTCGGTATATTGGACAAGTATATGGATCATCTGACCAGTGGCAGGTTGGATCATACACCGATTAAGCACCTAACCTGAGAAGGGATCTAATCACTTGTGGTAGGAGCACTCCATTATTGAGTGGAATTATAAATGGCCTTGAGGCACTGTTTTGTGTAGGGTGTTGTTTCACATTAATTTATTTTCCTTGCATATAGAAGTTTGTTTGCATTTGCTGTGTAGCTAATAAAGTGTATTTCAGCAGGAAGCTACTTCTGCAAGAGGGACAGATGGTTATTTAGCCATTTTGCTAGTGCCTAGGATAGGAATAGCAACATTTAATGAGCGAGTCAGAATTCCCTCATTCAAGTACCTCAACTTACAAGTATATACCAGTCCTCAATTGGTTGCTATCAGTTACTAGACCAGGTGCAGACTTTGTTGTCTTGTACATGCTTTTCCACTAAGTTCCACAAGTTAGCTCGTACTCTTTACCTACTTTTTCAGATCAGACCTATAATAAATCACATGGGGTAAAATGGTTTCTGATTACTAATTTCATGCTAAAAGTAAGTTGGCACAGAGTCAGCTCTAGCATTTTCATAGGGATCATTCAACAGGAATCATTGGATGCCTATGAAGCTTGAAGGCTTACAACTGGTTGTTCTTTATTAAAGTGAACACAGCTATGGCAGTAACACACTGGTTATGTGTATAGTTATGTCTATTGTTTACTCAAAACAAATCCGTTTCCATTCAGAAAGATGCAGATACATGATTATAGTTGAAGTGGTCCCAACAGATCTCCAAGGAATGGTGTACACTTTTCATTGAAATAAAAAACACATCAAGACTTAGGGGTACGAGTTCTGTTGGAGGTGGTTCCTGGATCATCTAATACTACAAGTGCAGGCTTAAGTGGATGTATAATCCTGGGTTTGCAGTAGAAGATCTAGATTCTAGCCAATGCAGACTGAGCTGTAGAAAGATGCTGCATCATTAGGAGGATAACATGTTTTGTACCTGATGTTGTTCATTGAAAGAAAAAAAATGCAGGTTACCAGTGGCTTAACTAGGGGACCACAGTGCAAGAACAGTCACATCTAAGTTATTATTTTGGGGATTTTTGCTTTTATATAAAAATATTTCAGGAAAGTGATGCACTTTAGAAACAGACAACAATTAGAGGAACAGCAGAAAGTTCTACTTGGGTTCACTACTACATGTGTAAAAAATATATATGGATGGCACAGTAGCCTTATGGGTACTTACCATTATTTACATTATTTTTTAAAACAATTGGGGCTCATTTATCAACCATGGGCAAATTTGTCCATGGGCAGTTACCCATAGCAACCAGTTAGGAATTGGCTCTTTAAAGCCAGCTGCAGGTAGAACAATGAATGCAACAATTTGATTGGTTGCCATGGGTTACTACCCATGGGCAAATTCGCCCAGTGTTGATAAATGATCTCCAATTTCTTGAGAAGTGGTTGGTATCCATACCATTCATTTATAGATCAGTCAGCCTGTGTAACATTATACTTATCAGCTTTATTTTGAAAGTGAATTTATTTGGTGAAAAGACCATCTGCTTTATACAAGAAAGCCCCCAGTCACTGTAGAGATGACACATACAACTTCCGGGGTTTCGCCCAAAATATTCTTTCTCTGCAGAATATAAATTTAAAAAAGCTTATTCCTATCATGACATCCTCATAGAAACAAATATTTCATTTCTATTTCTCCATCCCTAACCTAGGCTACAAGTCTACTTCTCATCTCTCGTATTCTTTCCACTATAATCTGCTATTCAACCCCCCACCACTTTCTTCAATTACCATCTTGTGTGCTGGCTACTTCAGAGACTAACCTGATGCACTCAGCAATGGATGTGTATACCAGATTTATCCCACCTGTTTCCATCCTAAGTACCTTTATTTCTTTTGTTGAAGAGTGCCCCTCATGTGAACACCACTACGATCATATTCCTGAATGTACTTTTCCACTTTTTTTCCAACTTGATCCCACCTTCTTGGTACTAGGAAATTCAGTAAATAGAATGTATTTAATAAAATTCCCCTTCTCAGATTTCTCCCATATAATGAACTCCTTTTATCTGTAAGCCTGGGACACAGGCTTCAATCTGCCCAGTAGTACACAAATCAGAGCCAGCACACTGAAGCAATTTCACACAGGCATCCCCTGTGGTTTATTGTGTCAAGCAGAATACCTAATGTCTCCGGGGCGTGTCCCTTCATCCAATCTGCCCAGGCCATATCTCAAACATATTTGGGGTTTGCCATTTAAGAGCTGTGGGATGTAGATGTCTAGCTATCTTTATGACAGACATTTCCACCAGTGATGACCCTGCCTGAATCCCTCTACGTAAATCATTGTGGGCTTTATAACCTAGACAGAATTGTTTGTTTAAAAATAAATATATATATGTGTGTGTGTGTGTATTTTCTGTTATTGCTATTGAACTCTTGCCAATGTTATTAGATATTTTATGTTTATTTTTATTTTATTTTATTTTTTAAAAGGATTAGGCACAATTTAGCGATTTATCTAAGGGGAACAAAAAGTGTCCTCACATTGAGCATAGTACTGTATCTAGTAGTAATATATCTAAAGGGAGAGGACTTTTCAACTGAATAGGTTGCTCAGTGGTGGTTTAAACCCATATTTACTCTTCAAGTCCAGTTGCTTTAGACTTCTCACTATAGACATTGTAATTATTTATTCACTTATGGACTTATTGAATTCCTTCCTATGTGAACTTGACTTGCATGGCCGTAGTCGTAGTATAAAGGGATTATGACCCATTATGGCATTTTGTTGATAGTAATCCTCTTACATTGCCTAGGCTATGTCTGGAATTGGTTTATGTGATTTCCTTTAAGATTGTGCTGTTAATTGTAATTCATATCTGGGAAGTATCTGTTAATATGTTTTATATGATAAACCTTCACCCAAGAAGGAAGTTATCCCTGTTCTTCTTATTGTTAATAATTTGGATTTTGAATGGGGGGGCTTGTGTTATCTCTGCTGTATTCACTTTCTAATAATCAATTCCTCATCTGCACCAGTGACTCTTCCCATCTGAAAACCACTCCAACATTTTTCTCCTCCGATACTCCTTTTGATCACAGCCTGCTGCTTTGGGTTTTACACTGACTTTAGGTCTCTGCAGTGCTGCTCTCTCCTGCTTCTTTTATCTTTATCAGTTTTGGAAATGTCCTAGTTCTTCATAGAAACCAGTCTTTTGCAACTGCTCTGTACAGTCCTTGCTGCAGGTGGGCCACACTCCAATTGATTTTACATGAAAAAAATAAATTAGGTTATGGCCCTATTTATACATGCCATTTGTGCCTCAGCAACCCTTAAACAGCAGTGGCCTGTATTTGTGCATAGCACACCAGCATTTGCCCACCTAAATTGTCCGTGTTTTACCCAACATGTAGTTATCTTTATAAGAAAGCATGTCTTCTATATAAAAAAAAAATACAAAAAAATATAAAATGGGCCAAACTCGCTACAGTCAAGGGCAGGCTCTGCAGCATTCCTCCAAAACTGCATTTAAAAATCAAAGTACAAATGTAACGAGTATAAATGAATCAAAAGGTAGTCCTGCACATTCTATGTTTTTTTAACCAACGTCTACGATGAAGGCAAGGGCCAGACGTGTAAAATAAACCTGCTGAGACCAAAAGGCCACTTTCTGCCACTCACCGCGAACCCTTGTGTCTGCTCCAACAAGAATACTTACTGTATGGCGGATTTTGGTGTCAAATGCAAAGTCGCCATTTCTTTGCCACAAGGGTTCTGAACCTGAAAAAAATGGAGGATACTGCTCGTGGTGAGGGGCAGAAAGCAGCATTTGGTTTTCAGCAGCTACTTTTTGTTTCCACTTTTATTTGCCAGCATGGAAGTCTGCCTGCTCTCACACATAAACATATTACCTAACTTGTAAACTGCAATCAAATGTGTATGCTAGCCACACAATGCAATTTTGTCCTATTGCAGTAAATTAAAACAAATGTCCTTGCTTGGAGAAGACTATGGCTTGGACAAAACCTTCATTTTATGGGTTCATGCCATGAGTTAGAGTCCTGCATCGGGTCGGGTACCCGCATAATGGGACAATATCACTAAAAGTAGACCTCACATTGCTAAAGTATGGGCACTCCTGCTCTAACATCACTAGAATCAACTGCAGAAAGACTCAACAGGAGTATAGTGCAAGGACTCCCAGAGCATGGGCAGTGAATCAGCACATCAGAAGATGGGGAGCTATTCAAAGAAACAGATCATGACTCCTGAAGGGATTTCATTGGTAGAAGTCCAAAACATAAAATGTAGCATTTCTAGCCTCCATCTTTGCTTAGTTTTAATTCTCTTTTTAAGGAAAACTGGATCTACAAAATGAATACTTGAGCAACAGATAGTTTATATCAAATTAAGTGACATATTAAAGAATCTTACCAAACTGGTATATATATTCAAGTAAATATTGTCCTTTTATATGTCTTGCCTTGAACCACCATTTCTTGATGTTCTGTGTGCGGCCTCAGAGATCACCTGACCAGAAATACTACAACTCTAAGGGGCAAATTTACTATTATTCCCCCAAAAATATTCGTTTTTACTCGATATTCGATTAGCATTTGATTTTCGAATGCTAATCGAATAGTTTTAGGCTACCCTTTTATTCAATCTTCGATCATTCGACGATCGAATAATGATCGAATAACGATCGTTCGATCATTCGAATGAATTATTCGATCATTCGAATGATTCGTACGATTCGAACGATCGAAGACTTCGATCGTACGAATCCTATTTGATCAGGAATTAGCCTCAGAAGCCTATGGGAGGGCTCCCATAGGCTTCTATTAAAATTCGGTAGGTCCAACCTGGCAAAGTAGGCAATTGAATAATTTTAAATCCTTCGCTAATCGAATATTCGATCATTTGCTAACATATTGCGTATCGCTTTAAATGAGTTTTCCTTTAAAGCCAAATCAACCAACATTTTCAAACATGAGTAATCTGCCAGCTAACCTTATATATGATGAGGGAGTCTAAAGGGCACATGTGAATCTACAAGTACAGTAAGCAAAGGACAATTTTGAGTGCAATCACTATGTTGTTTTCTCACAATGCAGATTTTCACCCCAGATTTTTGCAATGGAAGGCGGGAAGTAGAGGTGCAGATGCAGAGCACAGCTATACGGAAGGACAAGGAGTGCATTTTTGACGCAAGTAGTAAATGTAATGAAAGTGGTTTAACGCTCAACTGACTGCGGGGAAAGTGCGGGCCGCATCTGCACTTGCAGACGTATATGAGCCCTTATGTGTGGCCACCTTTGGGCTGCAGTTTATTTTCATGATTTCATTGTAAGGTCAGTTAGAAAATTCCTAAGTTCGTATCTGTCCCCACTTTCACCACACAATATGTTGGCCTTTATGCGGGGTAAGCCTGAACACTCATGCCTTCTATTAGAGTTTTCTCACCTCTGGCAGTCAGTTGCCATGTCAACAAGACCTGTACTGGACTAATGGCTATTGCAGGTTGTTATTTATAGCTGCGATTAGAGCCGCTGTGGGATTTATTATGGCTATCTCTCAGCACGCACATATATAAACACACGTGTACATATATTTATAAATGGCCTTTGGAAAATGCTGCCTCTTGATTGGATGAAATGCAAGGAATGAATGTGTATAAATCAGAGGCTGACTACACACCTGCAGTTCTTTATTCCTTTTAACCACAATGTCTACACTATTTTGTCCATTAAAGTAATCTATGATATACTGGTTTCTATTTTTGTAGTGTACATGCAGTAGCATTCCCATCTCAGAGCTGAAACATGGACTACATGTCCCAGTATGCTCTGGGGCAAAAAGGCAGATGTCACATCCAGTAGGCAACTCATCATATCCATTGTAAAGCCATAGGCAATCGCTCTGTGTGTTCCTGAAATGTATATGCAGATATGTAACGAGCCAAGGACTTGGCAGGTACCCTAACGCAGACACAAATCAGCGCAGTACTTTTATTCTTATATTACATGTCAGTTCGATTATGAATTACAGTAAATGTTTTGATGTTAACTGGAAAATAAAATATATGGCTGCATAAGGCAATAAGTCAGCGCTCAGGGTAGTACATTCTCCACCACTTGTGCTGATCTATAAATATATTTCACATTTATCCTCATTTGTTCAGATTCAATATATTCCTTTATACTTAAGCATATCGAAATAAGTGATGGAAGAGAATATACCAGGAGTTTTGCTCCATAAGTCAGTAGAAGCAGGCAATGGGTTAATTTGACTAGTGTCTCTTGTGTGTTCCTTTCTCTCCTGCAGCCATAAAGATGAGTTACTGGCCAGGCCTGGCCCAGGGAGACAGGGTGTAAATTATCTGCAACAAGAAGAAGGACTGTGGGTTAAGTAAATACAGCACCATATTGACTCTGGCATTCTGTCAATGGCAGCGTCTGTCCTGGTCTGAAGAGGGGGCTGGGGGTGGGGGAGTGTTGTCTGCCTATTACATATATCTCCAGCACAGACCCTCTTAGCAGGGAAGCTTGAGGTGTAACCCCTTCATATTAATGAGATCAAAACAAAAGCTAAAAAGGTAAGCCAGTTTATGAATCAAATCACTTGTGCTTACTGAGAGATTATTGAAGAAAGTATCCAGAGACATTCAATTTTAAACCTGATTGTGATGTTAACCAGTCACTGGCCTTTAATATCTACTGGAGCCTCTGGTAACAAAGGCCCAACAATCCAGAGTTCCTAACAGAACCCACAATTTCTTCAACAGTTAGGATTAAGCCTAAAATGCCTTATTCATATGAATGTTCCTTTTCACATCTCTTTCTAATATGCATTCACTTCCCATTTATCTTCAGTGCAATATTCCTTAGTTAAAAATGTGTACAGATTTTATAAGAAACCTGTCTGTATGCAGTGAAATTCTCCCATCGTATTTCTTGCTCTGACTGCTGTGGATAAGAAACTTCAGATGGTCCCTAGCTGCTGCTTTCAAACTGAACCCCCCTCCACTTACTCTGTTTGTTTCCCTGTAGAGCAGCTGGAGACCTGTAGATTCATATCCGCAGACTCAATGCAGTCTGCATATTTTGATGATTATTATTAATTATTATTAATCAGTCTTGCTGTATGGCAGATATTATTTGACTTGTGCTGGTTTGATAATTTATGACAATCCCTAAGCTTAACCTCCCAAATGAAGCTCAGACCACACTGAGCATGTGCATAGTCTTGGTCTTGCAAAGATGTTTAACAAAGTTACAAGATGACAGCCCCCTACAGCCAACTTTTAAAACATAAATCATTTATTTAATTAGGCTTCTGTTGCAGTAAGACTATGTTTAGTATACAAAATACAGCATTTCTAGCATTATTCTATTTTAGACTTTAGTTCCCCTTTAATTACACACTGAATATAACTTTGGAATTACAATTAACAAATTACTTTTCTTCAAACAGGATGGCCTCATGGAAAGGTAAATTAAAATTTAAAATTTAAAATTAAAGTATTTTAAAGTGATACAAATATAATGCAGTGTTGCCCTGCACTGGTAAAACTTTTGTGTTTGCATCAGAAACACTACTTTTATTTGTATAAATAAGCTG
>CM044433.1:152368704-152382007 GCA_024363595.1 Xenopus borealis
CTCCTCACACTAGCCTACTTCGCCGTGCTGCCTCAGAGATCACCTGACAGAAATACTACAACTCTAACAGGAAGAAGTGTGGAAGCAAAAGACAGAAGTCTGTCTTTTAATTGGCTCATGTGCCCTAACATGTATGATTTGTTTGTGTGCACTCTGAATCCTACGATCCCAGGGGGCGGCCCTTATTTTTTTAAATTGGCAATTTTCTATTTAGGGTTACCCAATGGCACAGACTTCTAAAAAAGTACATTCTTATGACAATGGTTTATTTATATAAAGTGGGGTTTTACACATATGCTGTTTTATACAATATTTTTTATAGAGACCTATATTGTTCAGAGGTTATAGTTTTCCTTGAAGTACTTTTTTTGTAAATGTGTTTGGCAGCTTAGAAGTTACAAGGAGAGGCAGTTTTAACTGACCACCCTCCAAATCCACCTCTTAGTCTTCAGTCAAAGCTCCGCGTTTTCTGGCCATCAAGTAGATCTGTGTGCCCAAGTGAAGCCACAGTTTCAGCATCCCTTTGTAGCTTTGGGGGATGCTTTAACAGCCCTCTATTGCAGCGGATGTACACTGATGTGCATCCATTGGCCCTTTAGAGGGGATTGCAAGTTGGTGAATCACAAGCACAAGGTTTTGTATGGACTTGCTTGAAGATAGTTCTGCTGTGCTGTAAACCTTGCTTTCTGTGTAGCACTAACCTGTCTCAAGCCTGCTTTTGCAAATCTGAATCAGAGATGACTGTGGTAGCAATCCTTTGTGTTTATAGATTATTGCCATTTTTTTTGGCAGCCATAGAATAAAAAATATGTATTTCTCAGGGAGACATGGCCATTTCCAAAAAAAGTTCTGCTAGATCAAAGGGTCCAGACTCCAGACACATTCATTTCACAGATTGGGTATGTGTTCTTCAAACGTGGTAGAGTGGTTTTCTTTTTTTAAATACCTCCTGCTTCCCCTGCCTTGGCCCAGCGTTACTTTTAGGCATCTCAAAAGCTACTTTCCATTCCATAAATCCCTGCAATGTGGTTGCTTGCAGATGTTAGCAGTATCCGTCATCATGCCACCCCAATACCCAGGGTGATAGATAACTCTAATTGAACAGCTCGTGTAGGTTGTGGGAAACTGAAGATAATGCTGGGCTTGGAGGTGTGAAGTGGTGGTAATAGAAAAATAAATCTGCACTTCATCCACTCATACTTGCAACATTCCTGTCTGTTACGAGTTGACAATCTCAATGACAGAGTAGAAAGTTGGGAATTTCAGAGACCTGTACTGTAAATGTCCAGGACAGCATAATGTGTAAGAAGTGCTAATACTGCAGAGAAAGAATGTAAGAGCCCCTTGAAAGCCATGAGGCACTTGAGTCTCCGCAGAGAGCAGCGGGAGAAATTCAGACTTGATAGGTCAAGGAGAGAACATTGCAAGCCTCGTTTGAACTGGCAGCTACTTGAGGAAGGACAAAATAAACCAGTGTAGGCACAGGTCCAGATTAAGTTGACTTAATGACTATATGATTGTGTGGATTTTATGTTCGTTGTATGTGTGTTTAATAACTTTCGCACACTTTTTAGAAACTGTACTTCCGTTGCACAGAATCATGTGTGCACAAAACTTTGGTGCCCTTCACAATTGTTTATGTGCATGTGCAATAGAGCACAGTATAGAGGAAACCTTGGTATCTAGTCAGGACTGTTTCCATCTGAATACATATTTGTAATTATGTTGCATTATTTTTCAACATAAATGTTTTTTGTTATATTTGCCTTAGAAGTAAGTGCTTATCCAATTATTGGTTCAGCACCATCCCTCAGGTGGAAAGGGTCATCGACTGCTGTCCACTACCCTGATGCCATTTGTAGCAGTTTATGTCAGAAGCAGTATACAGTTGTGTGTGCTTCAACCACCTCACGTGAGTTCCTTTCGGGCAGAGTGCAAAGCAGTGTACAGGCCCTTGCCATGGGCCAATTATACAGCAAAAAGGAAAAAAAAAACTGCAGCACCTCTTGTTTGCAAATGTGAAAAATTTATTGCAATTGGTCAGTAACAGCCTGTTACTGACCAATTGCAATACATTTTTCATATTTGCAAACAAGAGGTGCTGCAGTTTTTTTCCTTTTTGCTATGTCAGAAGCAGTAGGCACCTTTGGTTTCATGGGTTACTGCACATGCTCAATAACTTTCTCTCTCTTTCGCATGTTGTCAATATTCTATGCATATAAGTGAAGAAGAGACAGACATATACTACCATTAGGGCAGAACTACACGGATGATTGTGGTCTGTTTTTCGACAAATCCGACGCTGGGAGTTAAAACCCATGCAAAAAAATCAAGGCAACTAATAGAAAGTCTGATGGTGTTGCAGGGTTGATCCGACGCGACATAAATGTCTGATGAAAATGCTGAAAGCTGCGTCTTCATCCAACAGTCGTGTCGCACACCATCAGACTTTCTATTCGTTGCCTTGATTTTGTGATTCTGGGATGTTGTGGGTATTTGGTTGAAAGATTTGGTTTCATAATGGGAGAGGAATGATAAAAGTGTGTATTATCAGGATAGAAGTACTATTGTATACCACATGAACTGAATTACTGGCTAAGGGAGGACTTGAATAGAGAGAAGGATAAGGATATCCATAATAATAAGATGTTTGTGTCCTTTATTGTTGGGAGCCCTCTTGACAAAGATCCATGCTCTGAATCTATGAGTGATGCTCCATAGCCTTGAATTGGACCTAGAAGGTGTCTCCTGACTACTATCAAATACAAACAGGATATTATAAATCATTTTGCATTGGAGCATCTAGCATTGTATTAATTGCAGTGATATATAGAGGAAAGCTTAAAAAAAAAAACTGCTCTATAGAATGGAAGAAACTTGTTGAACTCATAAATAGCAAGATAGTAGACCAGAATTGTTTGATACCGTTTGCAAGTAATTTGTGCCAAAGTAAGCAATCGTTTTCCATTAGTGTCGCACACATTTTAAAAATTAATCTTTGTTTCTTTAATGGAAATTTTTAAGCACAGGGAAAAGGTTAAATGAACGGCCTGGGGTACTTGGCTGGAAGGGGCTGCAGACTTGCTTAGATTCTGGCTCCCAGGTGGTCTTTGCATGGATGTAGGATGGATCTTTGCACAGTACAGCAATTCTTTGTTTACTGCACGTGCCCACCTCAGTGCAGCTTCTTAGCCAAATCCCCCGGTTAGTGCTTTTTTAGCATTTTGACACACATCATTAGTGCCTTCTAGTATTTAATTAGCAATTATACATCAATACCCTTGTTTCCTATTGCCATCCTGTTGTTTTATAATATGGGTGTTTTGGAGGTTTGCCTAATCAAGGAGGGTGTGTGTTTGTTTATAACCCCACAGATTTTACTTTTTTTTAACTTTTACTCTGTTGATACTTGAGTTCCAGAGGGCTCATGTCCAGGCATCTGTACCTTCCCAATCTATGTTTGGCTACACGGCTTTTATTTTTGATGGGGGGGGGGGGTTGTTGCATCTTCAAAGCCCATATACACAATACACAGTTTGACAGCGTGAATGCCAACTTACTTTATAATTAATTTTTTTTTTTTTTTAACCTTTGATTGATTTGTTGAAATGTTACCTAAATTGTTGTTGACATTTCCCTAAAATTATTACATTTTGCATTGCTTTTAATGACTAGTTTTTGATTGTGAAAATGGTTAATTTTGTCTCGTATACATACCACATAGATACACATGATTTGGGATCACAAGACTTATTTATCCATTTTGAGCAGAATGTGCATTTTCCAAAAAGGCAAAATACAGTATTTTTTAGGGATGCACTGAATCCACTGTTTTGGATTTGGTCGAACCCCCGCATCCTTTACAAAAGATTCGGCTGAATACCAAACCGAATACTAATTTGCATATTCAAATTAGGCGTGGGAAGGGAAAAACAGTCTTTACTTCCTTGTTTTTTAACAAAAAGTCATGTGATTTCCCTCCCCGCCCCTAATTTGCAAAATAGGATTCGTTTCGGCGGGGAAGAAGTATTCGGCCGAATCCTGCTGAAAAATGCCAAATCCCGAACCGAATCCTGGATTCGGTGCATCCCTAGTATTTTTATGTAATTCCTGCATCTTATGAACTTAAAAGTGTTGTTCAACTTCCATACCTTCAGTTGAGTTGTTGTCAGATTGTTCATCAGAAATCAGTCACTTCCATCTTTTAGTTTTACTGTTTTTCCACAATTTATGTCTAGAGTTCCTAGTTTATTGTCCCTGACTGGCAGCTCAGTGATCCAGGTGCAGATTTTGGTTAAAATTTGCTACATCGTTGATACATTTCTCAGCAGCATCTGTGGAATATTGGCAATTATTGTATCAATTCTGACAGCTGCCTTTAATGAGCTCGGGGATTCTGCTCTGCGGGGGACAAAGATAAGAAATGTATAAACTAACATATCAATTTAGAACAGTTAACAGAGTCGTTGACCCTCCTCCCAGAGCTGCTTTAAAAAGACATAAGAAGGTGAAAAATGAAACGTTACACTTCAACAAGGCTTTATTTCTGGTGAACAATCTAAAAACAACTGAACAGAAAAGTTTTGAAGATGAACAACCCCTTTAATACAATTCTGTAGCACAGGGGTCCCTCCTTTCTTACCCATGAACCACATTCAAAAGTAAAAAAAGAAAGTTGGGAGAGCAACAGAAGCAGGAGGAAAGTCCCTGGGTTGTGCCAAATAAGGGCTGTGATTGGCTATTTTTGAAGCCCCTATGTGTACTGGCAGCCTACAGGAGGCTCTGTTTGGCTGTGCACCTGTTTATGCAACTTGCCTCCTGACAAGTATATTGGCTCTTGACTATGCCCTATAATGATACCATTGCTTTTAATTTTGGTTTAAATCTGCTTTGGTTGTCTCTGGTGACAACTGTGACTTCAGTGCCACAGGGTGTTTAAAAGGAAACCTTGGTGCTAGACTGAAGGGGAATTATTGTAAAAATACAAATCTAAGCTTCAGCTGATAAAATAAGAAACTTTATAAAGATAAAAATGATTCTGTACCATCTCTCAAATAAAGTTACTTTTCAGTATGTCCCTCTAACAATTTGTCTCTTTACATGTGGAGGAGTGGCAATAACTAATTATGAAATGTCTTATTTCCACAATACTAAGCTTATATTAAATGTTGATTTTTGTAATCATTTCCTTATAACAGAAAACAAATAAGTTTATGTTAGGAAATCGTTGCTAACAAAGGATAACTGGTTGTAAACCAAGCCTTGGGGGTTACAAAGCTAATTCTGCAATTTCATTTTGGTTTCATAACAAAAAAGTGAATTAACACTGTTTTATTGATATATCCTTGTAATAAAATGTAATCATGCCCCATGATTAAAAAAAAGGGTGGTTTCTAGTCCATTTCTGTGCCAAAATCACAAAGTCTGGCTTGCATCATCCAAATCATCTTAGCCCTGTTAAGGGCTGGGACAGACAGGGAGACTCGGGGAGATTCTGTTGCCTGGTGATTAATCTCAGGCGACAATCTCCCCGAACTGCCTTCTCCCTGTCTGCCGCCTGTTAAAATGAAAAAGCGCCAGCGCTAATCCACACGCAGTGCGGCGATTTCCGGAATCGCCCGAAGTTACTTCGTGAGGAAACTTCGGGGAGATTGTCGCCTGCGATTAATCGCCAGCTTGTTTTGTATTGGTGAATGACTGTGTACATTAATGAGAAGAGATTATTTGTGGGTAGCGTAGATCAAAGAGAAACTGACATATTCCTTTGGGAAACAATAACAATGTGTCTGTATAACTGCAGAGTTGTGGCACAAAGATCTTTCTAGCCAAAAGTCCTCAGAAGCCACCCCCCAGCTCAGCGTTACTTACTCGAGACAACTCCGACATGAATAAAGGCTTCTTCACAGTAGTGTTGGTCAGGCTGGGCTGGAGTAATGTCTCTATTTGTAATTTATGGAAGATAGTCTTACCCCCAGCCAAGTGTAAAGCTGGCATAGACGTAAAGATTTTTGAAAGATCCAATGTTTATTGTGAGACCACAATTGTCTCAAAACGATCCATCAACTAAAAAGACCATTTCAGGAGATATTACCAGCAAAACTGAAGGATCGCAGCCTGCTTGGCCCTGCAAATATAGGTAGATTGCATGGGGACTGATAAAGATTTTCTAACCTGGCCGATCAATCTTCAGACCGATGTCAGACAAAAAAAATCGTAAGATGTACAATCGTTTGTATCCCACTAACCGCACGATAATTTGACAGATTGGTTGGACTTCGCTAAGATCAGTCGTTCGGCAGGGAAAGATTGTTGTGTCTATGGGGAGCTTTACAGCCACATAATTACATAAAGACACCTTATTTGGATAATTCTAGGCCCCAAACATACAACATAACAGGTCCCATACATGTACTGACATGTTCCTATGGATTTTCATAAAAACATGTCCATATCCCTTTAACACATGGGAGGTGTCTAAATGGTGGCATCCCCCATTGTATTTTAACTTTTTCTTGTCCTTTAAGGATCATGTGCTTGTGTACGTAATGTAAATCTAAGTCTAGGATATCCACATACTTGAACAGTGGGAGCAGTAAACATTGATTAAATGGGGAAATCCTGTTTTCTCAGTACATAACATCTGCAGGCCAGGTGTTATTCCTATTATTACTCTTAATACAATATTTAATTTTGTCATTGTGGCTGGACCACTTTTTATTTTAAAGTTTGGTAGACTTTGCCCCAACATTGGCCTATACAGTGGACATGTAACAGAAGAAAAAGGGGAGAAAAGATCAGAGTATGTGAGAGGCTAAAACAAAGACAATTGGTGAGGTGTGTAGCTCCGGCCTGTTCTATAAGGTTTTCTAAGATGGGCTAACCCATTTCAACCACTAAACAAGCTTAAGTGCCAGTAGAGATATCAATCGAGTGGTACTCATGGTGAAATCAAACAGAACTTTATGATGCAGCCCACCAGTGCTGACCCACTGTGCTTGCCATACCAGATTTTTTTTTTCTAGGAGAGATACCACTTGTGTGGGAGCATTAATGCCGCACATTTTTTTGGAAGAGAGAGCAGTGGGTACCTTGTGTCCACTAGTAGGATTTTCCTCTGCTGTTCCAAATAATAGACGAATAAAAAAGAAAAAAAGATGCCTATTTAAATGGATACTGTCATGCAGTAAAATGCATCTGTTAATAGTGCTACTCCAGCAGAATTCTGCATTGAAATCCATGTCCCAAAAGGGCAAACAGATTTTTATACATTTCATTTTGAAATCTGACATGGGGCTAGACATTTTGTCAATTTCCCAGCTGCCGCAAATCATGTGACTTGTGCTCTGATAAACATCAAACACTCTTTACTGCAGTACTGCAGGTTGGAGTGATATCTCCCCCCCCCCCCAGCAGCCTAACAGAATAATGAGAAGGTAATGAGATAACAGCTCCCTAACTTAAGATAACAGCTGCCAGGTAGATCTAAAGGTGGCCATACACTGGCCAATAAAAGCTGCCAAAAGACTAAGGCAGCTTATTGGCCAGTGTGTGGGGCCCTCCGACGGGCTTAACCGATTGATATCTGGCCGGCCAGATGTTGATCGGACGGGACTAAAAATCCCGTTGGATCTCAGCCGCAACTGTTCATAGATGCGGTCCTGCGATCCGACCGCCTGTATCCCCTGCATTGTAATCCAATCGTTGGGCCATAGGGCCAGAAAGGAGTTCTCTCCTAAAGTGCTGGCACAAGTCACATGACATGGGGCAGCTGGGAAATTGACAAAATGTCTAGCCCCATGTCAGATTTCAAAATTGAATATAAAAAAAATCTGTTTGTTCTTTTCAGAAATGGATTTCTGTGCAGAAGTCTACTGGAGCAGCACTATTAACTGATGCATTTAAAAAAAAAAAATGTATACGGTATACCTTTAAAGGGCAAGGAAAGGCAAAGAAAGAAAATCCAATTTTACTTTAATGAAAAAAGAAATCTATCTCCAATATACTATAATTAAAAAATGTGTACCGTTTTTATAAGAAACCTGACTGTATGCAATAAAATTCTCCCTTCATTTAGTGCTGTGGATAGGAATTGTCAGACGGTCCCTAACTTCTGGCAGGGAAACAATCATTCTTATGAACAGCAGGGAGAGCCCCTGCCTTACTTACCAGCCATGCAGAACTCATGCAGCTTTGTTTTTTTGATCATTTATGACAATCCCTAAGCAGCACAGACCACACTGAGCATGTGCAGTGCCAGTGTCAGTCAAAGATGTATAACAAAGTTACAAGATGACAGCCCCCTGTGGCCAACTTTGAAAGCATAAATCATTTGTTTGATTAGGCTTGTGGTGCAGTAAGTTCATGTTTATGTTTAGTATACAAAATACAGCATTTCTAGCCTTATTCTGTTTTACACTTTCCTTGCCCTTTAAGTTCAACCTTGTTGCCTAAGTAAAACTTGACAAGCGGCTAGTTTGAAACAGTTCTAATTTTTGTTGGTGGGTTCATCGTTTTAGTGAGAGATGCATGTAGGAGAGAGAATGAGAGAGTGCAACAAAGTGTTATTGTCTTCAGATTTGTTTTCAGGTAAAAGTAAAGAGGTGTAGTTTTCAAACAAATGCTGTTTTACCTATGTACTTGATTTGCAAAATCTTTTTGGTGATTTTTGTTCTTGTAACAGCGACTGTTCAGAGCCTTCATAACAGCAATGTGGGTGTTGTCCCAGATTTTTAGAGTAACATTTCAACTCCATCAAATGCTTCCAACATGTGCAGCCGTGGCATTTATTTTTAAAAGGAATTGCTGTTTCCTCTGTAAGAAAATTGTTGAAAGACTGTACTTTTGTGTGGAATTGAAATCTGGATTTCATTTGAGCCAGTCAAAAAGCAACCAGTCCTAGTGGAACACAAAAGAAAATGCCTGAAAGATTTCCACCAGCATTCTTATCTAACAGTTTCCAACACCTACAAGCAGGAATTCCCAGCCTATGTGTTAAGGTGGGTTTCCTTTGCTCCTTTAACAGTTCCAATTCTATTAACTGAGCTAAATAATGCCACTTAGACAAAAGAGTAATATTTCAGCTTTATCTGCCCGTGTATGGCCAGCATCTGTCGTTTAGACCAATTTGACAGCTTATCTGTATGGTGGCTTCCGACTGTTCTTCCCGATGGATATCTGCCCACGAAATCTATCAGGAAGGTTTGATTTTTTCCGACTGACCCGTGACAGCCCCTTGGCGTCATCGTAATCCGATGTAGCCCTGCCGTGTTAGTGGCTTATCGGGAAAAGGTCCGTTGTTTGACGATGTTTCCAAACGATCGGATCTTTGCTTCTATGGCCAGCTTAAAGCTGTGTTTCCTCCAATCTTTTGGTTTGGATCACAATAAACAGAAAGACACCATTGTTTTTAAAGGAGAACTAAAGCTACCAAAGCTAGTGCAAGCCATAAAAATATATTCTGAAGAATGCTTTAAAGGGCAATGAAACCCCCCAGGTGCTAAATCCCAGAATCTTGTTTGTGCACCAGAATGGGGGACCCGATGTCCATCCCCATGTCCTGGCTACACAATTAAATGGTGAAGAGAACTGGGGGAATGTGTGGGGAGCAGTGACATCTAGGAAGGCATAGAGGAGTGGCAGACAATATTTGATTGACAGCTGATATTTTTAAATGAGCTTAAAACAGCTATGAATGCTTTAATACAAATTTGAAATTCATGTTTAATTTAAAAAGGACTTTTATTATACAGATTTTTGTGTCTGGGTGACTGGTCCACTTTAAAAAAAAAAACTGCTTTTATTTATAGAGCTTATTGTATTTTGTGACCGGTCCCTGTTAAGTCTGGAACAACTTAAATTAACAAAATAACATGAGATCATGTGGTTCTTACACACACAGTGGTGGTCATACCCGCACAGCTATTATCGTATAAAACAAATTTTCATACAATATTCAGAACGTGTATGGCAGGAGACGAGCCAACCAATATCGGTAGAAGACTTGAATTTTACTCGGCTGATCGATTGGCCTGGCCGGAAAATTTGGATCAGGTGCCTTTGAAGGCAGCCGAACATCAGCCATTGTTAGTGCTTAATCGTCAGAGGTAGAATTCTTTTGTTTCTACCTGTATATCTATACAATTCAGCTCTAAATTTGCGTATTGAAAACTTAATTTTTTCCTGGAAAGATGTTTTTGTAATTGTAATGTCGATGGCTACGTGCTTTTAAATCCTGTCTGTAAACTTCCCCAATGTGGCACTCTGAAATACAACCTGCTTCAAACAGGCATCGAGATGATAAAGGTGTTGGCTTGAAGTCTCTTTTAAGAGCAGAACAATAAACCTGTATAGTTTGCTCTTGATAAAGGAAGCTTATGCTTAGCTTAAGCACAGACCATATCTTCCTTGGGCCATTTCCACCGTTGTGAACTGCTGCCCTAAAACATGTTGGAACCCCTGAGTATGAATGTATGTTTGTACAGGTATTTGTTTGAAGAAAAAACCCTAAACAAGGTCTTATCAAACCATTGTTCACTTTCATTTCTTTTAGTATGTCACACAGCTAAAAGTCAGTTGCACGATAGCTTCTCATTTTCTCTGCACTCTATTCTGGAAAAGCAAACCACCGAATGGCTCTGGGTTCCTTTTTGTTTGAAACATAATGTTTCTCACTTATCCATGTGCAGACATGTCATGTTTAAATACATGTAGAAAACTGTAGGCTTCTTTCACTAGTTTGGGCTTCTGGCACACCTTGTGGCATGTCAGACCATGTAAGCACATACTAAAGTGAGTTCTCAAGGACAATAAAAACATACTGTTACATATTAGATGACCTTTTCTGTTTGTGACACAGGCAGATTTTCAGCAAAGATACTAGAATAATAAAATTTTGCCTAAAAATGCAGGTCCTCTAACTGATTTTTGTTCATTTCACACGTTTATGGGATACAGCTATACAAGTCAGCTGTACTTTTATGGCAACGATAAATCTTGGTGTCATAGGTTTAATAGGAACAGATCTAGTCATTACTCCCAATTTCCAACTGCCAGTATACCATGCTCCGCATAGCCATAGCCTCACAATATGTGGTCAAGTGCAACTTACGGGCTTGTTAGAGAGAGAGAGAGTGTGCATAGGACTTTTTTTGTGTTATAATTAATAACTTTTTATATTTCCCCCTCTATGGAAAGTTCTCTCTTTATTCTTTTTGTACCTCTGTTGTGGATTAGAAAATCGGTATTCGATTAATTTTACAATATTCTTTACTTTTCTGGAAAAGATAATTAGAATATTGTATACAGCCCCAACCTGGGATACTATGAACTTGTTCTTGGTTGAACTGGTTTGTTTTATTTGGCTTTAAAAAGTAGCCATTAAATGTGTTTGCAGTGCATTTCGCTATTGTGTATGTTTTGGTTTTCTAATTTTCGCCCTGTGTTTCAGTGCAACCAACTTACATGGGCAATTTTGAAACCATAGAACCAGTATGTAGGCAGCCAGACCATCAGAGCACACAATTTATTTTCATCTCCCCTTTATTTAAAAAAAAAAAAAAAAAAGTTAGCAGTCCTGTTGGTCAAAAGCAACATTAATTCAGCAACTTTTTATGCAAGGATAAACCAAATGCATCAATTTTGGAAATGACCAAATACATAATTGCTCAGAAAAAATTACTGAACAGAATTTGAGAACTGGTACCATGCGAGCAAACAATCGTTGCATACAGTTTTCTAGAAGTTTTAGGTTTCAGAACTTTGCAAATTCAGTTTGGCTAAACATGGGGAAGCCAACTAGTCAAAAATGTGAAGAAAAAGTCTTGAATTTAAAAATAGGTTGAACTTTGTTAATACAATTCTCATTAACTTTTAAATGAAGTCACCAGCTTTTAGATGCGGAATGTTTGAATTTTCTGTGCTTCATAATTCTCAGAAATGTGAGTTTTGAAAGCTAGAATTCAAATTCAAACATTCATGGTATTGTGTTGATAACCTGCATCTTAAGATTTGGCCAAATCCTGGCTCTGCTTTGTGCCTAATAGTATATGTGTGAATGGAAGCATTTTATAGGAACTGTTTATAAACCATTTATCACTAGTTTTATAATTGATACCAATTCAAATGAAAACTATATCACTATAGTGCTGAATGAGAGTGCATAGAAGTACTCTTTCTTACTGGACTGTTTTCTACCTGTTGTCAAGCCCAACTTTTCCATGGTCTGTCCGGCAGCTGAATGTGCTGCAGACTTCTGTATACAACCTCAGTAAAGAGTATAGAGATTAATGGATAATGCCATGTGCAAGTCCATCATAAAACCTATTACAGACTCTCAGGTGTTGCTGGGCTGCAGTATTTCATCATGGAGTAACTAAAGGGATGCCATGATTTCCAGTTACAAAGCCTTCGGTTTCCTTATTAGTGGCAGGTGATGCAATAAATTACTGACATAATTACTGACTCCTGGGGAATTCTGTTTGTGAGATAAATAAAATGTTGGTGTAATTTGCTCTTATCACAGGCTTAAAGGAGAAGTAAAACATAACTAAAGAAGTAGCTAGAAATGTTGTTCATTATATTTTGGGCTTCTATACCAGCCCAAGGCAACCACAACCCTTCAGCAGTAAAGATCTGTGTCTCCCCAGTAGATGCCCCAGTAGCTCCCCATCTTCTTTTCTACTGATTCACTGATTCACATGCTCTGTGCTGCTGTCACTTACTGAGCTTAGGGACCGACTCACAATATACAGTATACATAGAATAGAAATGTCACTATATAAGGCCGATTAGTAAATAATACTACATGGCACATCGGAATTTAACAATCAGCCTTGTAGCATCAGATTATTTTAGAGGTCAACCGAATTTTCATGAAAATTTGTGACGTCCCCTAAGCTTAGCTTCTCAACAGCTGCTCAGAGCCCACTGAGCATGTGACAGACAGTTTCCAAGATGGTGACCCCCCTGTGACAAGTTTGAAGTCATTGCTGCTGTTGACACGTTGAAACTTTAGGCTGGTGAAATAAGTTCAGTATATGAAACATGGCATTTTTAATCTATATTCATTTTAGGCTTTAGTTCTTCTTTAATAGCTGCTGCTACAACTAAAATGACAGTTTCAATATGTATTCTTCTTATGAAAATGCAAGCATGAAACTACTATTTTATTTTGTAAGTTTGCCACAGACTCCATAGATTTAAGTACATTGCTTGAAATAGCTCTTCATTTCTCAAAATACTTGTATTTGAAGAACCAATGCATACCCAATTAGAAAAAAGTGTCAAAGCAGCTATGGGTGGTAAA
>CM044433.1:152458998-152475720 GCA_024363595.1 Xenopus borealis
CAGGATAATCATTTGCTCTGTACATGGTTTTTGAATTTTAAAAATTGGGGGAGGGCAGCAGCAAAAGCATTTTCAAAATGAAAATGTTTGTTTGTGAATGTTTTATTTTTAAAGAGAACCTGTAATGGCCATTGAAAGAGACACAATGACCTTCACTAAATGTGTCTTTATTGTGTAAAGCAAACAGGCATTTGCCTAAGATTTGCTTGTTCAGTTGAACAGGTAGAATATTGTGCGTTCACTCATGCAAACGTATTTTATGAATCAATCCCAGAGTTACTATCAACGGAAATTTTATCTAGCCTATATATATATATATATATAATATAAATTTTTATAATGATATTGTATTTTGCCTAATCTTCTAATTAGTGTTAGGGGATTGAGGGTGCATAGCATAATGCCTTTGACAGCTTTGAAGAGCTAGACTGGCTGCCTGGCCTGCACGAAACTGCCAACTGTGTGTATCGCCAGGTTAATGCTGTAGCCCCTCCCACAGCCACCAACATGGCTGCACTCACCGCAAGGAAGACTAACCAAGAAGGCAAGTGAAACCCGAACATTCGTCAGTTACTTGTGAACGAAACTTCAGTTGTCACGTATGTATGTCTATATATATATATCCTATACTAGGGCTGTCCAACTGTTGGCCCATGGGCTGCAGGTGACCCTCTAAAGGATTTCTATAGCCCTCAGTCTGCTCTCCACAGGCTTTTCTATAATCCATCATCATTTTTTATTTAATCCTGCCCTCCAACATTCTCTATGAAATCCAATTGACCCGCTACATGTAATAAGTTGGACAGCTCTGTTCTGTGCAATGGTTGCTGGTATGGCAAACTCATTCTTTTACTGTCACTGGTTATGGTTAGTAGTGTTGGCCTTCCTGCATTAAACTCAATGTACCACTTGAATGACAATTGTCTAAGGAATTCAGGATAAGATCCTGGTCTCAAATTCCAATCGCACTTCTCCGTTGACTGTGGCCGATTCCTGTATCTCAGCCCATTCACCATTTAATGAGCTGTACCACAAACCTTGCCTTAATGAGAGCTGAATGTCTGATGCTGAGAAGGATGTAAATGATATTGTTGTGTTACTCAGGTACAACTTGTGCATTAATCTCTATATCAAAACATATGTATTCTGTAAGTGACCCTTGAGCTCAGAGGTTGTAGGTGTGTCTCTGTACCATTTAACCCTTCCCCTTTCAGAGACCTGCAGAGCAAATCTCTCTGGACGTGGGTGGAATAAAGGGTTTGCCTCTTTCACCCTTGTTGACACCAAATAATGTTATGTGCCTTTTATTTTTGTTAATCATTAACATTAAACTCTGTTACCAAGTGTATCTGCCTCCTCTTTGATACTTATGTCATTATTTCCATTGGTCAAATATTAAACCGCACTTTGGAATGTTACTGCCCCGCTTTTTCTTTGTATCAAGACTGCAGTGTGCATGAGAAAAAC
This sequence comes from Xenopus borealis, assembly GCA_024363595.1. Classification (NCBI taxonomy): domain Eukaryota; kingdom Metazoa; phylum Chordata; class Amphibia; order Anura; family Pipidae; genus Xenopus; species Xenopus borealis. The sequence goes on from CM044433.1 coordinate 152,460,466, forward strand.
TTTGCTGGTTACATTGATGAACTATTAGAATTGTTAGTGTTCAGAACCAGAGGGGAATCAAATGCACACTGGCGTTGCCCTGAGACTCACAATAACGCACAAAATACGTGCATACATACCCTGCAATGTGCAAGTACTCACAGAGAAGACCACTTTAAAGGGGTTGTTCACCTTCCAAACACTTTTCGTTTCAGCTGTTCACCAGAAATAGACTTTTCAATTTTTCCAAAATTGAAATTGGGAGACACATTTATCAAAGGTGTTGAATTTCGAATTTGTGTCTTTTTTTTTTTTTTTAAACTCCCATAAATTCGACCAATAGGAATTTATTAAAAGAAATCAAATTTTTCAAAATTGGATAAATTAAACTTAAAGATTTGAATTCGAATTTTCAACTATTTTTGAAGGCCACTTCGACCATTGAATTTTGAAAATTCAATCGAATCGAATAATTCGAATAAAATTCTATTCGAATATTCGTCAGTCAAATTACTTGCTTTTTAAAGTTTTATTCGACTGCCTAGTTTGCCAGATTAAACCTACCAAATTGCTATTAAGCCCTATGGGAAGCTCCCATAGAGTTTTTTTTTTTTTACTTTTTTTGATCGAATAAAAAAAAGAATTGATCGAATGGTTAAAATCGTTCGATTTAATCGTTCAATCAAATTTTTTTATTTGATCGATCGAATTGCGGTAAAAACCTTAAAATTTGACCACAATTTGATTGGTCAGATTCGAGGGTAAAATCAACCTCGAATTCGATCAATAGTAAATCTGCCCCCTAGTGTTTCATTGGTCGCTATTCCCTAGTGGTTCATTGGTCGCTATTATGAGTGCACATAATGGACGACCTTCACATCCCTAGTTCGTGTCTCTGGTGTTTCAGTCTGGCAGCTCAGTGATCCAGGTGCAGATTCTGAACTGTTACAATTCGCTCCATTAGTTGATACATTTCTCAGCAGCATCTGTGGAATATTAGCAACTATTGTATCCGTTCTAACAGCTACCTTTAAAGGAAAAGTAAATGTTTTTCTTTCTGTAAATTTGCTCTAAACAGCCCCCCAGATTAATGTACCTTAGTCCCTGCTGCAAGTCTGCTCTGGTTTCTGTGTTATCAGCAGCTTGTTTCACCTTCTTCCTGGTGCAGAGTGAAGCCCAGCCCCTTAGTTTACTGAGCAGTCCATTTGCTGCTGTTCCACAATAGAGAGGAAGAGGGAGCCAGTGTGTGCATTAGTAAGCTAGTTTCCCCAAGCAAAAGCTGCTACACACACACTGTTCTGTGCTATGTCATAGTATGCAAATGATCTTCTGGACTAGTCCAAGATATAAGGTCAGCTCAGAAAGCTATGGGGTGGGGCTTCACTCTGCACCAGGAAGAAGGTGAAACAAGCTGCTGATAACACAGAAACCAGACCAGACTTGCAGCAGGGACTAAGGTACATTAATTTGAGGGGCTGTTTAGAGCAAATTTACAGATAGAAAAAAAAAACGTTTACTTGTTCTTTAAAGGGGTGGTTCACCTTCAAGTTAACTTTTAGTATATTATAGAAGGGCCAATTCTAAGAAACTTTTCAATTGGTCTTCATTATTTATTTTTCATAGTTTTTAAATGATCTGCAATTTTCTTCTGTTTCTTTGCAGCTTTCAAATGGCGGTCACTGACACCATCTAAAAACAAATGCTCTGTAAGGCTACAAATGTATTTTTACTGCCACTTTTTATTACTCATCATTCTATTCAGTCCATCTCCTATTCATATTCCAGTCTCTTATTCAAATCAATGCAGGGTTGCTAGGTTAATTTGTACCCTAGAAAAAAATTGCTGACACTGCAAAATAGAGAGCTGCTGAATAAAAAGCTAAATAACTATAAAACCACAAACAATAAAAAATGAAAACCAATTGCAAATTGTCTCAGAATATCACTCTCTACATTATACTAAAAGTTAACTCAAAGGTGAACAACCCCTTTAATAAAACTCAGGGATTCTGCTGAGCAGGGACAAAGATAAGAAATACAGAACTGTTAGAGTCTGTGACCCCTCCCAGAGATGCTTCAGAAAGACATAAGAAGTGATGTGTGGGTTGGTTTTTTTCTAGACCCACACCCAACCTGAGCCCGCCCACATCTGCCTCCTCAGGTGTCACAAAAAGGGGGTGGCCAGGGCTCACCTATAAAAATGGAAGCTGGCAGTGTAAGTCATGAGCAAGCAGAAGAGCTCAACCCAAACCTGCCCACCACCCACAAAGGACCAGGGGGTGTCGGGCCAGCGCACACATCGCTAATAAGAAGGTGAAAAATGAAACTTTACACTTCAATATAGAAAAATGGCCATAAATAGAAAGTAATTGAAAAAATATCTTTAATTCTTTTGAACTGACTGAAAAAACTAAATTGAAAAGCATTGGAATGTCAACTCCTTTAAAGGGGAATTCACCCCCCAACTAATGAACCTCTACCCTCCATAGTTCCCCTCCCTACTCCCCCCCACTCCCCCCTGCACAGGTGTTGATACCTGTAAATGCCCCATAGCTGGTAATTACCACTTGTTGCAGAGTCAGCAGAGCTCACGGGCGTCATCTTCAGCACCTCGGTAATCGCCGGTAAGTAAGTGCCGTATCGGCGCATGCGCAGTTGGAGCAGTCTTTTAATTTGTTATAACTCTGGAGTTTGTGGAATAAGCCCTGCATTCATTGAAACTCCATTTAGTGCTCGGTATAATATTAGGGCAGTACTTTAACACAATTGCCAATTGAAAGCTGACCCAATAGTTAAAAGAAATTAAACTGGTGATTTCATTGTCATGTTGTGCAACTCTGTATTTTCTGTTATTGAATTATTGGCATTAAATTGGCATTTTTAATTTTTGTTTTGCCGAATTGCTCTTATCACAACATCTAGAATAATTTGTGATATATATATATACATACATACATACATACATACATACATACATACATACATACATACATACATTCCAATGGATGAGTCACACACCCCCGAAAAACCTGGGTGCACATGCGTCAAAACTTGATACAATTTGTAGGTGATGACACTCACAGGATTTGCACAAAAGGTGACAGAACTTGGCAAAACAATAAAAAAGTTTATTAATCCAACGTTTTGGTCTCACACAAGGACCTTTTTCACAAGGTCCTTGTGTGGAACCGAAACGGATTAATAAACCTTTTTATTGTTTTGCCAAGTTCTGCAAATCCTGTGAGTGCCATCACCTACAAATTGTGTACAATCCGGATTGAGTGCGGCTGTTTATATATGAATATATATATAATTTTTTTTTTAAAAGGTTTTTATTTAACATTTTCTCAACACAACAACACATACATAAACTTGCATTGCTATGATCGCTATGCAGATACAGATAGGTTACATGTCATTAGACAAAAGTAGTTTATACACAGTAGGAAGTGTACAAAGGGGCAGATCCTAGAATTAGGAGACATTTGTAGTAGCAGGTTATTTACCTGTATAGATTCCCTATATAGTCTTAGGGGGTTTCCCCTGGGTTAATATCCAGCCAGGGACCCCAAACTTTCTCGAACTTGTGGGGGCAGTGCCTGGCCAGATAGGTTAATCTGACAACTGGTAGAATACTATTTATTAGTCGAACCCAGTGTTGGGCCTGTGGAGGATGGGGGCTCATCCACCTCATTGCCACATGTTTTTTTGCATAGAAGTATAGTGTTTTGAGTAGGACTCGGGACTTGTTCAGCGGGACAGTTTCTTCTACCACCCCCAACAGGCATACCTCCGGGGCAAGAATACCTGGTAGTAGGACTTGTTCATTGATGTATGCCACTACTTCTGTCCAGTATTTATATACCACTGGGCATGACCACAGTAAGTGGAAAAATCCTGAATCTGGTGAATTACATTTTGGACATGATGCGGTAGGATTCCTACCCATTGCTTTTAGCCTTAGTGGGGTAATATATGTTCTATGTATTATTCTGAATTGTATCATTTTATCTTTGGTGGATATTAGGTAGCTGTATAGTCCCTCGGTTGCTTCTGCCCACATCTCGTCACTTAGATGGGGAATATCCTTTGCCCATTTACTTTTGGCCTTATCAAAGGGTTTTCCCAGAGTAGGGACCAGGGATTTGTATATTACAGAAATTAGCTTGTTTGGGTCTGGGTCCCAAAGTCTGTTTTCGTGGGCTGTGGTAGATGTGTTAGGTGTGAGGGAGCCAAACTGAGCGGTGAATGCATGGCGTAGTTGGAAATATCGGAATTGCTGTATATCTGGTCTATTTAAGCGTTCTCTAAGTTGTGCTAGGGTGGGGAAGGTACCATCCATCAACAGGTCGTTTAAGTGACGGACTCCCAGTTTAGGCCAGTAATGGAAGTCAGGTAACTGTATAAGGGTTGTAAAGTTTGAGTTCCTCCAGAGTGGTGTATGCGGTGAGGGGTGGGGGTTGGTTCTGGATAGTAATCTAGTGGCGATTGTCCATATTTTCTGTGGGACCAATAACACAGGTGGCAACTCAGGGGTGTCTCTGGCTGTCCTATAAGGCGCATTTCTCAGCGCTTCTAAGGATCCTGCAATGGTGGCATGTAGTATCGTGAGGGGGTTGTCAGGGTCCGGTATGAGCCAATTGTGTATATATTAAGTGTGGCAGTGCTAGACCACCACTTTCTTGCGGGGCCATTAGTGTTTGCCTGTTAACTCTAGGAGCTTTGTGGGCCCATACAAAGGGGAAAAGTATGTCATCTATTCGTTTAAATATTTGTGGGGATAACCAACTTGGGGCATGTTGCATGACATACATAAATTTGGGCAGCGTTATCATTTTAAACAAGCTTATCCTGCCCCAGACAGTGAGTGGGAGCTTCTCCCATTGACTTGCTTTATTCTTAAAGGCCAATATCTTGGGTTCGACATTTTCATAAGCATAGTCATCCACTTTGCGTGTTATCGTTATTCCTAAGTATGTGAATCTTTTAACCAACTTAAGACCTTGTATGCTTCCAGCCGGTTCAGGTGTCTCAAGCGAGAAAAGGATGGATTTCTCCTTATTTATTATAAGTCCACTAAATCTGCCCAGTTGTTCCGCTATGTGTGTAGCATTTTGAAGGGATCTGTCAGAGTCTGCTAGGAATAATAGTACATCATCAGCGTATAGGGCGATCTTTTCTTCCACCTTTCCCACTTTAAGTCCTAGCACCCTGGGGGATTGTCGGATTAACGCTGCTAGTGGCTCTATTGCCAGGGCAAATAGCAACGGGGACAGAGGACAACCTTGCCTGGTCCCACGGGAGAGGGGGAATTCCCTGGATAAGGTTCGGTTTATTTGTATGCGAGCAGTAGGAGAGCGGTACAGCAGCTGAACCCATGATATAAAGTTAGGTCCTATGCCAACTTTTCTCAGCACCTCCCATAGGTATGGCCACTCAACCGAGTCAAATGCTTTTGTGGCATCAAGCGAGGCAATCGCTCTGGTGCCGGAGTTTATGTGATCAATCTGGAGGTGAGAGAATATTCTACGCAGGTTAATTGCTGTGCTCTTGTTGGGCATAAAGCCGGTTTGGTCTGGATGTATTATTGAGGTTATTACCTTATTCAGCCTTTGAGCCAGAATTTTTGCCAATATTTTAACATCTGTGTTAATTAAGGATATGGGCCGATAAGATTCACATTTTTCAGGGTCTTTCCCTTCTGTATAAGTATTATGGTGGCTGAGTGGAAGGATTGTGGAAGAGAGCCCATTTCTTTTGCTCCCAGCAGTGTGGTATGCAGCTTAGGTGCCAGTTCTTCACTGAGAAGGCGATACCACGCTGTCGGCAGGCCATCTGGGCCAGGGGTTTTTCCAGGGGAGAGGCTCCCAATGGCCGTGATCACCTCCCCTTGGGTTATGTTCTCTTCCAAATAGGAGGCTTCAGCCGGGTTTAGTTTAGGGAGTTCCACATCTTGTAGGAACTGTTCTAATTCTATCTGGGTATAGGATACCTTTGATGTGTAGAGGTCTTTGTAGTATTTAGCAAAGACTTCAGCTATTTCCTCCTCATCTAATATACAGTTGCCTGCGCATCACTGATTCTAGCAATCGTTGTAGAGGGTCTGTCTAGCTTAGCCAGATAGGCCAGGGTTTTACCGTTTTTATCGCCTTGCTCAAAGGACCTCTGACTGGCATATAGAAGTTTCTTGCGAGTGGATACAGTTTGCGCCAGTTCCAGGTTCCTCTGTGCCAGGGTCAGGGCTTGGTGGCTTTCTACATTACCCTTTTTACAATAATATTCTTCTGCCTGTGTCACTTTCTCGGCCGCTTCAGTGATCTCTAGCCTAGCGGACGTGCGTGCCCTTGCTATTGCCGAAATCAGGGTACCCCGGGCAACCGCCTTTGAGGCTTCCCAAACTATATTACTGTGGGCCGTGTCATTATTTACCTCCCAGTATTTCATGTAGTCAGTACGGGAGGCTTCCTCCACCTCGGCATTATTTAGCCAGAGCGGTGAAAGTCTCCATCGGAAATGCTGAGGCTGTTGCTTTGTACATATTTTTAGTGAGAGTGGAGCATGGTCTGATAGTGCTCTTGGGAGATATGTGATTTCTTTTACCCATTGGTTAAAATTAGGGGAACCCAGGGCCATGTCTATGCGAGATAGTGCTCCTTTACCTGGCGTATGGCAAGAGAATTGCTTCTCATTAGGATGTTTGTATCTCCACATATCAATTAGTCCTAGGGTTGATGCCCATTGGTAAAGAGGGGAGGAGTGGGGTACTGCGGAGAGGAGCCTGTCCATTGCAGGGTCTAATACTGCATTAAAGTCCCCCATAATACATACCGGGCAAGGCAGATAATTGGATGCTTTTGCAAATATGAGATCTAGTATCTCGGACTTAAATGGGGGGGGAATATATATGTTGATCAGCACCATTGTTTGGTTGTTCAGTTTACAGTGTATAATTATAAATCGACCATAGTGATCGGTGCTAATATCTAGTAGTTCAAACTGTATATTTTTCCGCACTAAGATCGATACTCCTCTAGAATATGTAGAGTATGGCGCATGGTATGCATGATTAACCCAGCGCTTTTTTAGGGAAAGCATTTTCTGTCCTGTGAGGTGTGTTTCCTGTAGCATGAGGAGATCAGGTTTGTACCTGTTTATATAGTCAAATCCTAGGGCTCTTTTGAACTTAGAATTCAAACCCCTCACATTCCATGATATTAGCGTTACTTCACCCATTGTACATTTTATAATGCATATAATAAGTATGTCTCGTGGCGGATGGCTGTCGCAGCATCCTACTTACATTTGTCTTTAGCAAAATAAAGATATCATAGCATGCAGAACAATTAACATGAAACAGACTTAACATTCCCATTCCTTCAACTTCCCACCCTGCCCTTCTACAACGTGTAGATGGCCTATACCCTAAACCGAATCCCATTGGGGGAGGGGACATCAACTTGTTCTTCATGGTGCTTGCACTTCTATTTGGATGTAGACTTTAGGCAAAAATCTTCCATGTATTGTTGGGTTTTCCATTTGCTATGTAGCTTATTTTAACACCCATAATCGTATATGTGGCTTTCACCTTAGTGTAATTTGGTAACAGGTTGTATACAGATTGGTATTAGAGTGTATTTCGTGTTCCAGCAAACCTTTGACTCTTACAGTCAATTAGAGACTAGTCATCTTTACAGCTCTAGGGTCTCTCCTCTGTCTATTTACCTAGAGTATGTCATCAGGTTGCAAAATGTGGCCAATATCAGTGTTGATCCTTTTTCTCCCGTAAATATAAGTGTTAGTGTGGGAGGGGAGAGGACTGTATGTGGCCAGTGTGTGTTAACTTATGTCATACAGCAAAGTCTTTCCTCTTCCGCCTCTGATGTTAGCCGGACTTAGGGGAGGTATGGGTTGCGAATACGTAGGTGTGCCATAGGCTTGGAAAGTGGTACCCAGTAGCAAGTCAGAGGTGCTAAATCATGAGAATATGCTCACAACCTGTAGTTATTGGCGCTGATTCAGCATGCCTTGTCTTCTCCGAGTGTTATGCCATTGGTCTGCTTCACTTGGGGTCAGGAAAAATCTTGCGGTGTCTCCATCCACTATTCGTAGTTTGGCAGGGTATATTATTGAGTATGACATACCTGCTTCTCGCAGCCTCTTTTTGACCCCTTGAAACGAGGCACGCTGCTTCTGCACTGCCGGTGAGTAGTCTGGGTAGAGACTGAGAGAGTTACCGTTCCACGTGAGCGGGCCTTTTTTCCGCGCTGCTGCGGTTGCTGCATCCCTGTCTCGGTAGTTTAGGAATCTCATGATGATTGGTCTAGGATTTGATCCTGGAGGTAGCGGTCTGGTAGGGATGCGATGCGCTCGTTCGATTACTAGTAGCTGTGAGAAGTTTTCAGCTCCCAGCGTCTCTCGCAGCCATTTCTCAACAAATGCTTCGGGGTTCGCTCCTTCAGCCTTTTCAGGTAGTCCCACTAATCTCAGGTTGTTGCGGTGACTTCTGTTTTCAAGGTCTTCTGCCTTGTCAGTGAGAGTTTTAATTTGTTGTTTCAGTTGGGTCATCTCATCTGGGATGGGGCGTATTGTGTCTTCCATGGCAGACACTCTACGTTCGGCCTCAGCAGTCCGTTCTCGGAGACTTTGGAGGTATTGGCGTAGCAGCGATAGGTCGATTTTAATTGTCTCTAGTTGGGCTGTAGTTGTAGTGTGCATCCCAGTTATCGCAGCAAGTAGTTCTGCGTTTGATGGTTCAGGTATTGGGGCATTGGAGGCTACAGAGTCTGTAGATGGGGAGGCTGGGTCTTCTTCCGCATTTCTGTCGGCATCTTGAGAAGGATGGAGGTAGCGGTCCATTCTATTTTCGGATTTGGATCTGACCCCGTGTTTGCCCATGTTGTTGCCGGGTGTACTCCGTTTTCGCTGTGTCTAGCGTTGCCTTACGGTCTGTTCAGGAGGTTAACAAAAGGACTTGACAAAGGAGTTTGTTCTCCGAAACGTTGCATCTGCACTCCGCACAATAAATCTTTGAAGTGTGTGTGCCATTGGAATTCCTTCTGTTGCTGCTGTTTGTGAGGTGGCCGAGCCTCTACCTCTGTGCACCAGGCGTCTCTACTGATTTCCAGGGTGTGCGGGGTCCTGTATCCAGTTCTACTACATGTAGAGCATCCCACTCATTGCTTAGGGGTGTAGTTTAGCAGTTCAGCGTGGGTTCCGCTTTAACAGAGTACGTGTTTCCTGCTGTTGTGGGCCCCACTGGCCTGGCGATGCCTGGGGTTCCCTTTTGCCGTCAGTGAATTATTGTTGCCTGACCCAGAATAGGAAGGGTGTTAGCTTGTATCCTGTCCCTTTTGCCTTTTTTCCTGCAGTGTTGTGCTTCCCAACCTGTTGCTTCCCTCAAGACTGCACAGCTTGGGCCCCTGATTTCCTCTCAGTCAGTTGGGGTCCAGGGCTATAGGAGAGGTTTGTTGTTGCTGGTGATCAGTCTGGTAGGTAGCACTCAGAGGGCACTTGCTCCTTAGTGTTGTGGTGGAGTCTGGGGCTGCAGGGAAGGGTTGCTATTGTTGGCAGGGAGGGGACATACAGAGCCTTGTGGCACTCACCCTTAAGTAGGTCACAGGGTGCTTGCGTTTTCGGTTGCTCCAGGCGTTTTTGCGCACCGCCGTTCCGTGCCGTGTCTTACAGCGGGTTGCGCTTCTACGCGAGTCCCAGGCCTCCGCCACGTGGATAGGCCTCGGCTTGCTCTCCGGTTCTGCGGGTCCTAGGGAGCCGGTCTTTATTTCTCCTGGTAGCGGAAGATCTGCGCTACTAGCTGGGGTATGTGATATCTCCTGTGGTGCCTTTCCCCCTTTAAAATGGGACTGTTTTATTCATTTCTTGCAGGAGCTCAGCGAAGTTGCGTCCACAGCTCGGCACGGTAGCCACGCCCCTCATATATATATAATTTTACACAAATACAAAAGGGTCCTCTGCACTCAACCCATTATCAATATATTTAAAGGGCAAGGAAAGGCAAAGAAATAAAATCCCATTTTTACTTTAATGAAAAAGAAATCTATCTCCAATATACTTTAATTAAAAAATGTGTACTGTTTTTATAGTGCTGTGGATAGGAATTGTCAGACGGTCCCTAACTTCTGGCAGGGAAACAATCATACTTATGAACAGCAGGGGGAGTCCCTGCCTTACTTACCAGCCACTAACACAGCTTTGTTTTTTGATCATTTATGAAGATCCCTAAGAAGCCCAGACCACACTGAGCATGTGTATGTAGTCTAGTCTTGCAAAGATGTATAACAAAGTTACAAGATGACAGCCCCCTGTGGCCAACAAGTTCATGTTTATGTTTAGTATACAAAATACAGCATTTCTAGCCTTATTCTATTTTAGACTTTCCTTGCCCTTTAAGACATTGAGACATTTTGTGCATACAGTTACTAAAAAATGCCTTACCCTTTAAACAAAACAGGGATTGTTTGTCCATATATTGCAATATATTTAAGCTGGCCAACTACGTCAGTCATCCCATATCTGGCCAGTCCTACGCTCAATTTTCATCTGATTCATTAAGAATTCTATTGCTTAGAAAATTGCAGATATATAGAATATTGCAATATATTGAACAGCTTGGGGACGCTTTTTAATTAATCTGAATGAAGTTTAGCAGCAACGTATTTTTAAATGAAATGGTTACAGTGATTTGATTAATTGTCTTAAAACTAATTCATGTATTATTTTATAGAAGCACTGGCACTTTAATTAATTATGGTCTTTAAACCTATGGAATTTGAATAGTAGAACACTGGTATTCTAGGATCCTCGCCTGGATTAATTAATTAACACTGTAGGGTCTTATGAATTATTGAATGAATAGTGTCTAGCAACAATAATATCAAATTGCACTTGCACTTTACATCCAGATTGGTGGGCATTTGTAATAGGGAAGTCACATAATTTCTTTATATTTATTTTTTTTCAAATCATTGGAGGCCTAAAAAGCCGAACACACCGCTGCTAGACCAATGCCTCTAATTAGTTGCTGCATGTGAACAGAGTGGGGTTGAATTATTGATGACAGGCAGTGGGCCCATTTTTTTGCACTTTGCACACTGCGTTGCAGGATTGCTGCAGGTATAGAGTGCTACAGTATATCACTGCTATTCATGAGGGGCTTGGAAACCCCAAGATTGCAGGGGTCCCAAATCCTTTTGCTAGCACCACTTCTCTTTGGCCACATGTTTCTCCATATCCATATGTTATCTGATGCATAAGTGATTTGTTAGGAGTTTAGGCAGCAGGATATAATCACAGGGAGAGGGATCAATAGGGGAAGGTTACTTGTACTGTACTACTGTATTTAAAAACTACTTTCCTTAAGGTGAGGATTTTGCTGTTGGTGATGTAGCACTTGTCCCTAGGCCAGTGGTAAATGGGTCCCAGGCAACAACAGACCTGTATATGTAAATGTTTTTGTTTGCTTTAATGTATTCCCTGCTTTGTGTACAACTTTAGCATCCAAAATGAAATAGTTTGGACTATAACTGTGGCATTATTTTGCCAAAAAGAGAATACAGAACTAAAGTTTAGTTATTATTGTGTCTGTGACGTTTTCTTACTGGCTCTGTGTTATTTATACCAATAATTAATATACATAACATTCACATACATTAATATACATGTAAAATCCAGTGAAACATTCTGATTGTAATGACCAGACATGGCCACAAGATGTCTCTGTGCTCATATTCATTTTCAGTTGCATTTTCAGCTTAGATCTATAGATAGGAGCAATTATTAAGGCATATATCACTGATGCTTCTGGGACTCCCTGCAATGTGGCCTTAACAGGAATAGAAACATATACAAATATAACTGTCACCCTGATGTTGCTCTGGATCCTCTAGAAGTCACGTAAGAACTCTGTGTTTATTCAGTATTTCAGGGGTCCATTTACTAAAGTGTGATAAAAATATTCCCCCAAAATATAGACAAAATTATCGCTGAATATGTCTTCACCAGTTTACTGAACTGCGGTAAATATAAATTTGCAAATTTTCCCGCACAAGAATATGTTAAAGCATTCGCTGAAAATAACGATATGTACACGCCCGGTTTACTAAACGGCGAAAGACAAAATTTACATGAGAATATTCGCAAATTTTTACTGCCACCTATATAGTGGTGTAAAAGTATTTTTTTGCCAGAAAATTCTCAAGGGGTAGGAAATATCCCATAATACTTTTTTTTTTTAACCATCATTCTTTACTGTAGCCATTGCTGACAGGTGAGAGATCTGAAGCTATTGCCGACAGGATATTTTGCCGTCTGCTTCTATCTGATGCAACAGCAGCAGCAGTTTCAGCTCAGAGGCGTATTATTGGCAGCGGGCATCACAGTTCAAGGATTCATCAGCCTCTACGCTTTTGGCAGGGGGATTTGGTTTCATTGTGATTGGCTACATTATACTGGGCATTTATATGATGCAAATAGAGAAGCAAGAATGAAAAAAATGTGGTTCCGCACACCTAGCGATCCGTTAAAAGCGATTATCTTTATTTAGTTCATTAAAAGAGGCATATCATACACGCCACACGGAACAGCTCTACGCGTTTCGGGCACAGCTGCCCTTAATCATGAGCACAAAAACACCTGACTAAGAACATCATTTTATACATCATATCCACAGCGACCTCTAGTGGCAGCATCAGTCATTAGTAATCCTTTGGCACAGGTTACATTTAGACAAATTTAAATAGACAAGATACAAGATGACTATAGATAAGATACAAAGTGTCTATCTAAAGCCATTTGATACATGAGATATTGTGACTGGAGGAATGTAGAGCTGCCAGTAGATTAAAAAAATCATTAATGATAAGAATATACTAGACTATATAGAGTATCCAAAAAATAAATTAAACAAAATATGAAACATCAAATCTAGTATTCAAACCATATGGACTGCGTGTATGTAGAGTAAATATCCAAAAAGCTTCACGTGTATTTAGGAGATGCAACGGGTCACCACCTCTAATAGGGATGTTGACTAGTTCAGTGACTTTAACCCCTAAATCCCTAACCCCTCGTTTGGTACATATATCAAAATGTTTCCCAATGGGTGACTTATGGTCACATTTTTCAATGGCAGTCATGTGCTCTTTAATTCTGTCCTTTAGGGGACGGGTTGTACGACCCACATATTGTTTGTTGCATTCTAATAGATATACTACCCGATTTGTGCAACAATTGCTGTACGTACGATTTTTGAAAACTTTGCCAGTAACGTTAGACTTAAAATCCGTACTAATAGATACAACATTGCATGTTTTACAAGGATATCTCCCACTTTTGTAGGTGCCTTTCTGCATTAGCCAATCCTTGTTTCGAGAAGTAGACGGAGTGGAAATCATACTAGGAGTTAATTTGTTACCTAATGTAGATGTTCTCCTAGAAATAGTTCTCAATTGACTATTATTCAGTATGTTGTGCAAAACTGGGTCATTATGTAGTATTGGTAAATGCTTATGTATTATCCTACAGACCTCATTATATTTCAAACTGTATTCAGTACTGAAGTAAATAGTTGATTTATTCAAAGCCTCATTATCAGTTTCAATCTTACTGTCACTGTTATTAGTGACTGTTAGAGGAAAAAAGACTCTATCTTTAGATCGTGCTCTCTGCTACGCTGACTCCACTACTGGTAAAGGATAACCTCTACTTAGCAATTTGGACTTTAAGATGGAGGCCTGTTCATCAAATAGCTCAAGTGAAGAATAATTTCGTCTATACCGTAGGAATTGACTAAATGGGATATTATTCTTAGTGTGGCGAGGATGCCAACCGTCCGCCCTAAGAATAGTGTTACCCGCTACAGGTTTGGTGTAAACCTTGGTCTCTATCCTTCCTGTTTCCGGCTCACCAATCAAAAGAACATCCAAAAATTCAATTTGACAGCGATGATGATTTAGGGGGAATGATAGCCCATAATTGTTGATATTTAAATAATCCAAAAACATATGGAGCTTATCTGTTGACCCATTCCAGATAAAAATAAGATCATCTATATAGCGACCGTACCATATGATGCAGTCGCCATATTTATTATCATCTCCAAAGATTGGCATAGGAAGGTGAGAAAGCAGCACCCATGGACGCCCCACATCTCTGGAGATAATAGGATCCATTAAAGTAAAAATAATTATGAGTAAGTAGAAACTCCAAAGCAAGAACAAGAAAAGAAGTACAATCATGAGTGTACTGATTTGAAGTAGTCAGCATATGAAAAATGGCCTCTAATCCCTTATGGTGGGGGATCGAAGAGTAAATGGATTGTACATCCATAGTCACCCATGTGTAAGTACTAAGCCACGGAATTTCTTTTAAGCTTGTCAGAAGGTGGCCAGTATCCTTTATATAGGACTTCAAACTCGTTACAATTGGCTGAAAGGACTGATCCACCCAAATTGAAAGACCCTCATTTATAGAGTTAATACTGGAAACTATAGGTCTACCCTGCGGATTAACCAATGACTTATGAATTTTGGGCAAATGGTGGAATATCGGAGTAATAGGAAATTTACAGTTCAAGAAAGACATCTTTAGCATTAATAACCCCTAAGGATATACCACATTTGACTAAATCAGTGAGTTCTGATGTAAATCTTTCGATCGGGTTCTTAGGTAATTTTTGGTAAGTGTCCAGATCTGATAGTTGACGCATTGCTTTAGCAATGTAGTCAGTTGTATTAAGTACTACAACTGAACCGCCTTTGTCGGCTTGTCGTATAGTAATATCCAAATTCTTATGAAGCTGTGTCACGGCCATTTTATCAGTTGCGCTAAAATTAGAAAGCGAACTATAGTTTTTACGTTTAGACAACTTCCAAAGATCCTGTTCAACAAGATCCCGGAAAATGTCCATGGGTGGGCAACGGGAATTTACAGGATAGAATTTGCTCTTAGATTTTTTATCCAGAGAAATTTGAGACTTCAAATTGGTATTATCAACACTCCCTTCAAAATGTAAATCCTGCAAAATTTGTAAACATGTCAAATCAGAAAAATTAAAAAATATTAGAAAACGATTCACGTGATTCCTCTGGTGAGATACGTGAATATGACTGGTCTAAATCAATATTATTGGAAATGTCCAGTGACATCGCAGATGATGATGCAAATGATACAAAGAGTTAACTGGTATGATTTCTTGTTCCTATGATTCTATTGGCAGAAGGATGTGTGCGTGGATGGATGAAGTATGGGTTTATATGATGC
>CM044433.1:152483662-152494497 GCA_024363595.1 Xenopus borealis
AAAAATCGGATTTCTTGAACTTTCACATTGTGTATTTACTTAGTAAATGATTTTAGTTATTCAACATTTCTGTTCAACCTGGGGACCTTTTTCGATAAAAGAGCATATATTCACAAATTACAGAGTGTGCTGACCCTTCATATAATATATATATATACAGTATATACTGTACAAAAAACAAATTGATGTTGCCTGGGTGCAACTCCAAAGGTGAAGTAGAAGAAAGCTAATTTAATATGAGACCTGTGAGTGCAGTTTGTACTTTATATATGTCACCACTGGTGACCAATAATTGGCAATATAAGTACAATCCCACACCATGTGCAGTATTTATGGCCTGACATTTGGGCCATTCTGTATTACCTGCCCCTTTTTTAAGTATAAGAATCATCCCCTCCCTTGTGGCTATGAAGAAATTGTAGAGGTTCTCCGTTACTTCCTTCAATTGTTCATCACCTGTCTGTACAGTGACTGAATCCCACTTAGTTTTCTCTTTGGTGAATGGGCTGGGGATTACCTTGAGACTTATTATTTATAGTTGTGACAGAAGCATTTTGGGGTCTGGGTTTTTACAGCCGAGCCTCCCAGCATGTCACCTCTGGGTTTAGCTCTAGGGACTGAAATTGAAGGTGAAAGGTATGCCTTAAATACATATATCTAAACAGTTGTAGAGTCTGGTACCCTAGTACCAGTACCATTCAGTCTATCAAATTGAGTACAAGCACTATCTTGGAGTAAATTATTGAGGCATTTCACTCCCTTATGAGACCAATATTGTGCATTGTTGCTGAGTTGCTGATTGTGGTTTTGCCGCCTTAGTCCAAGTTGTATATGGTGATAGGTAGAGTTTAGGTAGATCCTGTTTAGCTCTATATGCAGAGTTTCTCAATGCCTCAAGGAACCTATAATAATGGGCGTGAGAAGGGGGCATAGAAGTTAAATCCAGCCCTGGCAAGACTTCACAATAGTTATTCTAGGTTGTAAGGTACATTTTCCCCAGCAGTGGAAGAACAAAGAAAGACAGAGAGAACGAGAGCAAAGGAGGGTTGTTACTCAAAGTGAGAGAAAGCTGATTAAATATGAGATGCAGATAAAATTGCTTCCCTGAAGGAGCAAAGCTTTATTGCCATAAATGAACTCAAAAGTGCAGGGACAGGACAAATTGCTTTAATAACTACGTGTTCCTCTCTGAATCAGAGATATGAATGGGCTGAAGAAATGCAAAACAGCAGAGAACTGAACTATTTGAATCACATTCCAGCAAAAGGACTCTTTATGGAAATCAGGAGCCCTTGTGACTGTCCTGCTTCCATATCTCTAAGTAGCTCAATAAATTTGTCTGTCTCTTGGGATCTTCTTGCTCAAAACCCCTCTGTCCCAACTGTAATTTCCACATTTGCCCCTGGTTCTTCTGCTGCACTGATATGAAATCATTCTGATGTAGTGTCATTTTCTGTGTTTGTGGACCTCGTGGGAGGTTTGAGCAGTGCAGAACACGCTCTTCTTAGTATGATATTGGCATGTGTGCGGAATGTACAAACTCTGCTCAACATTCTCAGCAACATAAATTCCCCAGGGAACCAACCCAGTGTAAAATCATTGGTAAGCCATTTAAACTGGCAGGACTCTTCCTTTGCACTGTATTCTACTGAGGCCATTAACAGCTGCTGAGAGTACTTGGCTTATCAGACACGTGGAGTATCCCTAAGCCTGTCTCTCTGGGAGCACCTCAATATAAACCTACTCAAACCCAGCTACACATATTAGCTCTTTACCCCGACTACCACAGTGGTTTCACATATTGATGCCAATAGCAGGCTTCACAAGCTAATAAAGATTATTGTTCTCTGTCTTTATTTACAGTATAGCAACAGCATATTCCTGAGATTATACATCAGTCACATCAGTCTCGGCCCCAGTGGAGCTTACAATCTAAGGTCCACATCACATGCACACACGTTATGGTTAAAGGGCAAGTCAACCCCAAAATAAAAATTTCCCTAGTAAAAGAAAATATAATTCTAAGCTGCTTTCCAATATACATTTTACGGATGCACTGAATTCAGGATTCGGTTCGGGATTCGGCCAGGATTCGGCCTTTTTCAACAGGATTCGGCTGAATCCTTCAGCCTGGCCAAACCAAATCCTTATTTGCATATGCAAATTAGGGCCAGGGATGGAAATCATGTCACTTTTTGGCACAAAACAAGGATGTAAAAAATGTTTTCCCCTTCCCACCCATAATTTGCATATGCAAATTAGGGTTCTGAATTGGTTCAGTATTCAGTTAAATCTTTCGGGAAGGATTTGGGGGTTCGGGTCGAATCTAAAATAGTGGATTTGTTGCATCCCTAATACATTTATTAAAAATTTCAGTGTTTTTAAAGTTATTTGTAAAGTTATTTTCTCAACTCCTAGTCGTTCTTTTAAACAATATTAAAAATTATTAGTATTAGTTAAAGATAGGTCTGTTAATCAGTTGACTTGTCTTACAACAGTCTGAGCCATCAGGGCAGAGAATAGGAAGGGACAGAGAAACACTGTTGTCAGTAACAATACATATACAAATAACTTTAAAAGCATAGAATATATATTGCAAACTTGCTTAGAAGTATGATTTCTTTTATTAGGCAGAATTTTATTTTGGTGTTGACTCGGCCTTTGATTTTATCAGCATTAGGATCTATTATCCAGAATGCTTTTGACTTGGGGTTTTACAGATAAGTCATTCTGTCATTTGGATCTCCATATTACAGAAAGACTGCTAAAAATCAAAGTCTGCTAAAAATCCTGTAAAAATGAAATAAACCCAAAGGAATTGTTTTGCCTCCAATACAGATTCATACCATCAAGTACCTGGTAATGTTTTATTATTACAGAGAAAAAAAGAAAGTCATTTTTAAAAATTGGAATTAGTTGCTTAAAACTGAGTTTGAGAGATTACCTTCCTATAATCCAGAGCTCTCTGGATAATGGGCTTCTGTATAAGGGATCCTACACCTGTACTACTTATCCATGGTTGGCATAAGATGCAACAAGTGCCAGTTCTACAGGTTCTCAGCCTCTCAGGCAAACAACAGTGTTCTATTAAATGCTTCTCTTAGTCTTTTAGCCAAGACACAAGAAACGTTGAAGAGCCTCACTTGGGTGTTCTTTTATTTAAAAACGCATCCTGTGCACATAAAAATGCATATATTGCATTTGCATTATTTAAAAAAAAAAACACAGCCCTTATATTATTATTGTATTAAAGGACCAGTGACACCAAATTTTAAAAAAAAAACATTCGTTAGTATACTACAAAAAAGAACACTAACAAATATTAAACTTTAAAATTGAAAGTCAAAACACCAACACATATTAAACTTTAAAAGCACAACATCAAAATCCCACTACGCTCCTCTTCAGAAAAGGCGTCAGGGCAAGTATCTATTGTGCGGTTCTCCCTGGCTATCTCCTATAAGGAAGGCAGGGAGGAGAAATCCAGCGCGGCACAATGGATCGCCCGATCGCCTTTTCTGAAGAGGAGAGGTAAGTTATTTCTTAATAAAGACTTTGAGATTTTAAAGTGTAATATGTGTTGGTGGGTTTTTCTCATAGGATATGATCACATTTTTTTTTTAAAAATTGATGTTACTTGTCCTTCAAAATGTAAGTCAACCTGGCTGCAATAAACCCAGAAGCAGGTTATAATGTAATCAATTAACTAATGCGCCTAAATGCACTCAAACCTGCAGCTCAAACACACTGAAAAAAGTACGTTTCCATTGCCAAATACAATGAAATGAGTACCTATGAGATGACTTATATGTTGAGTATATTCATCCCTGCTGTATAATATCTGCAGACTGACTGTACAAGAGGATTTACTAAGTCGTCCGGTTATTTGGGCGCATTAGACTCCTCTCCACAGACGTTTACATGCGATACAAGACTTGTACAATATGAAAATGAATCTGCAGACTTTCCTTATTCCTTTTCATTAGTAAGGATCACAACCCTTTCACTTTACATTTGATCTGCATTTATCACAAGTATTTAACCCAATTTTGGTTTTGTTGATCAGTTTTCAATGGATTAATGATGATGAGTTGCTTGTGATGCTGAGGGGGCAGGAATGATCCCAAGGGAAATCTTTCTGGTACATACATGAGGCAGCACTGACAGACTGAGGGTCATCTTCTTGCTTGGAAAACAGTTTTGTGGGATATGCCATAGACATAATTACTCATCCCCCAACAAAATAGCCTAGTTAAGTAGCCTGCTGGGGATTGTACTCTATCTGGCAGTTAGGCAGGTTTCATTTGGATCAACACTGACCACTGTTCTGTTGGTCTTGTGGGTGGAAGCCCTGAAAAGTCAAGGCCCACTACCCCACAGACTCTAGCAAACCAGTTCAGGCAAACAAAAAAATCTGATTAAATGACAAACTGACTCATAAAACTTCACTTTTAATCACTACTATTAAAAACAAATAATACATTGGGCAATGCCCACACAGCAAACACGGGCAGCATAGGTGGATGGTGGGAGACTTAGCTCCCATCTGTTCCCAAAGTAGACAGGCAGAATTGGCTACGGGGGAACTGGGCATAAGAAGGGAGGGGGAGCTGATTACTATTATCGCTAAATTAATACGAATACTTGACACCCTCACCTACCAATACTTAATTTTTGGGGTTTTTTTAAGGTTAAAGTCCTGCATTGCATATACCCGTGAATGGCAGTGGGTCTGTACATACTTTGTTTTGGTTTGCTGAGTGGGTATTGCCTAATGTATTATTTGTTTTTAATAGTAATGAAAGGTGAAGTTTTATGAATTCGTTTGTTATTTAACCAGATGTTGTTGTTCGCCTGAACTGGTTTGCTAGAGTCTGTGGGGTAGTAGGACTCGACTTGTCAGGGCTACCACCCACAAGACCTCAGTAGTCGGTTGTTTTGAATGTAGTTATTTTCAAACTCAACCTGTTAGGTTTCATTTGGACAAAAAGGTTGAACCTGATGGATCTGTCTCTTCTTCCAACTTACATTATTATAAAATAAGGGGGCATGTTTATGTTGGCTACGAACCGTTCTGTAATTCTAAAATTTCCTTGCAGGTTTAAAGATCTGGTCTAATAATTACTGAAAAAAATGGGGAGACAGGGCTTCTGGTTGAACAGAAGACAAAGGGGTTTATTTACTTAAACTCAAATTAATCACATTCACTCCCTTCCACTAACTGAACTTGAAAAAATCTGAGCGGCAAAAACATCTCAGCGCAATTGAGCATCAATTCGTATCACACGATTCCAAAAACTAGTTTTTATCAAATTTTCACTGCAAACCCGAAACTTTTCAAATTATTGGACAAATACCCCAACTTTTTCAGATTATCCAGCACGCGGTGTCAAGAAACAACTTCAGGGACATCTGCCGCTGACTTCTACATGACCGTGACAGGTTAGAGATGGCGGATTTTCAGATTCTGATTTTTAGCAGCTTTGTGTTATGATGAATCTTAAAAAATCAAAGTTTTTTTTCCATGAAAAAATCAAGTTTCCCCTAAAAACCTTGACCAGTAAAAATTAAGAAAACAATTTCTCTTCCAAGTAGGGAATCCATACAGCTAATTCATGTTAATCCCAAACTGAGCCAGAGGGACTTGCCCTGGTTCCAAAGACAACCGTAATTCTAAAAATATATCAAAGATATACATCCCAAGGCTCAGTTACTCTGAATACAGAGGTTGTAGAGATATCGTGTTACTAAGTAATAAAATGTAATTTTTAGGAAAAATACTTGGCAAATTGGTTCTAGAACTCTACATAGGCATTTGTTTTGATGCCAAGAAAATAGGGTTAATCCCTTGTGATTTTTCATAAATGAGACACTTAGGGGCAAATTTACTATTATTCCCCAAAATTGCCTCGATCCTACTCGAAATACGATAAGCATTTGACCATTGAATTCTTATTGAATTGTTTTTATCATTTTGCTCGATATTCGATTTCTCGATGAATTTGTAAGATCGGATACCGATCGTTCGATTTTGCGTAAAAATTTAAAAATTTCCTTCGATCGTATGAATGGTATTCGAGCAGGACTTAGTCTCAGAAGCCTATGGGGGGTTTCCCATAGCCTTCTATTGCAATTCGGTAGGTTCAATCTGGCGAAGTAGGCAGTCGAACAATTTTAAAATTTTGAATCCTTCAATCGATCTATTCGATAATTCGGTATTCGTTGATTGAAGAGGCCAAATTAGAATATCCGATTATACGAAAAATTAGTTCGATCAGTATTCGATCGAATTCGATCGAACTTCCATCATTTCACGTGAATTTGGTAAATCTGCCCCTATGTGGCAGTTTTCGCAGCATGCCTGTTGGTTTATGGATGCACCTCTTATTTGAGGCCCTGCAGCAAATGCCCTTTATTCAGTGGACCATGTAATACAGAGGGTGCCAAAAGAGACACTATACTGAGACCCATAATTACCTTAGTGTCACTATCATGATTTAGTTAATATATTATGAATTTTGAGTATTTGACCTGAACAGGTAAAACCATTTATGGTGTTTAGTTGGTGTGAAGAAACATATGGCAATTACAGTCCAGGTCTTTAGGCTCACAGAGGAGCCTGGGAAACAAGTGCCAGGGGAGAACGAGGCTCTTAAGCTGGTTAATGAGGTAATTAAGTCAGGCAATAGATCAGATAACTATTGGCAGTAGTGAGTGGAAAAAAAAATCAAAGCTACAAAGGCAATTTCATATATTGATTGAATATTTGCACGGTCATTTCTGCAGATAGCAGGGAATTGCATCAAATCTATTAATTCATTTACTGTTCTCTACTAGGAACATTGCTCTGCTAATCAGTGTGCTGGTGCCATGCTTCACTTACTCACTGTCCCGCTCATTGGCTCTTTATCTGGCCCCAAACAGGAAGCCATTATTGTGGTTTCCAATATGAGCGTCAGTGAGAAGCTTGAGGAGCGTACTTCCTATAGCACCACTAGCAAGCAGCCACCGCTCCACTTGGA
Source organism: Xenopus borealis (assembly GCA_024363595.1). NCBI lineage: Eukaryota > Metazoa > Chordata > Amphibia > Anura > Pipidae > Xenopus > Xenopus borealis. Next base: position 152,490,685 of record CM044433.1, read on the forward strand.
CTAACGGATCAGCGCTCAATGGGCTTCTGGCCTGGTGAGCAATGTAATGCAAGTACTCTAGCTAATAGGAAAGCTTGGGAGGAGAGTAAACAATAAGGGTGGGGTGCTGCAATACACGTGGTGCCAATGGGGTAAATATTTGTACTGAAACCTTTCTCTTTGTGATACACAGCACCTCAAAAACCAATTTAGATGTATAAGGAGTGATTCAATTGCTTGGGTTTACTCCTATTTCTCATTAATTGTTGTGTCAATGCCCAACACAAACCCTCTCCTGTATGGAGCACGTAGAGTTGCACAGAGATGCCAGGTCATCCCACGACACCCAAAGGTGACATCTCCTTAGAGGTCTCTGGAGAACGGCCACTATCTGGGGTTCTTGGGGCTTAGAGGTTTCCAGAGAAGGAGTCGTCCTATTATTTGGATCAACATGGATACTAAAACATAGTTTAACATTTATGCAGCTTAGACAATGTCTAATACAAGGTCTTATCTTGTTATTACAAAGGAAAAGAAAAAAAAATAAACTGTTTGCTTGAATGGGAATCCATGGCAATCCTGTATTTTGGAGTTTAATGTATTATAGGTTTCTGGCTATGTTAGATACCATACCTGTACTGCAATAAATATCTTTGTGACTTATACCCTCCTGTAATAGCCCAGCATGTTTTTGGGGCCGCCTGCTAATTTTCCTGTGGGAATGAAATCTGCTCAGTACATTTTTTTCATGTGTGTGTTCTGTAGAGATCTATGGGACAAAACTAGCAAGCATTCTCCCAATTTGGTATATATAAATATAAAGAAACGGGCATCTAAAAGTGTGTTTAACACTTAAAAGCTGGCATGGGAGGGTTGCTGAAAAGGAAAAGGGTTAAAAGTTCACTTACCAGAATAAGAAATCTTGTCTGTGTAGTCCCGGTTTGATTGTAGGTCTTTAGCGGCAGCTGTGAAGAAAAGAAGAGGATTGGCAGGATGAAGACACGAGACCGCATCATAGGGGGTATAAAAAGCTGCTTCGCGGTAAGCTTACCTATCAGTCTGTGAAGATCTTCGAAGGAAGAACATCGCTGTCCTGCAGATTTGTACCCACCCACCCTGATATTGTTAGATTGATATGTTATTTATATGTTTAAAAAGAACACTTAGGGGCAGATTTATCAAGGGTCAAATTTCTAAGTAGAAAATACTTTGAAATTCGACCATTGAATTAAAATCCTTCGACTTCGAATATCGAAGTTGAAGGATTTTTCACCGAATTTGGCAATCCTACGATCGAAGATAAATCGAAGGATTTTAACATACGATTGAAGGATTGTTCTTCAATAAAATAAAACTTAGAAAAATGGTCTAGAAGGTCCCCATAGGCTAACATAGCATTTTGGAAGCTTCTAATTGGCGAATTTGAATCGAATGGTCAAAGTAGCCTATTCGATGGTCAAAGTTTTCAAAAATTTACTTCGAATATCGAATTTTTGCATTCAATATCCACTTCGACCCTTAGTAAAAATGTGTTATTAATAAATATGCTGCGGCCCTTCTAGTAAGTTGGCAAGTGTGTTATTGGTTATTTTCTTATACATATATGCCTGAAACTGGATATAAGGGTATTTCTTTCAATTTCAGGAATTTCTAAAACTAACAGAAATTCTAAACTAACAGAACTTCTAAAAGAACAACATTTCTGAAACTTATTTTCAGAGTCAACTTCTACTGGCCCGGCTTTCCTTAACACACACAGTGACAGAACTAGGTGGGGGCAGGCCGTGCAGCCCCCCCCTCCATGTGCAATTTCTTTGCGGGCGCAATCTGTCAGGGGGTCCTGTGGGGGTGTGGGCCCATTTGCACCCCCTGCTTCCCCGGTAGTTACGCCACTGAACACACACCTCCCCTGCTTGCTCACACCACCTTTTCCCCCACTACTCTGAGCCCTTTTGGCTCCCTACTTTCACTATCAGGTCTCTTGTTTGCCCTCTTATAACCCCCTTTCCCAAATGTGTGTGTGTCCCCCCCATTGTGCCAAAGGTGTGTGACTTTTCTAGTCCTAGTTCCAGCCCTACTCATTTCATTCATCTGTATCTGATTTGCAGTTTGCATTGGAAACCAGAGACTTATTCTGTTTTTGTGGCTTAACCACAGAGGGATGAGACCCAGAGTTTGTGGGTTGGCAGAAATCACCTATGGCCCCCAGTACCTTATGTATTCATGGGGGGAATACTTGTTTTGATGTGAGGCCAGTTTAGGTGATAAAAGCAATATAGATTAAAAGCAATATAAAGACACATTGAAATACATTAACATGTTAATGCCACGTTGCGCCATTATCAGGATGATTTCCTAGAATGTCCTCACAAGGATAAAGGAACATATAAGCTACTGTAAGTTTCTTTTAAGATTTAAACGAAATACAATTTCAATTGGGCTATGTTTGTAATTTATCCCTTGCACCCTATGTGATAAACATCGAAGACCCGTCCCTGCCACAGGTTCAGCAGCTTCATGCCTAACTGCAGCCAGTCAAATCTCCATCGTTGGTTGGGGACATGTTTATCATGACCACATTCAATGAACAGAATGGATTTGGCTCAATAATTCCACCATAATATAAAAAGCATGTTGCTTGGAGCAAGGCATTACTGTTTTCTTTTAATCTATAGAAACATACTGAGCCAAATGAGTTCTTTAAAAGAAAAGGATGATAAACGTAGGCTTGCATTAACAAGCATGACATTTACCAAGTGTATGATTCAGTCTGACTATCACCAGGTTATTGCCTCGTGGAGAGAACGAGCAAGATGTTGCCAGGCACAGTTCTGCAAGTCGACATCCCTCCAGTGCTTGTTTGTGACTAAGTGCTGATATTCCTTTGCCATCTGTATATTCTTTTCTATGCTGTAGTAAATCACTCTTGTTCAAAATAAAAGGGCTTGTATACTGAAGCATGACAGATCATTGTTACATGCTTTCAAGAACTGGGGACAGTATGTAAAATTAAAACGTTGAGGAACATACATGCTGGGCTTGGCATCATGGGGTAGTTGCATAATGATGTCTTGCAAGCAGCCTTATCGCAACACTCCCCTCATTCATGGTTGTCTGCAACAGACAATGTTTGGCTGGCCATTATTGCTTGGTTTATTGCATATTAGCATTGAAACAAAAGGGAAAGGTTTCCCAAGTGCAGTTGGCCCAAGAAAGCTTGTCACACGGAACAAGCACCTAAAACATTATAGGAAGACCGATTCTAGAGAGGAAATTACTTCCAGTTTTACAAAGAGAATGGTTTTGATACAAGTTCCTTGATCCTTTGACAGATTATCAGAAGTTCTAATACTAAGATCCAATGTTTATTTTTATTAGTGGGCCTTCCTGTGGATCAATGAGATGCCACACAGGAATTATCTGAGCAAAATGTTGAATCAATTGAGCTTGTCTTTATTGAGCTTCAACTGCTACAACTACATCAACTGCTATGCGCACTCATTGCAACACGGATTTAGGCTTATAGGCCCTATACACTTCTTTCATGAAAAGCTTGTTTAGGCAGAATGCAGCACAAAAAGATACTAGGTGAAAAGGTGTGTACTGTGGGTCATTTTGGCTTTTTTTTCTATTCCCATTGCCTAACCTACTGGAGGAACATTGTCTTTTACTATGCTTCTGTAACTTTTGTTTCTAAGCCGATAGTGTTCATGTATTTGTACTGTGCATGAGGCCCCCAAGCACCACCCTATGACACCCAGCCATGCAAGTCAATGTACAATATTTCAGATTAGCTAAGGAGATATACTACTTTGTCTCCTAGAAGTTACTTAT
>CM044433.1:152516229-152544746 GCA_024363595.1 Xenopus borealis
AAAAAAATCAATAGATCTGGTGGCCCTCCCTCCTTTCCAATTCCATCCCCTACTTGCCACTGTACAAGGGTTTCAGTTTTATTTTTTTTTTTTAATTCTACTGTGTTATAAAAATGCAAACATAAAACCTAAAAAAGGTTTACCCCTGTAATCCAAATCCTTAGTAGTGGTTTATAATAGCTCCAACAGTATGTGCCCCAAGTCAATTTGATGTTTTTCCAACAGCCCTGTTCCTCCTGCTATGCAGCGCCCTCGTCCAAAACTCTGGTGCCATGGCAGCAGCTCTGGTGCTGCCTTTTGGACTAAAATCACAATTGACACAAACGCTTAACCATACGCAACGGCTTTATGAATGGTTATTGTAAAATTGAGGTTTGATGATGTATGCAGAGTAGTGGAGTCAATGCACGTGTCACATTGAAAGTCTGAATATTTAAAGCTGTTATACTCGTCTTGCAGGGAATTGATTAAAAAGTTACTCTGAAATAGTGCGAAATCATATTTTAGTGCTACACAAACATCCCTTTTCCCCAGTTAGCGGCTTCACTTTGTTTCCATTCAGCGACTGAAGTCATTTGCACCTTTAGTTTCCACCTTTCTGCAAGGATTACTCTTCTTGTTATGGATCTTTCCCTTTTATAGGTTAATGCCTGGAGGGCTCACTAATAAACAGACAGCAGGGGGAAGGGAGGTTGTGTGTTACAAGTGTGCAATATTTCCCTCCTGAAGTGCAAGTTTAATGTTGTTTTTGTTTGAATAAAGGGCCTAACCCCAGTGCTGGGTGTGCAGTGACAGGGGTCATTGGGGAACTGTGTGTTCTAGTACTTACTTTCCCTTATCAACCAAGCAAAGTGCCTTTAACACTACTTATAGAGGGATTTTTGTCTTACCTGTAAAATCCTTTTCTCTCTTTATCGAAAGGGGACACAGGCACTGGAGGGTTAACTTTACCTTCTGGGAGGAAAGGACACTAAAAACAAGACTTTGGACAGCCCTCCCAGGGGGCCCCCGCACACCGCTCCAGCAGGCTACACCCCCCTCCGGATGGCTCTCCACAGAACGTTAAGGCTTAAAATGTACAACTGAGGAAGTAACTAGAACGGACCAGGGTAGACACTGGGCTAACTAAATAGGTCTCCCGCTGAGCAAGAATGTTGGACCCCCTAAGGGTACAGGGGCATGGAGCCCCACCAGAGATGGAGATGATGCTGGTTCTGGACAGGAATTGCCGTAGAGAGGTTCCACCTCCTGGTTTGATATCAGTACAGGAACGGGCGTGCCTGTGCCCCCCCTTTCGATGAAGAGAGAAAAGGATTTTACAGGTAAGACAAAAATCCCTCTTACTCTCTCATCTTAGGGGGGGGACAGGCACTGGAGGGACATTCAAAAGCAGTCCCCAAAACGGTGGGTAGATCAAGCCCTAGACTGTACGGCAGCGTGAAGCACCATCCTGCCAAAGACTGCCTCTGAGGAAGAGGCTAAATGTACCCGATAGAATCAAGTGAAGGCGTGGATAGAGGACCATGTGGCAGCCTTGCAGATCTGCTCCACTGACGCCATGTTCCGTGCTGCCCAGGAGTCTGATACGAGGGTTTACCAGCAACCTGGTAGGATCTGGAGATTGTGGATCTTATCCATCTGGCAAGGGTGGTCTTGGAGGCCTTGAGACCCTTGTGGGGGCCTGTAGGGATGACGAAGAGAGCCTCACACCTAAAGGATTCTGATCTGTGGGCGTAGTATTTGAGAGCTCGAACTACATCCAGTCTCTTTTGGGCCCTGTGGACAGAAGGATGAAACCACAATGTCCTGGGCGGTTCCTGCGCAATCTCGTGCTGGAACAACATGGACAGGGCAGAGATTTGAGCCTTGATGGAGCCCTTTGTCAAGGCCATGTAGTAGGAATCCAAGGACACATGCTATGCTGTAGTGGTGTGGAGGAAAGGTGTGAGTGGCACACCAGGCAATGTAGGTCCGCCATGTTTTGTAATAGATCCTGGAGGAGGATGGTTTCCTAGCAGCGATCATAGCCTTAATCACCCTGTCATTAAACCCTTGCTGTCTGAGGACTAGGGTCTCAAGAGCCAGGCCGTCAAATGGAACAGCTGAATATTCGGGTGGAACACTGGTCCTTGGCTTAGATAGATCCTGGGGTAGTGGAAGGGGCTCAGGATCTGTCTCTGAGATTTATGAGGTCCGCAAACCAGGCTCTCCTGGGCCAGTATGGCGCCATGAGCATTGTCCGGATCCATTCTCGTTTGATCCTCTTGAGGATCCTGGGGAGAAGATGTAGAGGGGGAAGACGTAAACAATGCTGAATGGCCATGGAGCCATGAGCGCGTCTACCCCTACGGGCCTTGGGTCTCTTGACCACGACATGAAGAGCAGAAGCTTGGGTTGGTCCTGGAGGCCATGAGGTCGACCTCTGGCATGCCCCCAAAGATCTGTGAGTGTTTGGAAGACCTCTGGTTGCAGAGCCCATTCCCCATGATCGAGGGTCTCTCTGCTGAGGAAGTCTGCCGTCCAATTGTCAATCCCTGGGATGTGGACTGCGGAGATGACCAGTATGTACCTTTCTGCCCAGCTGAGGATGCGAGAGGCCTCCTGCATGACACCCCTGCTGCGAGTACCTCCCTGGTGATTGACATAGGCCACTACCATTAATCTTGACGACCCTTAAGGAATTTCATCCAGTGAAGAAGGGCTAGGTGGATGGCCCGGAGCTCCAAAACATTGATCGGGAATGATGTCTCTGAGGGGAGCCATTTTCCCTGTGCTGTCTGCCCCTGGCAGACTGCGCCCCAGCCTCGAAGACTGGCATCGCCGACAGAAAAGGAGTCCTCGCCTGTTGGAGGGAGGAGATGGCCTTCCAAAAGGCAGCCGTTTGTGGGATTGGATGGAGGAGGAGAGGTATTGAACCTCTCTGGAGGTGGGTGTCGGAACTCAATAGAGTAACCATGGTGGAGAACATCCTGGACCCAGGCATCTATGAATGAGTGAGACCAGACCTGCCAAAAGGAGATGCCCGGCAATCCTCTCAATTAGGGAGGTGGGCAAACCTTCCCGAAGTGGATGATTTGTCTGTGGAAGGCTTCTGAGTTTGTCTACCAGTGGAACAGGCAGATCTTTTCCACTTCCCTCTAAAGGTCATCTCTGTAGGCAGAGTCTTGGTTTGTCTGGAGTGAAAGGACCGAAATTGAGAGAAACTGTGATTTGCTGGCTGATGCTTTGGTTTGTTCTGTGGAAGTAGGGTACTCTTACCCCCGGTAGCTTGGCTGATAACTTTTTCCAGCTCAGTGCCAAAAAGAACCTTGCCTGCAAAGGGAATGGACACCAGTGACTTCTTGGATGTCAAGTCTGCCGACCAATGTTTGAGCCAGAGAAACCGTCTGGCTGCTGTGGAAGTGGCAGAAGCCCTGGCAATCATCTTGGCTGAGTCCAAGGAAGCCTGGCAGAGGAACTGGGATGCCTCTTTAAGCTGCCCCGCTAATTGCAAGATAGAAGCCTGGTCAGATCCATCAATGACCGCTTGACAAAGCTGATCCACCCAAACCTGCGAGGAACAGCTGACCTAGGCAGTAGCAAATTTGGTCTGAGAGCCGCACCTGAGGCGAAGTATATAGATTGGCAGAAACCTTCAAGTCTTTTGTCGATGGGGTCCTTGAAGCTAGCAGCGTCAGGAACTAGGATTGTTGCAGACTTGGCGAGGCTGTAAATTGTGGGATCACCTGTAAGAGAGAGGCATAAATCAGTATCATCCTCGGAAAAAGGGTAAAGAAGGGTAAAGCGATGGGAAAGGTTAATCTTGCGCTCTGGAGAGGCCCACTCGTCCTTGACTACAGAAAGAAGTTGATCATGTGAAGGAAATAATTTTGCAGTCTTTTTCTGTCTCTTAAAAAGATCTTTAGAGGTATCTGAAGAAACAGAAGATAAATTAAGGGTCGCAAGGACTGATTCAATCAAGTTGTCTGTCGGAGGTAGCTCAGGGAGCCAGACAACTTGATTGAATCAAGGAATCCGTGTCTGAAATCTGCCCATCCTCTGCGAGTTCCGACACCTTGTCGGAGTCTGGAAGCAACGGGGTTTCTAAAACCTTGTGTTTCCCTGATATCCCAGAGGGTGGTTGGGAAAAAAGCTGGGTTTAAAATAAAATTGAGTCCCAGGAATTTAAGGCATCCCACAAATCCAGCAATTCTTTAGACTCTCCTCTGTCTCGGCTCAGTAGGAACTTGTCTAGGGCTTCAGGAAGCTGTGCAAGCCCCTGAAGGGAAGAGATGGAGTTTGCGAATTCCTTTACCCACCTAGGTTCAGGCACTGATGTAGATGCACCCTGACGGTCTGTAGAAACATGGGCCTGGGAAGGGCGTGAACATGTCGTTCAGGTAGGCTCAGGGTGACCAGGGGAAGCCTGGCGCAGCAATGGGCGTATGCCAAAAAAGAAACCCTGGAGGTGGAAGGAAACTTGACAATAGACTGTGTGGAACATAGCCTGGGCCTATCTGCAGGCACTAGATATTACAGACAGAGACAGTCAGAAATAACAGATCATGAGTTTGAACAGGGCCCACCAGTCATTGCCAGTTTCTCTATAGGAAAAGCCAAACCTGCACTCTTCTATAGAAGGTGGCAAAAAGCAAGTAAGGGCATTAGGATTGCCGTATCTCATTTGATCACAATGTCCAAAACACCACATGTGCCCAGACTGACCAACCTTGAAGGTTTTATTGATGTTCTCCAGTGCAAATAAAACCTATTTATATTAGGTTATAATTATTTGTTCCCAGCTCCATCCTCTGGCTGCCTGGGGTGGCACTGCATATACTGGTATCCCCACTGCTAATACAGATGCAGCTGTACTATATTATGTGAGACACCCAAATGCAACTGCCAATCAATGCACCCCATGATTACTGTAAAGGTACGTTTTAAATATTACTAGCCCTTTATCAGCAAGTCGCATAGCATGCAATCAATACCATTTAGCATGTTATTTGGGTTTCCATCACTGTATTGCCCTGTATTATGTAGACACAAAATATTACATAAGAGAGGCTGTAATGGTTTCACCTGTCCTAACCTTAAAGGACGTTTTTTCACTTAATCAAAATAATTGGTCATTGTTAGGTTTGTTTAAACACAACGCCCGGAGCTGTGATTAACAGATGGGCAGAACACTTAATGCAGCATTAGTCGCTTTCTCATATTAGCACAAATGGGGGGTGCTGATTGCACTCAAACACATTAATGGCCAAGAAGTGAGCAGTGAAGCATGTTTCACGTGGGGCACAACTACTTGTTGCTATTGCAAATGTTTGCCACCCAGCATGAAGCTGCTCTGTTCACATGAACCGATTCTTATCTGCCAAACCAAACGCAAGACAGATGGTGCCCCCATTGGAGGGTCTTTTTAAAAGGACAACATCCAACCTGCTGCCCTCTAGCTGACGATCTACAAAGTACCAGTTCAGCAACTTTCAGAGGATGCCAGGTTAGAGATCCCTGATGTAAACAATGAAAACGGATTGTTACTCAATTTATTTGTCTTTTATTTATGCAGCACCGACATTTTATGGGGTATTCGAGAAAGTTCAGATGCTTATTATTCACATTAGTCCCTGCCCCAGAGGAGCTCACATTCTAAATGTCCCAAAAACATGTTATGTGCTGTTGCAAGGCAGAAGATCTTGACCACAGTGAAGCAGTCTGTGCCCAGTGCTAAAGCAACTGAAACAATGACAACAACAAAGGACTCAAGTAATGGGACAAAAGAAAGTGCAGTGAATGCAGCCTGTCCAAATTGGGGAGGTGAGAATCTGGGGGATCTGGAGAGAAGAAGAGAGGTGCATGGGGAAGTGTAAGTGTAATAGGAAGCATTAAGTGTTGGTCATCTTCCCAAGTACATGGGGCTGTAGTTTTACTTTATATTAGGGGGCTAAAGATCCAAAAACCTTATTGTGTATGCATAATATTTATTTCCTACAAGTGGCCTCACAGCAAACCACCATGTGAACTAACTTCCTATTGGATCCTGCTGCAGAGAGGACAGAACATGGCCAGAAATTTTAAGGATTTAAACAGGATTATAGATTTTGCTTTCTGACGCGGCTAGAAAAAACAAAGTTTATTGCCAATTCTATTCTATTTACAGGACAAAATATAAATGACAAATAGTAATGATATGTAAATTCTAGAATTCTTTATCCATTTGACAAAAGGAAAAAAAATAATGTAATGTGGGATTGGCCTAAACCCTGGTAGCTCAACGTTTAGTTTAGACTTACTCGAGTTGACATGACAGTGCCCCATTGTTTAAGTGTCAGAAATATAGGTTTCAGCATATGGCAGCTAACGGTGCCTGGGACAGGAGGGATTGTGGCTCAGACAGCCAGTGTCCCTGTTATTGATAAACGTTTTCCTGCATTTTAAGAAATGCTGCATTCACTACACTCTTATAGTCTGACTAATTTAATCTGCAGTCAGCATTGTATTTGCCTTTGAAAATCTCAGCATGTATTGTTGTGCCAGGGCCTGCACCCATAAGGCATCAGGCAATCCTGTTACGCTGGCCTTGCAGAACAGAGATTTGCTCTTCTTTTGTCTTATCAACAGATCGTTCAGCAAAGCGCAGTTTCACAACAGGCTTTCGGCTCATGCAGTCAAGTCCTTCCGTGACTGAAATAAGGTAAACTGGTTTTGTGTGAGGTGTTGACAAGAAAACAACTGGGGGGGGGGGCAGTGGCACTTTTGCCCCCCCACCAAACTCACTTGCCCCCTGCCATGATTTTGAGGTACTGCAAAGCATTGTGGGCAGCATTTGCACGAGCTGCATCTCGGGTTGTGGCTGAGCCATGACAAACAGTAGTAGGCTGTGTAGAGAGTTCAACCAGACACTGACAGAGTCCACTCAAACTGCGCTCATCTGCAGAAGGAAAGTACACACAGATATTAAGCAGACACCTATAATAAATACAACCAACTGCACCAAACCTACAAAATAATGAGCACTGGTTAGAATAAATTAGGATCTTGAATTTCTCATTGTACAGTGCTGACAAGGAAAAATCTCAGACATATGCTTTATCTAGCACCGGCAAGCTAAGGGCAACGGTTCTGCCAGCCACAACTCTCGCTCTCATTCCAAAAGCTTCTCCTCAAGATGTTTAGAGCAGTTGCTCTGAGGCAGCATTGTAATTCTGCTACGGAGCAGGCGAAGGATACTGCAGTGAGTCCTCGCTCAACTTGCATCGTGGGACAGAAAGTGATCAAACAGGCCTCCAAATAAAAGAAGCTCATTTTGCAAATGCTCACCAATATCAAGGTAGCTAATCTGAAAGCTCTGCTCCTCAGACAGATCTTGCAGAAGGCTACAGAAACCAGAGCTCAGGACAGTCAGTGGGTTACTCCTTAGATGCAGTATCTTCTCTCCAGAGGAGTTTCTCAGGGAGTCCCAAGTGCAAGCTGTGCCTCGGCCCCGACTTCCATCCAGTTTCCCCTGCCACATACAGAACACAGCAGCACAATCAGACTGAGGACAATGAAGTTCAAACCATGAAATGAGGAATCGGCTTGTTCCTATTTAACAAAGTCCCAAGGGAACTTCCACATAAACAAAAAGATTTATAGAAATAGGACTTGTGTTAAAATGCTTAACTGTGGCTATTTTTACTTTTTCTCATGCTAGGGGGCAACCATTATGCTACATACAACAAGATTAGCTTGTTTAGTCATGACAAGGCCGACAAACACATGGGTCACTCCATGACCCCTTCAGAGCCCTCAGCAATATTAATTACTAGATGCCAAGGTCCTGTTCAGGGAGGGCAGTCTGGTCCTTCAACACCATGGAGTGAACAGTTGATGCCTGTATTTTTGGGAATTTGGGGGGGGAAGAAGAGAAATAAACCGTGTGGGATTAATTTTACTCCTCAACTTGTTGCAGCCTTGTTATCAGACTTATCATAAGGAGAAAAACAGACAAAAGCAAGTTGCCAATAACTACCATAGAGAACTGATCCTCCTCAGGTTCTGCCTCCCCAGCCTCACGATGCTCTGCCGGTACCCGGTGAATCTGAAGAAGCATCTTTGCAGCTGCATTCCGCTTTGCCAACTTCTTGGATGTACCACTGCCTGTACAAAGTGGTAAGAGTTACCAGTTATACTGTATCTCCTGCAAATGTTGATCAGTTAATTCTGCCATATAATGTTACATAGGCCTGCTAAAGGTCGGCTTGTCAGTATCCAAGTAGGGGCAGCAGATATTTAAATACTCAAACAAACGTATCCTAGACATTAAACAAACACACAGACAGGCAACAGAGCTTGTAGAAGAGCAACATCATAAGAATAACGAGCAAATAACTAGTTTACTGGTGTGTTAGATTCTATGGCTGCTGAATATAAACTGCAAGCAAGTTTTATTTTCCATAGACAGCATGACTGAACAGCTCAGTATATTTCACAAGCACCCGTGGGGGATGCTCTGACCAATTGTATAAGCTCAGTTTTTCCTCCACCATCTACAGCATGAATGATAATTTGGTTAATGCAATGAAATGAAAGTTTTTCTTATTTGCCTGCAACAGTATGTTGTATATTTGTCAGGAAGCCACTGTGAGAGGCTTACTTCATAATGGACACTGAGGGGCAAATTTACAAAATTCATGTGAAGGATTGGAAGTTCGATCGAATGTGACTGAATACCGTTCGTACGATTTTTTCGGATATTCGAATATGCAAATTTGGCCTCTTCGATCATCGAATACCGAATAGATCAAATGACTGTATATTCGATCATTCGATGATCGAAGGATTTAAAATTTTAAAATCCTTCGAATGCCTACTTCGCCAGATTGAACCTACCGAATACCAATAGAAGCCTATGGGAACCCCCACATAGGCTTCTTTGGCCAAGTCCTGCTCGAATACCATTCGTACGATCGAATCGTACAAATTTTTCAGAGGCTCGAAGGCAAAAGCACAATTTGTTTGTGAAATCGAACAATCTGTATCCGATCGTACTATTTCATCGAGAAATCGAATATGGAGCAAAAAGATAGCCTAAAACTATTCGATAAGCATTTGATAGTCGAATGCATATCGAATATCGAGGGAATTCGAGGGATTTTTGGGGAATCTTAGTAAATTTGCCCCTGAATGTACCAGTCACAGATCTGAAACCTATAATTACCAAGCAAAAATGAGACTGGATTTAAAGGGATACCATCATGGGAAAACCAGTTTTTTTTCAAAACGCATCACTCCAGCAGACTTCTGAATTGAAATCCAAAAGAGCAAAGAGATGTTTTTATATTAAATTTTGAAATCAGACATGGGGCTAGACATATTGTCAGTTTCCCAGCTGCCCCAGTCATGTGACTTGTGCCTGCACTTTAGAATGGAACTACTTTCTGGCAGGCTGTTATTTATCCTACTTAATGTAACTGAATGCATCTCAGTGGGACTTGGCTTTTACTATTGATTGTTGTTCTTATATCTATCAGGGAGCTGTTATCTTGCTACATCTACTGGAAAAGGTGGCAACCCTAGGGCAGCTGGGAAACTGACAATATATCTAGCCCCGTGTCAGATATCAAGATTAAATAAAATGGATTTCTGTGCAGAGTTCTGCAAACATATTTTGAAAAAAAAACATGTTTTCCCATGACAGTATCCCTTTAAAAGGACAGGTCAACCCCAAAAATAATTTTTGCCTAATAAAAGAACGCATGATTCTAAGCAACTTTGCTATATACATTCATTTTCTATGGTTTTTAAGTTGTATTGCTATTGAAAGCAGTGTTTGCATGTCCCTTTCTATTCTCTGTACTGGTGGCTCTGGCTTTTGAAACAATGTAACATAAGCCAACTGATTAACAGACCTGTCTTGCTGGAGGAGAACTGGGTTTGCAACATTGTTTAAAATGTAGACAAATACAAGAGTTCCTATGCACTCAAACCATTATCAATATATTTAAGACATTGAGACATTTTGTGCATACAGCTACTAAAAAATGCCTTACCCTTTAAACAAAACAGGGATTGTTTGTCCATATATTGCAATATATTTAAGCTGGCCAACTACGTGAGTCATCCCATATTTGGCCAGTCCTACTCTCAAATTGCATCTGATTCATTAAGAATTCTATTGCTTCATTACACATTTTACAAAAGGGACTAAGTTTTACCTGCAACTTACTTGCTGCTTTCACATTAAAAGTCCCAAACTTGGTTGCCCTTTTATTAGACACCAGTGGGATCACCTGACTATAGCTGGGAAGGGTGGGGGCTACAACAATGAGCTGGTCACTGCTCCTATATGAACAGGCATTTTTTAGTAGCTGTATGCACAAAATGCCTCAATGTCTTAAATATATTGATAATGGGTTGAGTGCAGAGGACCTCTTGTATTTGTCTATATGTATTTTGTGGTCACAGCCACCCATACCAAAAATAACACCAACCAATCTCCAAGAACCTTTCCACTCGACACGTCATAGTGAATTCCTTTCTGTGTGCTGGACCAGACTCTTGAGTTACGGTGTATTCTGGAAGTCTCCAGCCCTTTTGCACAACTAACTCCTAGTGGAAAAAGGAAATACAGTCAAGGGAAAAACAAGATGGTGTCAAGGATGAGATAGGGGTAGAGAAAGGAATAGTGGTTAAGTTACGAATTCTGCAGAAAACCCATTACCAATTGAGTAAAGATTTGCTTTTTATAGTCTTGTCTATCGTTAATCATTTAGAATTATAGCAAGAAAGTCACTTTAGCTCAATTTATTTTTCATCACAGGAAATACAAAATGGCCCATAATTGTTCATCAAATTCTGCACTGTTCCATGACTACAAGCAACTCAATCTGCATTGCATCGTTGGTGTCATGGAGAACAGTTTTAGTAAGGCACTGCCAATAAAAAAAAAAAAAAAACTACCAAAAGAATGCAGTCAACCGCTTTATAGTTTGTTCATGGAGTTGTGTAATGATGTGCTACAAACGCTTGGTGGAAACCAACATTTAAGGGCTCATCCAGACGCCTGCAACCATTCACACGCAGCAACACGTTTTTCAAAGTCTGCCTTGTGAGGCAATTTCAAGCCACTTTGAAAAACGTATAGCGGGAGCGCTAGCGGGAGCGAGCGCTAGCGGGAGCGAGATAGGAGCAAGCCATTCAGGGAGATTTGTCGCCTTAAAGTACAGGCGCTTAGTTGCCAGGCGACAAATCTCCCCGAATCTTCACGTCTGGATGAGCCCTAAATAGGGATTCCACTATTCCTATAACCAGCTCCCAAGTGAAGGGAGGAAACAGAAGGCAGGAACAATAAAAAGATGAGTGACTAAAAAAAGGGAACAATAAGGAGAGTACTCACCTGCAATGCCCCCACAGGGTTACATTCAGACTGTTGTGCCGATAGTGGGGGTTTCATTTCTATGGTGTGATTCCTGCACAAAAATAGATCTTAGCGGTCGGGTAAACACAGAGACTCTACCTAATATCAAGGATGCACCGAATCCAGGATTCGGCCTTTTTCAGAAGGATTCGCCGAATCCTTCTGCCCAGCCGAACCGAATCTCCATATGCAAATTATGGTTCAGATTCGGTTTGGTATTCGGCCGAATCTTTCTCGAAGGATTCGGCCAAATCCAAAATAGTGGATTCGGTGCATCCCTACCTAATATTCAGCAATGTCATCTTAGTTTACTTTAGCTTTGCACCTTGTACAAGATTATTGGAATCAACATATAAAAGTCTGCGTGCAGCATCACTAGCCATGAAAAGGCCATTTTGGAATGGCTGGCTAATCTCCCACAACTGAACAATACACACGGCTTCCCGATAACACCCCAACTTCGAAAAAATTATGGGATCCATTATTGGTTTTTAACAAGCAGCATTCTCATAAAACAAATGCTTTGATATGTATGGGGTGGGGTTTTTCTACCATAGGCATTTACCATCAGAGTGAAATGTACAGGAGGTTTTCATTATAGGCCGCATAGAACAATACTTCATGAGGTGCAGCTATGATACTCTGGGCAGTGCAAGCTATTGTACAAAATTTCTCTTTAAAAAGCATTAGCAATGTATGCAGACAAGAGGTATATTTTGGACATAACATCAAAGGATATTTTCATACTAAACTCTATAGTTAGTATAGATATGGGCATATAGAATTTATGTGAAAGTATGGAGGGGTGTGTATGAATGCTGAGTTTTCATTTGGAGGGGTTGAACTTGATGGACTTTGTCTTTTTTCAACCCAATTTAACTATGTTAACTATGTCACAATGCTGGTCCCATGTTTTATTGTTAGCCTTGGAGTGCTCAGCCCTTTGTATTTGACCATTTATTCTGCAGGAAGGAACCCCAAATATTCCAGACCACAGGTAAATGGTTAAGTCACTGTTAGGTACCTTAATGTGGGTATGGTGGTGTGGCAATTTCGTCAACTTTTCTAAAAGATTTTAAGTGTATGACCTTGCAGAGAAAAAAATTAATAAAAGATGGTGCCAGGAAATAGCATTAATGCTCTCCTGTTACTGTGCATGTTCACATGTGTCTCACTAGGATGGTGCCCTCTGCACCTGGAAGCACACGGGACAAGTTGATGGAACATGAAAGTAAATGTGGATAGATACGGCTTCTCGTTTCTAGCAACAAACTGATTTGTGATTAATGGCAGAGCAGCATTATGGCCCAATAATGTAAAATGAGTCTATGTTTTAGCAGCCCTTTAACAGCTACATGCATATTTTACTTTTGGAAATGTGCAGAAATACCTGGTGGTCTGAGGGGGAGACACATCTGCAACTTCCTTCAGCTCTGCAGGTTGTTCTACAGACAACACCACACTGTGAAGGAAACAATTCATCATTTATTGGTTACTTATTCCCAATGGCCTCACACTCCTATCAGAGTCAACACCAAGCATTACAGTTCTAATTTAAACTCTTGTAACTTTGTCTCCTGGTTAATGCTGCCTTCCATAGTAGGGGATTCCTCTGAGCATTAATAGCACTGAAAGCTGCTTATATGTTACTGTATTTGGGTTGGTCAACTTAATTATTGCTCATTATATCTGACAAATCAGCATACAAAAGGATGAGTGTTTGGACAAGTCATTGGTTGCAGAAGAATCAATTTATTTCACATATACATATTATATGCACCAAATGCTTTTTTCCTTATACAAGCAACTTTCAACGTTTTCTATGATGTTGTTTACAGGCGGCACAATCACTTTAATTCTAAGGTCTCACCTGTTTTCCTCACACATCATTCCAAACATGTCCCCTCCTTTTAGAAGTGAGAGTGCCACCTCGGCTGCCTTGTGCTTTGCAGCCTTTTTGCTGGGTCCTTGACCTGCGAGGGAGACAGAAGAAACAAATCTGAGGAGGCCATACTATTCGTGTCTCCCACAGATAGGGTTGCCACCTTTTCTAAAATGTTATACCAGCCGGTTGGGGGGCAGAGTCAAAAGGGGCGTGATGTGACGTAAAAGGGGCGTGACACGACGTAAAAGGGGCTGAGCCACCGGCAGTGATCGGCTGAAAACGCTTGAAAGGTAAGTTTTAACTGCATTTAAGGCAGGGCAAGGGCCTTTTTTAAGGGGTATTACAAATTCACCGGCAGCTACATTGCCGGTAAATTTGTAATACCGGCCCCGGCCTTGGCTAGTGCTTTACCGGCTAGGCCGGTAAAATACCGGCCGGGTGGCTACCCTACCCACAGACCAATAGGAACAGGCGTAAAGGGTCACCAGAAAGTAACAAGAGAACACTATGTTTGGAATACAAACGGCATCAGCTTTAATTTCTCACAGAGTAATGAGTCAATTAACTGTGTAGAGGGTTATAAGGTCTGCAGCACATCTTGCTGAAATGACTGGATTCCACCTAAGCATTGCAACTAGTACTACCCTGCTTAAAGGACCAGTAACATCAAAGAATGCTTTAGTATACCATGAAAGAAAAACACAGACTGTTCAGGAAACAGTATGCTCATCAGAGTTGGACTTCTATAAATACCGAGGGGCCCCTTTTTCAGTGCCTTAGTACTCCCCATATTTTTGATCTTCTTAAAGGAACAGTAACACACATGAAAGTGCTTTAAAGTAAGGAAAATATCATGTAGTTTTGCACTGCACTGTTAAAACTGGTCTCTGTTTCAGAAACACTACTATAGTTCATATAAACAAGCGAATAAGTACAATGGCAGAAATTGAAAAATGGCTATAGGCACAGGATAAGTAATGGATAACAGATAACATTATGTTCTACAGAGCTGATCTGCTATCTGCTGTGTAACTTGAGCCTTTTCTCCTTTGACTAGTTACCCCCATGGCTACACAACAGCTTATTTATATAAACAATAGCAGTGTTTCTGAAGCAAACAGCAGGGCAACAATACTTTAAAACAATTTCATTTTTGGATGTTACTGGTCCTTTAATGAAAGTTCTACTGTTGATAAAACTACTGGCTCCAAATCAATGCTAATAAAGGAGTGCTCATCTTCAGAAAAGGCGACAACCTATCATGCAGTACTCAATTTCTCCTCCCTGGCTATCTCTTATAAGGATGGCAGGGATGAGAAATCCAGCACTGCACAATGGAGCACAGGCAGCGTTTTGGTAAGATGTTTCTTAATAAAGACAACAGTTTTTTGTTTTTCTTTTGTTAAGGTATACTTAAAAATATTTTTTTTATGTTACTGGTCCTTTAAGTAGCACTCATTTATTAGCATTGGCTTGGAGCCAGTAGTTTTATGAACAGTAGAACAGGGCTTTCATAAAGAAGAGAAAGCAAAAATATGGGGAGTTCTAAGGCACTGAAAAAGGGGCCCCTCAGTATTTATAGAAGTCCAACTCTGATAAGCAACGGTTTCCTGAACACTGAGGATCCCAAGAATTTTGCAGACACTGTGCATCTTCAACCGCTCTCCTTTCTCTACTAGAGTAATGTGGCTTCTGAGATCAGATTCAACCAACTGTTGTGTATTGGATTAGACGGAGAATTAAATCAATTGATCTTAACTCAAGTAAAATACCCAGTCATCAATAATGGCTTCAAGCGGCAGTACACCCCCTTGTTTAACATTTGCCTACTGTTTTAACCACCAAATGGTTTTTGTTACTCCTGGAGATAAACAGGGAAGCTGAATCTAGTCAGTGTTTGGTTCTTTGCACGGTAAATAGACCATTAATGCAGTGTTGGACTGGCCCACAGGGATACCAGGAAAACTCCCGGTGGGCCCAGGTGTCAGTGGGCCTCTTGCTTCTAACTTCTAACTTTGGCCTATTTCATGTTCATTCCCTATTTCTTTATGTGGAAAAAGAGGCTTAATAATGGAAGAAAGGAGTATAGTAAGTAGATCTAAAAGAATAGGAGAATAACGAGGTTAAGTGAGGAGAGAAGGAATAATAGTTTGGAAAGTAGGGCCCCTGGTCTAAGGTTTTCTGGTGGGCCCCTGGTGTCCCAGTCCAACACTGCATTAATGCATAAATAACCTCCCTGCATCATGGACTCCTGCTAAAAGAACAGTAAAAACAAAGAATGAAGGGAGGTGTGTGTGGGATGGTAATTTGTATATATAATGATAATCTAATTATTTAAAACTGGCCAGACACAGATATAAATGCACAAAATAACATTTTTAAATGATTGTCTGGCAGTGTGTGGGATCTGAATAATTGTCCTGACAATTTCCATACCATGGCGAAATGTCATTTTGTCGATTTGACAAACAGTAACACCAAAAATATGAAAGCGTTTTAAAGTAATGAAAATATCATGTATGGTTGCCCTGCACTGGTAAAACTGATCTGAAGCAAACACTGCAGTTTTACCAGTGCATTATTACTTTAAAACATTCATTTTTTGAGGATACTGTTCCTTTAATGCAGCAAGAGTCTCCTTTTGTGCATGTACTCTGAATACAAATGCTGTGCTGCACCTGTATATAAAATATATATGTCAAAGTTACACCAGCATTTAAGCACTTCCATCAATAGACCTGGACTAATCCACTTAAAGGAAACATATATATATATATATATATATTTGTTTTTTTTTTAATTTGTTCATATACATTACAAAAAAAACCCAGAAAATTTGCCTTTTTTAAGAACTCTGCATGTGCTCCTCTTCAGAAAGGTCGACGATCCATTGTGCAGCTCTCGATTTCTCCTCCCTGGCCATCTCCTATAAGGAAGGCAGAGAGGAGAAATGGAGCGTTGCATGATGGATTGCCTTTTTGAAGAGGAGCACAAGCGGAGTTTCTGTAAGTTATTTCTTAATAAAGTCTTGGTGGTTTTTTTTTTTTTATTTAAATGTATGCGAAAAAATTTAAATTTTTTCTTTTTAATGTTGCTGATCTTTTAAGTGAGATGGAACTGAAATCCACACTAAGAGCAGGGGCACACAAAGCTACTGGGGGAGATTAAACGCTCAGCTACAAATTACTTCTTCTTTGGGGCGACTTATCTCCCCGAACTGCCTCCTCGACGGCTAGAGTTTAAATTGCCGGCGGGATGGCAGTTGGAACTTTCCGTTTCCAAAATCGCCTGAAGTTTCCTAGTGAGGCAACTTCGGGGGATCTTTGGAAAACAAATTGTTCATAGTGCATTCCCACCAGTGATTTACATTCTAGCCGGCGGGGAGGCATTTCGGGGAGGACGACTAATCTCCCCCAGTAGCTTTGTGCCCTTAGAAAACTTGCAAGCTCAGTTTTACCAAATACACCAGTTCCTAAGCATGACCATGCCTGCTAGATTTTACATGGCAATTAGTGGTGTAAATAGTAACCCTGGAAACTGAAGTCACATGCCCAAAGGTAGCCAAAGTGTGGATGTTTAATCAGGGTTGCCATAATTTTTTATGAGAGATCCCTATGGACACCTAGACTTGCCCCAACCCAAGCTCAGTAAGAGAACATAGAATCATACGACTATATTTCTGATTGTCGAAGGAAACAAGACGTGAGCAGGTTTTGCATTGAATACAATGGCAGCAGCAAGACAGATGTGGCTGAGATGAAAACAAGTGCTAAGGAGGTGCCCACTGTAAATCTGGATGGCGAAGACCTCTGAAGACAGAATGAGGACTACAGAACAGAAGAAATATGTCAGTGACACTGGGCATTTCACCTCTAGTACTGGGCGACGCAGAGCACTGACCGGTGCAGTTGATGTCTCCAACAGACACGCGAAAAGTAAAGTTGGGTTGATGGGCCTGTCCTTCGGCTTTAAGCAAGTCATATACAGGAGTCTTTCCTACCCGAGTCCCATACTCCTGAAGTAAGCTGATTGGGGTCTTCCCAGGACTCGATGCCAGCATCTGCTCAATACTGCACAGAGAATAGAAAACAGGTGCCATTGATTCATCACTAATAAACTCAATAAAAACAGTGTGTTCATGGATTAGTACAGCCAGCCTTTCTCTCTCTCTCTCTCTGTCTCTATCCATCGTAATTTTATTAATGCCCCATGACAGAGTACAACTACATACACATCAGAGGGTAATTGGTTTTCTAGCTCGGTGTAATGTCTCTTTGAAGGGTTAACTGTCATGGGAAAAATGTTTTAGTTTTTTTTTCAAAATGCTGTTTCAGCAGAATTCTGAACTGAAATCCATTTCTCAAAAGAGCAAACAGATTTTTTTTATATTTCATTTTGAAATCTGACATGGGGCTAGACATTTTGTCAATTTCCCAGCTGCCCCAAGTCATGTGATAAACTTCAATCACTCTTTACTGCAAGTTGGAGTGATATCACCCCCTCCCTTTCCCCCATCTAGCAGCCTAACAAAAGAACAATGAGAAGGTAACCAGATAACCGCTCCCTAACACAAGATAACAGCTGCCTGGTACATCTAAGAACAGCACTCGGTAGTAAAAACCCATGTCCCACTGCGTACTATTCAGTTACATTGAGAAGGAAAAACAACAGCCTGTCAGAAAGCAGTTCCCCCTAAAGTGCTGGCACAAGTCACATGACCAGGGGCAGCTGGTAAATTGACAAAATGTCTAGCCCCATGTCAGATTTCAAATCTGAATATAAAAAAATCTGTTTGCTCTTTTGAGAAATGGATTTCAGTTCAGAAGTCTGCTGGAGTAGCACTATTAATTGATGCGTTTTGAAAAAAACATGTTTTCCTATGACAGTATCCCTTTAACAGTGGGAGCCTGTCACTCAGCAAACCGGAAGAAAGAGATGGTTCGCTTCCCTAAAAAAGGGACCCTTTCCCCTGCTGTATTTCTCAGAGAAGCCGCGGGTGGTGCCCGTACACACTTACCTGGGGAATCCTGAGGACGTCTGGCTTTCACAGTCCCCGTTCTCGCTCATTCCCTCCTATTCTCTGCTATCCAGCAACAATGGCCGGGGCTGGAAGCATGGCCCCGCACAACTCACCCAGTCAATAGAGTATGTTTGTCGGGACCTGTAGTTTCAGCTCCCTCATATTCTAACCCCATGACGACCATTTAAACTACACTTCCCAGATGCCTTTTCTTCATAAGGTGAAACGTCATTTCCCAGCCAATCAAATAGGCGCTTCGTCCAAAGTCTCAATATAATTGGTTGAATCCTAGAGGGCAGGATAGAGGGGCGTTTACTTGTAATTCTACAGTCACGAAGGTGAGAAGCAAAATGATCCCCGCCCCTCTCGCCGCTGATAGGCTGTTTGTTTACCAGAGGTCTTGTTCCAGTAAGTTTTGATTGGTTGCGAGAAAACTTTCAGGTGAGTAGCCGAAATTCTTCCTTTTGTTCTTATTGGCTGCATGTGGGAGCTCTTGGGCATTGTATAGGTGGAAAGGTCTGTGTGATCGTGTGAGGCAATTGCTGCACATGGAGGGTTCGTTGCTGAAATGGACAAATTACCTGTCAGGTAACACTGTACATATGAGGGGGCTGTGGAGGCCACTTCGGTTTTACCTTTTTTATTCGTGTTTTAAATAGAAATACAAGATTCTAAAAAATTTACACCAGGATTGAAAATGCTTTTTTTTTTTTATCCTCCAGGATAAGTACTAATGCTGTATAAAACAAGTGTCTAGTTTTTTTGTTTTGTTTAAAAAAAAATAAATATTCGCCAGCAAGTAAAACCCTTTCTACCCTAGGGGTCAAAATCTTGCAAAACTGCTTCCTGCAGAGTGAAAACCCCTTCACCACTTTTCGCTTTGTTTGAATTCATTTAATTCAACCAAAGTGAGAAGAGTGGTAAAAAGTTTTCACTCTAGGAAAAATTGATCACACGGCAAAGTGATCTTGATCCTTGATTTCTCCTCACATCTAGAAATGCCAGGAAAAAGAATGACAAGAGAAAATCAAACCTCAGCTTAAATATTTTTCCCGCGCTTCGATAAATCTGTCCAATCAGACGGCCATTATGAGAACATTGCTCCTGGTGTGAAAACATTTTCGCCAATTTTCCGATCGATGTTTTATTAGACGTTTTAATTTGCAAAGAATGTTAATAAGTTCAAATGTTTAATTTGTGTTTGCTGGAAAATTGCTTGGATCATGAAGGGGACAGCTTCTATTTGAGTTTCATTCCCTCCCCAACATTACAGTAATGGGGATTAGCTATAGAGTGTTTTCATTTTTCAGACATTAGAAGATCTAAAGTAGTGTTGAATTACTCTATAATCCTTCACTTTTTTACCTTGACACACCTGCGGGATTACATACCATATGTGGTGTATTTAGTCCCTCCCTTAAACTAAACAAGCATCTTATCAGGAAGTGCACTGCTCAAAATGCTGATTAGTGTGTTTAAATATACTTGTGTAATAAATCCTGCTGAGCCTTAAATGAGAACTAAAGCTTAACTAAAGAAGTAGCTAGAAATGTTGTACATTATGTTTTGTGCTTCTGTACCAGCCCAAGGCAACCACAGCCCTTTAGGCTGGGGACAGACAGGGAGATCCTGGCGTTTAATAGCAGGCGACAATCTCCCAGAACTTCCTTCTCCCTGTCCGCCGCTTGTTTAAATGAAAAAGCGCCAGCGCTGTGCACACGCGGCACGGCGATTTCCGGAACTGCCCGAAGATTCCTCACGAAGTAACTTCGGGCAATTCCGGAAATCGCCGCGTGTGCACAGCGCTGGCGCTTTGTCATTTCAACTAGCGACGGACAGGGAGAAGGAAGTTCTGGGAGATTGTCGCCTGCTATTAAACGCCAGGCGACAGAATCTCCCCGAATCTCCCTGTCTGTCCCCAGCCTTTTAGCAGTAAAGATATGTGCCGCCAAAGTGTCCCAGTAGCTCCCCATTTTCTTTTCTGCTGATTCACATGCTCTCTCCCTCCCTCCCAGTGCGAGTAAGCCAGCACCTGCAGGGGGCAATTTTTTTTAAAAATTACTTGAACTCCAAACCGGAATGCGGGCTCTATCAGCCCACACCTTCGGTTTGGGGAATTTTTTTTGGCCCATAGGTGCCCTTTAAGATGGGGTCAGTGCCCCCCTCCCATTTGAAATCTGGAAAGAGTCAGAAGAAGAAGGCAAATAACAATTGACAACCAATTGAAAAGTCACTTAGAATTAGCCATTCTATAATATACTAACCTAAAAGTGAACCACCCCTTTAGCTGACAAAGTTGACAGTTCTGTTTTGATGTTGAGAATATTTTGTCCTGATATTCTCCCTACACACAGGCTGGAAGCCGCGGTACTTTGTGCTGGACAGTGGTATCCTCTCATACTATGACTCGCCAGAGGATGTTGGGAAAGGAAGCAAAGGCAGCATCAAGATGGCCGTGTGTGAGATCAGAGGTACAACACTTTCCCCACATCACAAGCATCTGCTTTTTACATTTCTAAAGTGCACCCAGCCTACCTTAAAGGGAATGTCAACCCAATAAATCATTTTTGCCCCAATACATGTAAACATAATTCTAAGCAGCTTGCCAATATACATTCATTACTAATTTTGTAAAGTTTTTGTTATTTGTATATTTATTACTACTGAAAGCCGTGTTTTTCTGTTCTCTGCCCTGGTGGCTCAGACTGTTGATACAGTGTAAGACAAGCCAGCTGATTAACAGATCTGTGACCTTGCTGGGGAACTAAAACTTTAAAAAGAAACCACCAGCAGTTAAGAAAATGCTGCTTTCACTGATGTTTTTAAAAGAAATGTATATTGGAATGTTGCTTAGAATTGATTAGTTTTCGTTTATTCTTCTAAATATGGCTACCTGCTGGTGGCGCTAAATAGAGGTGGCGAGATTTAGTCACCCTAAGTTGCCTCACGAAGCAACTTTGGAAAACTAAATCTCCCTGTATCTTAGCATGTGTCACCACCCTAAGGGTTGGGGCAGATGGGGAGATTTAGTCGCTTGGTGATTTATCGCTTCTCTTCTACGGTGACAATCTCCCCTGCTCCCTGCCCGCAAGTGCATTGGCGATTTTTTGCCTCTTCTGCGAGGCAACAACCTCCCCGAACTGCCTGCTCCCTGCCCGCCAGCGCCAATGCACTCGCGGTGTTTTAATTTCCTGAATCGCCCGAAGTTTCCTCGCGAGGCAACTTTGTGCGATTCTGGAAATCGAAGCACCTCAAGTGCATTGGCGCTGCTTCATGTAGGCAGGGAGCAGGCAGTTCGAGGAGATTGTCGCCTCGCAGAAGAGGCGATAAATTGCCATTGCACTCGCGGGCAGGGAGCAGGGGAGATTGTCACCTCGTAGAAGAGAAGCGATAAATCACCAAGCGACTAAATCTCCCCAGATCTGCCTGTCTGTCACAACCCTTAGAGAAACTTCCTGGTTCTTGAAGTGTTTCTAAGGTAGATGTTCCAATGAGTTAGCAGACTCAAGCAGCTCTTCAGTGCAAAAGTGAATGTCGTTCTCTCTTGAAATGAAAAACTAGTAAATTAAATTCAAACTGGTTTCTTCAGTTCCAGATTTTCCTGTGTGGCAACTATAGGCTGAGTTTGCTTGAGAATTGCCTCTGGCAGAGGCGTCATTATACAGTGCAGGGGCTTTATCATATCTTTTAGGACAATGGCACACCAGGAGATTAATTGCCAGCTATAAATCTCTGCTTCTGCGGGTGACTAATCTCCTGTAAAAGCTTTACCATAGGCAATTATGTGAATCTCTGGTGGTAAAACCCATGAGTTGCTTCAATCTCCTTGAGGTTGCCTCAAGAGGAAACCACAGCAATCTGAGTTGCCTAGCAAAGCGTGTAGTGGGAAGCAGCTATTAAGTAATTATACTGTAACCTCCCCATATGGATCTTCCCTGCCTTCAAATACTAGAAATTGTGCCTGTAGAGGTTGTCATTATTTAAGTGGATTTATGTCCCATCTAATAGGCCTTTTATACATACTACAAATCTCCCCTCATGGAAAGTGAATGGGAAAATAACACCTTTTCTTGTATTGTGACTGGCACATGTCACTTTAAAAAGAAGGGCTGCAGGATTTTGAATGATTTTTAGGAATTAGTCCCCTCCATAGGAAATATAAAGTGCTGGGGCCCTCAAAATGCTACAGATCTCTTCATGTGCCATTACATTAAGGCAGTTATCCCCAATCAGTGGCTCGTGTTGCTCACCAAGCCCTCTGATGTTGCTCCCAGTGCCCTCAAGGCAGGTGCTTATTTTTAGATTTCTGATTTGGAGACATGTTTGGGGGCATAAAGACCATGTGACACCTGTAGTCTGCCAGTCAACATAAGGGGTTAACAAATAATCAATTACAGCCCTTATTGGGCACCCCCAACAAGTTTCATGGGACATGGGAAAGTTTGCTTAGAGCCTATATAGAAATATATGCCTAGAATACACAACGACACTGCAACAAAACAACTTGCCATTCTTTGATCTTAGTGAATCCCTCTGATGATAGCCGAATGGACCTCTTTATCCCAAATGAGCAGTACTTCTATTTGCGCACAGAGAATGCAGCAGAACGCCAGAAGTGGCTGGTAGCCCTAGGATCTGCCAAAGCCTGCCTTGGGGACAGTGCAACACAAAGACCAAAAGGTAAGGACACTTGCTAGAAAAATGCTTTCTCTTTTGTTGGGTTCACATTCTTTTCAGTAAATGTTCATTAAAACCTGTGGCAATAGCTTTTTTACATTTATTAGGGATGCACCGAATCCAGGATTCAGTTCAGGATTCAGGCCTTTTCCAGCAGAATTCAGATTGGGCTGAATCCTTGTGCCTGCATATGTAAATTAGTGGTGGGAAGGGAAATCATGTAACTTTTTGTCACAAAACAAGGAAGTAAAAATGTTTTTTCCACTTTTTAACCTTCCTGTCAATAATTTGCATATGCAAATTAGGATTCGGTTTGGTATTCGGCCGGTGCATCCCTAATATTTATCTACATATTGTTTTTATCTGTATTTCTGGGAGATGCCACATTGCTTTTCTAACCAGTTCAAACTCAGTATCAAATTAGCAAGACAAGGTATAATGCTTTCATGTAGTAATAAACAAGTGATTTCTCATTCCTGCTCACCTGACCATGTGCCCATGCTTACCTGTGCCAAAGTGATTACCCATTCATTTTTGGGGGGATTTGGGAGGAAGGATAGATGAGTGTCTGTAATGTGAATAGAGAATGTGAGTGAAAAGAGGAGGACATATAGTTTGGACAGAGCAGACTGATATTCTAGAAAATACTTTACTATGTTTTCATATTAACCCAAGGGCATAAAGATAAAACCAGAACCAGACAATGTAACAATGGATGCTGTAGGCAAGTCAGCATCTGAATACAGAGACAATAAAATCCTTTCAAATGAATTCCGTTAATAGAAGCACCACAAGCTTGCATGCAAGTCATCCGAAGCTCATTATTTGGCTGATATTCTTCTATGCTACTCAGGGTTATGTTTCCTTAGTTACAGATCATATTATTGAACAGGCTCAGACTACTTACAGTAATAAAGTCAGGCAAGCTGCTTCTACATACGCCTCAATCCTGCATAAGAATGCATCTCTTTATTACATTAAACATAGTACAGAGGAATTGGCTGCAGCTCTGCTGTGCGACTGCTGCTGGTTATTCTGTCTTTTGAAATGACATTATACCTGCATGTGACTAATGAGGCTTGTCATACTCATAAATCTGATTCTATGTTACGAATAGGATTTTTACTTATAATATACAGTTAATATATTGTTTGGATTGCCAGTTGGTGTCCTTCGAAAAAGCTTCTCTGCTGTAAGGGTGCATAGTGACGTTCTAGATTTATGTTCATCTTGCTTTTGTGATCTGGATGTATATTTTTTAGTAGCTGACCATATGAAATCCGGGTGGAGGTCTCATGTAAGTCGTTAGTTTTAGTGTAATAAGCTGCATGTGAGCAATCCCTAATTGTTACCTAAGCACTGTCTGTAGTAATGACTTGTGATGGCTTAGCACATAGGGACACAAGTGCTTAAAGTCTGTCCTGAGCATCAATAAACACAGGGCACCCTTGCTCCTGAGGGACTTGCTAGGCAGAGGGGCAGTTGCGGGTAGCAACCAGTCAGCAATTCATTTAGATCAGCCTGCTACCAGTTAGAAAATGAAAGCTAATATTTAATTGTCTGTCGGTAAGTGCACCTGTTTTAGGCAATCCTCTGTATACTGTCAAGTGAGGGCTCACTTATATGAATATGAATTAATGCACTGACTATAACTTTCCTTTCCCAGAGGAGCCTTCTGCCAGTGAAACGTTCAGGAGGAAACTGTCAGAGCTGCGGGTATATTGCAATTATCTGATGCAGCAAATAAAAGAAATGCAAGGGGCAGTGGATCCAGATGGGCCTGGAGCTTTGCCTGATATAGAGGTGGTGACTTGTAGTTTTACAGTCTTATTTTTGTCATTTAAAAAATATATATAACTGGGGCACTGAAGCATATCCTTTGGGGAAATTTGTTGAAGAATTTGTCATAGGCTCCAGAGTTTCAGCTCTTCATTCAGAATATATAGAATGCTGTGAGAAGCAGGTTACAGAACACTACTCCCTAATAACAGAGTCACATTTGGCCGGTTGTCCTAGGCCAGGGCCCTTGTGGCCTTCTCACAAATGTGGCCCTATACAGAAGGACCAGTATGAGCTGGCCCATTATAGAGTTGGCTGGAAATGATTTCCCAAGTGATATGAATGCTGAACTCTTACTGTAAAGTTATGGACATTACTCACTCTGTGCCTATTTCTGCTATAACTTAAGTTTGTTTTAAAATGTCATGTTTTCTTATATCAGTCACCTTTTGTGTACACTGTACAGAGAGATTTTTGTTTTCTCGGCATCCGACCAAGCAGGTTTACCTGGATCAGTGACAACAGAATAATCTGCACCATCTCCCTGAGAGATTACATTTCATGTGCAAGGGAAAGAAATGATAAATCTGTTAAGCACTTGATCTTATGACTAAGCTAGAAATCAGTGTGTAGATATATAGATATATATAATATTATTATTTTCATGCCTGCTGAGATTATGAAATCCAATCACATTAAACAAGCTACATTTATAGAGTAGCTTTGAAATACAGCCCCAACACTAAGCCCCAGAGGGTGGCCCTGAAGTTGGCGGGGGAGAGTTGGGGAACCAGAGTGGGTGCATGTGGGCCCCTGATAAGGCAGCCCTGTGGGCCTGGAACTCCCCAGTCCAACTCTGCCCAGAAGCCATTACTCTCTTTGCAACCAGGAATAATTTGACAACATTTAGGAACAGTGTGGACTGTATTGTGAGCAAAACCGTGTGTCTAGATGTGGCACTTCATGTTGTGGTGTTCTGTATCACTTTAGTAGTGATTGTACCCAGCAGTGTTTCAGGGGCTGTTGCCGTCTGAGGCCGCAACCCTGATATTGCCCCCCCCCACTCATTTAGCTTCGGAGCGGGTCATGGGGGGCCGCATTGCTAGTTTAGGAAACTGCTTGCAAGTGATGGTATATTTAGGTGGGGAGAATTCTGTTTCCAGCTGAGAAGAGATATTACAATAACCAAAAAGTCATTATAGATAGACAGACAAAAGGATGATTTTGAACTAGGCATACGTTACTCATATAATGGTCTATAATTCTTTAATGTGCATGTTGGTGAGGGAAGCAAAGCTTTGTCAGGGAGAGTTCTATTACTATTTCTATTACTGCCTTGTAGAAAGTACGAGCGGCCTGCTGTGCCTTGTATGGGACCTGCTCTCACATCTCTTCCTCATTAGAGGACTGCATGAGGCACATCAGTACCAAGCAAGATGGAATCACACATGAAATGCCTCCTGCAGAAACGACTGCTGACATCAAGCTTCCACGGGCACAGAAGGTATTTTATCAGTCCTGAGTGTTTGTTTTAATTTCTGGGCCTACTACTGCCATCATGTGGCTGTTTTGTACGTTCTTTAGGAACTTGCCAAATAAAATCTGTCTGCAGCAAGTCATTGCACTAATGTCACTTCATTAGTGGGGTAATTAAAATTTCCTGCATACCCATAACTATAAAATGCAATACTAGGAGAGTTAGTACCTTAGCAGCTGCAGAATGGTTATCCAGTTTGTTGGGGTTAATACATAAGTGTATGCATTGCTTAGGCAGTGAGAGTTATGTACCACAAGCAGGGATTTGCCCAGGCTCATGTGTCTTTGCTATCTAGATTTTATGAAGATCCTTATATATCTATATCTCCTTCTCCCCCATGCTACAGGTGAAAAATTCAGTGAACACTTCTCCTATAAGAACCACACAGAGGTAAGAATGAATGAAACAATGCTAGAAAACGACAAGCCATTCATTTTATAGCTATGGGTCACTGCATTAGGGGAAATCTGCATCCATGGTTGTGAATAGCCACTGAAATACATTCCTGGCTGTACTGCAAGACTAGGTGGGTTTGTTGAGACATAATAAAACAAATAAGATTCTTTCTATCATTTAATGACATGTTTAAAGGAAGAAACCCTCTCTGTGTATAGTGATAAACATCAGATTCAGAGACTCAATACTTATTTGGCACTTAAACATCAATAAACAAAAAACCCATAGACATACAAAATTGATTTTATCCACAACATCCCCCTCTGCATGTGTTTATATAGTCATACCTGTACACAAAGTGCTGTACATTAAAACAATACAATAAAAAAATATAAATAGATACAAACATACATTTATATTCAAGTTTAAACACCAAGAGGTTAGAGGAAGGAAGCCCCTGCCCTACAGAGCTTACACTTTAAAGGAACAGTAACTGAAAAATATCTCTGTAATTAAAATATAATGTAATATTGCCCTATTTCTAGAGTGTTCACTCTAGAAACACTATTATAGTTTATATAACAAAGCTGTTGTGTAGCCATGGGGGCAGCCATTCAAGCTGGAAAAAGAAAAATAGGCACAGGTTACATACCAGATAAAACACCATTTTATTCTACAGGGCTTATTTGCTATATAAACTGTGTCTTTTAACTTTTTTCCAGATTGAAACACTGCCCCCGTGGCTACACAGCAGCATATTTATATAAACTATAGTGGTCTTTATGAAGCAAACACACAGCTTTATTATACTGTATAGTATATTTATTATATACTATATTTATTGTATATTTAAATATGAATTACTTTAAAACAGTTTTACTTTTTTGGTGTTACTGTTCTTTAAATACAAAAGATTGTTAAAGGCAAACTCATCCATAGGTTTTGTATCGCTAAAATAGAAGCTTACAGACTTTATAGGCTTGGGTCCCCTTTAGTAGCCTCACGTTTGTTTTGGCCGCCCATGGGTCCTAATATTTGATTTGATATTTCAACTTTAATCCTAAAGAGTAAATACACCATTATGGAGTTTGTTTATTGTGAATCATTGGGGTGATGTTAAAACTGATCTTATAACTTGATCTAAGTACAGTTAACTACAGCATCCAATCAGCAGGTAGCAGCAAGGCTGTATTTATGTATAGGCACTGTAGGCCTTTGTCTAAGGCAGCAGCTTTTCGGGGGTGGCCCTCGAGTGGCCTATAGATTTGAAACTTTTTTTCAAGATAAAATACCAGCCCCCCCCCGTTGAAGCAGGAGACTTGCCACTTAAATACAGCAGCAGAGTTGGGTGAGGGGTACAGGGCCCATTTTCTTGCAAATCCATAAGGGATGTTTATGCATAAGTGACATTACGTGCACCATGATTACACAAATTTGGGGGGTGCAGTAAGGCATAAATACTTCCCTGGATAGCAGCCACTGCTTTTAAAATCATCTGATTGGTTGCTGCTGGTTGAAAGGTCTGGGGAAACTTTTGGATCTGTTACTGTATTACCGCAGCAAGCAAAGGAACTGACATAACCAGGTCTTTTGTCCTTTTAGCAACTATGAGGCTCCCAGACAGGTTGATGATGTTACTGTGTTATGGAAACTGGAGGACATGGCCAGATGGTCTCGTATGAGAGGCAAAGAAGGGGTTTTGCTAAACAGAAACACTGCTGGATAGGTAAGTACTGATCAAGGGTGTAACTATGGCGGAAGCAGACCCTGCAATTGCAAGAAGGCTCAGGAGTGTAGAGGGCTCAGAGCCCCTAATTAATGAGCAATTTCAATATATCTT
>CM044433.1:152569011-152584273 GCA_024363595.1 Xenopus borealis
AGGAGAGCCAGAAAAATTTGCTGGACTCATTGGGGGATACCAAAAATACCATTCCTTGGACTCAAAGACATTTTGAACTGATCCAGGCTGACCAAGTGTCTATCGTGTATTAGAGTTCTTCCCATGTACTCAACACTCACATTGTCTGTGTTCTTTGTCTAGTCATTAGACTTGTACTCTAGATAGTAATGAACAACCTGACAGCACTAGCCATAACCAGACCGGTTAAAAATGGTCACTATTGTACTGTTATTGTCACGTATGTAATAGAGAATCTATAATGGCTAAATTATGAATGTATGTGTTTGCATCTTCCCCTTAGAACCAGGTTCTCCAGAGAATAATATTCAGAATTGTTTTAAAATGATATCGGTCATAACTGTATGAAGGAGCAGGCCCCACAACATGCGTCACACGGTGTAGTCAGGTTTTATGAGTCATTGGATATAATTGAGGCCACTGAAAGTGGAGGTCACCCAGAAAGGTTGTGTATGGGGGGAGTCTGTAACAGCTCTGCTCTGGGGTAGAAAAAATATATATACAGAGAGTTGAGGTAGAACATGATTTGGGATGGATTATGCAGACTTCATATACTGAAGGTAAAGAAAGAACTGAAGAAGAACAGTGATGAACAGATAAATCTTTAGTGTTGTATAAAGAAAACTAGGAGACAACTGTTGTCAAGGTTACAAAGCTGCAGTTATATTATGAACTGTATATATATATATATATATATATATATATATATATATTTCTTCTCATTTTACTTGGTAGCAGCAACCTCAATGCAACTCTTTGACATTTTAGAGCCAGAATCTGGTATTAACAACTGGAAATATCAGACAACACTTTTCCTTGATGGAACAAATTAGAAAAGAAATGGTTAAATAATAAATATTTAGTATTTTTAATTGAGCCAAAACCAAACCAAGCAACATAAATTAACCTCTCTGCCCCCAAAAAATGTTCTAACACCCTCCACCATGCTTGCAATTTACTGTGGAAATTAGTACAAATTATATCAACACAGGAAGAAAGGTTTCAGCGTTACAATGAAGATACAATGAAGATAGTTGTATTTCCAACAGGGCTGCGTCAGTAATCATGAGGCTCTGCAGTAATAAGTTAGCAGGGCAATCCCAGATTGGCCCCCAGTGGGTGGGCCCTTCCAACAAGTAGAAGGCACATCATTGAAAAAAATACTTTGAAGTCATAATTATGCCCCTAATTTACCATGGTCTGGCTTCAGTTATGACAAACCTGCCCATGATCAAGCAGCCACCGTCCCGCTTACTTCATATCCGATGAATTTCACCCAGGCCTGGAAGAAATTTAAAGTAGGCCTTGACATATCAAGCAGACAGAGGCTCAAACATATCCCCCCCCCGGCCCAATAAATAGTGACTGTATCACTGAGCACCCCCCTACCGGCGACCATGATTACGAAAAAGTCCAAAGTACTGTATGTCACGGATCATGTTTAGTACTAGTAAATCTGGGCAGTATTACAGTGCCATGGGAAATATACTTTGCTGGAAACCTAGTGGAAAGCCCTTTGCATTAAAGGTATGCGATCTGTTATCTGGAAACCCATTATCTGGAAAGCTCCAAATTACGGAAAGGCCATAGACTCCATTTTATCTAATAATTAAAATATTTTTTAAATGATATCCTTTTTCTCTCTAATAAAAGAGTAGGTTGCACCTGATCTTAACTATGATATAATTAATCCTTATTGGAAGCAAAACCAGACTATTGGGTTTATTTAATGTTGACATTATTTTGTAGTAGACAAGCTTTCCCTAAAAGCTCTACCTCCAGTATATTGCCAGGAGAAGGTAATAATGCAAAATATAACACGAAGGGGTAATTGAAATGACAATTTTGTATGATCTTGTCATTATTCTGTCAATTTGCAGTTTGTCTTCATTTTTTTATATTTTGTGGTTTTTGAAAATATTAAGTTAGAAACGTTGGATCTTTTTCTGTCTGTTTAGTGCAGGAGATCAAATATGTTTAGCTGTCAAAATCTGTACTGTCCCTGTCAAAATGGGACAGTTGGGAGGGTATGTTATCCATTTGACTATATCCAGATGTCATGACATGCCATTATTATAATAACACTACTTTACTACACTTCCACTCATTCTCATTGCGGGACTCATACAAGAGCTGCAGGGGAGTGGGCCACTTTCATAGATACACCGGCTGTGAGCTGTAAAGATGTGGAATCCTCTCCTTGAA
Organism: Xenopus borealis; assembly: GCA_024363595.1. Lineage (NCBI taxonomy): Eukaryota > Metazoa > Chordata > Amphibia > Anura > Pipidae > Xenopus > Xenopus borealis. The sequence goes on from CM044433.1 coordinate 152,571,256, forward strand.
CCAGTGGTACAGGCTGATACATTAGATAGCTTTAAGAAGGGGTTGGATAGTGCAGGCCTGGACTGAGAATTTAAATAGGCTCTGGCATTTCAGGTACACAGAGGCCCAAACAGCCCCCACCAGCCCACTAAATACTGATTTTCTATGGGACCTTATAGCGCACCCACAGATTGCCAGTCCAGGCCTGGGATAGTGTTTAGCAAGTGAGTGAATACAGAGTTATGGGAGATAGTTCATTATACAAGTTGATCCAGGGACTAGTCCAATTGCCTTTTAGAGTCAGGAAGGAATTTTTTTCCCTCTGAGGCAAATTGGAGAGGCTTCAGATGTTTTTTCAACTAGCAGTTATGGCAGGTTAAAAAGTTAAAAGATTGAACTTGATGGATGTGTGTATTTTTTCAACCTAAATTACTGTTACCACCCACTTCCCCCCATCTTTGTGTGTCTTGCAATTATGAGAGGTTGAGTTCACAATATCTACAACTCACTGCTTAGAGATATTGAGAGGTCGGAAAAGACAACATGAGCCCTTAGTATCTGTGTTGTAGGGACCTTGGTAGGTATTAGTCTGACTCTGAACATGGCACGTATTGCCACGGGCAGCAGAGTCACTGAGATTATTGCTCAGAGTCTCATTTATATCCCACACACTCATTTCTGTAATTAAACCAAGGCCATTACAGAACATCTTCAATTACAGTGAAGGAGAAACATGGGAGTTGTGCCTTACTGTACCCTAAACACATTATTACTGGTCTGCTTCCCAAAAAGTTAATCTGTTAAATGTTGTCCACTAAATGCTGAGTTATTCTCACACGGAACAATGTTTCAGTATAAATGGCGCACCCCGTGGTTCCCTTCAGAGACTAAGAAAGAGAAAGAGGATTTGCTGGCTTTAAGGAGACCAAAGGATTTCTTTTCACACTGTTTCTGAGATGCTTCAAATACAGAGTTCTGCATTATATTAGTCCCTTTTGTCTGTCTCCAGTATTAGTGGAAAATCCTTGCTCAGTTACAGCATATATCAGTATATAAATAGATCACTGTAACCAGATGTGTCTTCAGTGGGGTCCAGATAGGAACCACACCCATGGGAAGACTGGGGGACACTAAGTACAGCAGAACAAGATGAAATACTTTTATTTCCCTTCATATCTGTATTCCCATTGAGTTATTATTGCTTGCCTATACCAATGTAGACTGAAAAGTCTCCAGGACAAAAATACAGCAATAGCAACATCTCCCCTAGTGGCCTAAATAGATGGTGCCTCTTCTATTGCAGTGATGGTTACAGCAATTAAAGGAGTTGTTCACCTTGGAGTTAACTTTTTGTTTGATATAGTGATCCCCAACCAGTATCTCATGAGCAACATGTGCTCTCCAACCAGGCCAGGACTGAGAGTCAAAATAGGCCCTGCCATTTCAGGTAAACTGAGGCCCAATCAGCCCAAACAGAGGCCCAAACAGCCCCAACCAGCCCACTAAATACTGAATTTCTATGGAACATTATAGCAGCCCCTCTGGCATTTGCCAGAATCCACAGATTGCTATAGAATGGCACAGCTGTTTTCAGAACACACAGGAGAATAAAGGGAGCTACAACTTTATTTTTATTCCATCTAAATCAAATAGCAGCACAAAGGTAATTTGCAAATGATTGGTTCCAACCTAACTATCCAGCACCAGGATCAGACAGACTACATTGTCCAGGAATACGTTTAGGGTCAGTCTACACGAGCACACTCGGGGAGATTAGTCGCCTGCGGCAATTCACACGCAGCCATTCATTTTCTGAAGTTGCCACACAATGAAACTTCGGGCAGCTTTGGCTGCGTGTCAATTGCTGCAGGTGATTTTCAGGTTAGCGGGTGGAGGGCATGGAGAAGACAATATGGGGAGCTATTTGTTGCTGGGGTGACTAATCTCCCGGGTCGGACTGGGGGGCCTGGGGCCCACCAGGACTACTGCCCAGGGCCCCTCCAACCCCCCTGTCCCCCTACCGTGATGTGCCATGTGAGGGCGCCACTCGTGCAACTGCCCGAAAGGCATCACTACCTGGATGGATTAATTAATAGGCTACCTTAGACAATAGCCTAGGGACCCAGACTGATAAGGGTCCATCTAGCCTTTTCAATTACTATTTGTATATTATTTTCTTTAAAAAATGTATTCTTATCTGTGCTGCCGGGCTTTAGTCCGTTCAGGGTGAGTGCACTGTAGATCATGGGTCCCTTATGTCTCGAGGTGCACCCATGACCCTTATTAATTCTTGTATATATATATATATATATATATATATATATATATATATATATATATATATATATATATATACTTGTGGGAGTGGGAGTAGCCTAGAAAGAGAGCCTCACATCTCATTAATCCACCACTGGGCATCAGGGAGTATGTCTTCTTTTGCATAAAATTAATGTTTGTGTCTTGCTTCCAGGAGCTCTTTGAATTTTACCATCCTGTGCATGGGCTTTAGTTACCCTTGAATTATGTTATGGGCAGGGTCACATTGGGTCAATAGATATTGTGTACTCTTGCTTGCAGCCTCAGTGGTAGCTCTGGTGAGGAGGGGCAGTGCTTCTGCTGCATCCAATCTGTAATTGCATTTAATGATTGACAGTCACATTGGGTCAGGGCTAAAGTGGCATCGCTCTCGGCATCAGGGAAATGCTTCCTAGCAACTGCACATTATTTGGAACATTGCAGGCAGTAAATTGCTTCTGTCTGAACGTGACTTCCATTGCTGTGTGACTGGCAGTAGCTGCAGAGTCAGTTAAAGGTGCCTCAAAATGGATGATAAAGTGACAAAAACATCAGTACATGTCCCTAATGCAGCCAACAGCCTGACTACAAATCCCAGCAGCACTTGCCAGACTAGTTTGAGAAGCGTTTAGAGAGACGCAGCTCTTGTCTAGTTCTGGTTCAAGGTGTCCTATCCATGTCATAGTAAGAATGACACAAAAGGTCCTTGCTTTTTATGGTCTTGTAAACAATGAAAAGAGCTTTGAAATTGAATTGATTCCCGTTAGAGAACCATTCATCCTGCTGTCTGTGCCCTTTTATTACCAATGTCTGGAAGCTGCGGCATCTAACGTTACTGGATTTCTGCTTTCTAACTGGAAAGGGCCAGATGGAAATCGCCTGATTCATAGAAACCATCAAATATATTTTTATTTTTAGTTATTTACAATGGACGTACATACTGTCTGGTGCTGCTCCATACAGTGGGGAAAAGCAAATAATGCAGAAAAGGATTTTTACTCACAATGCAGCCAGTAACGGAACTAGGTGCAGGCCCTGGCCCGATTGCACCCTCTGCTTCCCTGGTAGTTATGCCACTGAATGCAGCATTTTCCATAAATTTCACTATAACTGGATCCATGGCAAATTGCCATGTGCTGCACCAATATGGATGCAAGTTAGCATGTGGTTTGCTTAATTGTGTGTGTGCATTTTCCCCCTGAATTTGTGTTCAAGTGGCATCACTTCTGGTAAGCTCTGTTAATAATATAATTAGAATAGGCAGATATTAATGGAGACTTGGGGAGGCTGCAGTGCCCAGGCCGACCATAATACCTTGATCAGTGTATGCACTTGTATATATCAGAGCTAGAAGGGCACAGTGGAGCTCACCACATATTGCAAGGTATCAATTTTTGCTCCAAAATCCACTGTGTATGGATGTAGAAATCAGTGGATCGGCCATTCTCCATCTGTGTTTCTAATGCCTACTGTGCCCTTGGCCTAAGCAGTATGTTGGCAGTGCCAGGATTTATGTAGTGCAGCATAGGTTCTGAGTGAGTGGCTGCTACAATCAATACCTTGGCTGCTTACATTTATTTGCCACTACTGTGAAATGTTTTAAAAATTCATTGACCTGGCTTAGAGAGGAAAGTAAAGAAAATGTAAACATATTTAAAACATACATTTTAGAGCAAATAGAAAGGAATTGAAAAAAGGTCATTGTTGCCTAATGTGTGTGTGCTTGTTTACTGCTATTAGAGTACATAGAGCTTTACTGACTTAACTGATATACCATCAGTACTAAATGTCCTTTTTTGGATATTTCAGTTTCATTTTAATGCACGCTTAATTAGTGTTTGGCCTTAATTAGTCACCATAAAGACTGAAATGGAATTGTTTCCTTTGCTATGCTTTCCATTTTATCTTTTCATAGTTTTTAAAAACAAAAATAATAAAAGAAAAATACAGTACTGGTGATAAGTAAAGCAAATAATATTAGACTCTAGCTCCCATATGTAATTATTTATTATTTGGTATTTATATACTGTATAGTGCTGACACATTTAAACAACATTTATGGATAGATTATACATGAGTTAGTATTTGCCCCAGTGGAGCTTACAATCTAAGTATCCTATCAAATTCATATTCAGTAGGGTCAGTGATGTGCCGGACGAAACCCAAGCTACATGGGGAGAACATACAAATCCTTGTATCCGGGCCAGAATCAAACTCAGGACTGAAAACTCAGTGAAAAGTGGCTCAGTAGTAGGGCAATTTAACTTTCATTAGCAAAACTACCTGAAATCCCCAGAAATGTGTTCACACTGTCTTTAATCTGCCAAACTTTGTAAAATAAACATGATATTTAGGGGGTGTAGCCACAAAATAGGCATAATCACATTTTTTCCACTGCACAACGCATAGCAGATCTTTTTGTCCCTTTTTCCATTTTTCAAACGTTGGGAGGTATGAGGTTGGACAGCAGAAGTTGCTGAGGAGGTAAAAGGATAAGGCTTTTCTAGTTGATTTGAAGCTGGATGGGGTGCTACTCATTAGCAGCTTACAGGGCCATGTTTTGCTCTGCTGAGTTTAACATTTTTAGTGGTGCAGTTGTTTGATGGCAATGACAGTGTACCTGCTGTAAATGACATATTTTGTGCTTTAAACCTTCCAAATTTTCCACCTGCCTTCTACTGGGTGGTATCATAAGAGCTGTGCCTGCTGTTGACAGTGGAACAGATCTTAGTCACTGACTACTATTATAGTTGCCAAAAAGCTACATTGACTTTATTGCATCTATGGCTTTTGGTCAAAGGTCGAATATCCTGTATATAATATAAATAAAAAAGTATATCTCATTAAATGTACAATTTAATGCAATAAGCAGCGTGTTATTTCTCCTAAGACATTCCTTATGAATGTGCTACTGCTTACAACTCCCAGCATCCAGTTCCAGCCTGGGTTTTTTGTGAACTGCAATTCAACAACAGCTGGAAATCATTTTTGTGACCGCAAGCAAGTCCCCTTCAATGCCTCAGGCCCAGAATGCAGCCAGTAGTAATGCAGGACCTGCACTAAGTTTTGTCAGCCAATCTGTGGCCTGAAAACTCTCACTCGAGCCTGCATTCTCCTTCCCTGGCTCACAGAAATAGCATGTTTTGATGTTAAGCGACATATTTCCTAATAAATAAATTACATAGCAGAGACTGGTGTGGTTTAAGGCTGATTCATTGCTGTTTAAGTGAGAATAGAACACCCACACAATAGCTGCTGTGCAGCTGTAAAGTAAAACCCTGGTGTTTCTCCTCCTTAAAGTCATCTCTTTGTACCCTTTGGGCTCTAGGAATTCTGTTGACCATATAATCTCAATTTGGTGCATTTAATTTACAGAAAAGCCTTCATGGAAACTATAAACGTTCACATTTGTCTTGTTACTTGTGCGGTACTGAATTATGAATGGATACAAAGGTAAATGTTAGTAAGGGGAGCCTTAGAAGGACAGGGGGAATAATAAGGGACAGGGGGAAATTCCTGATGATAATGTGACAACACTTAATTTCGACAAGCCATGCCTAAATTATTAGGCTACCACCACCCCCAGCTCTCTAACTCTGTTCTTTTGGTTGTAGTTCCTGATAAGTCTGTAAATTCTTGTGAAAAGAACGATCCAAGGAAATATTACATGCACGTGGCATAGACCTCTGCAGCAGACAAGTCACTAACAGGAAGGATAGGCAACATATTAGCTTAAACTTGTAGGTACTATTGAGATGAGGTCACCCAGGCTTTTTGGAGTTTAAATCTTTCTGTAACCATAATCAGTAATCTACATATCTATCTACAAACCTGTACTAACCTATCTGCATATTTAAAGAGGTGGTTCACCTTCAAGTTAACTTTTAGTATGTTGTAGAAGGGCCAATTCTAAGAAACTTTTCAACTGGTCTTCATTATTAATTTTTCATAGTTTTTTAATGATTTGCAATTTTCTTCTGTTTCTTTGCAGCTTTCAAATGGGGGTCACTGACACCATCTAAAAACAAATGCTCTGTAAGGCTACAAATGTATTGTTACTGCCACTTTTTATTACTTATCATTCTATTCAGTCCATCTCCTATTCATATTCCAGTCTCTTATTCAAATCAGTGCAGGGTTGCTAGGGTAATTTGTACCCTAGAAACCAAATTGCTAACACTGCAAATTGAAGAGCTGCTGAATAAAAAGCTAAATAACTATAAAACCACAAACAATAAAAAATGAAAACCAATTGCAAATTGTCTCAGAATATCACTCTCTACATTATACTAAAAGTTAACTCAAAGACGAACAACCCCTTTAAACAAAGGTGGTGATGAACTTCAAACAGATTCAGTGGGTTTCTGCACAATTGGGCCCGATAAACAGCAATAAACTTTGCAGAAACCCACTGTGTCTGATTGAAGTTCATCACCACCTTTGTTTGTGTATTCTCAGCTTCATTGGACAGAAGCACAGTGATTGAACTGATTTGTTCTTTCTATCTGCATACTTGTACCTTTTCTCTTTTTCTCTAATGTGCCTTCATTGTGCCCTTTTCCTTTGCTGTGCCCAATGTTTATGTAGTGACTTACCGGCCAACCTATTAGACCACACTGACTGTAATTGGTTCTACTTCTGCAAGCAGCTGTAACACTACCTTGCTTATTTAATGGTCCAATAGAAGTCCAGTTTTGGCCTGGGCCTCCTAGGTCCCAACACCTGGCATTGAGGACACACTCTCACAACAGTGATATATAGACAGTGACAGTGTTAACTATAATAATAGCTAATATTAGATGCCAGATAGACCTAGCTTTGATTGAAAGGGTTTCCCACAGGGCCATTCCGACCCTGAAGAAGTGGTCTCTTTGCTAGAAATTCAGAAGCGTTACTGGCATGAGTGAGACAATGATATGCATTAGTATAGGGAGATTGGTGGTTTCGTGATCAGCATAGGAAAGGCTTTTTTACAGCAAGGGCAGCCAGGGTCAGGATTTCCTGACATGTTTCATTTGTGGGGCTCAGATGGGCTGGTTTCCTTCCCTGAAATACTCTGTAGTACATTGTATATAATATAAATTCCTTGCTTTGTATAAGGATCTATTGTGGACTCTCCAGCCTCTAGGCATCCTTTCAGTGAGTTTTTAGCCATAACTATTTCTTAGTTAATTCCAAAGAACAACAATGGTAAGGTTGATATTCCAAGCCTCTATAGCACACATTCCCATATATATAAAGTTCAAAAACTGGTGCACAAACACTTACAACTGCCATGCCTAGGTGCTGGCTTTATCAAACATATTCATAAGACACATAAAACACATGAAACCGCACGCATAGGACTTTTCATAGAGTGCAAAAACAAAAAATTTTTATTCAACATTTCGGCCTCTTACTTGGGTCTTCTTCAGGAATCTGGAGTGTTTTTTCACTCTAAGAAAAGTCCTATGCGTGCGGTTTCATGTGTTTTCTTATGTATAAATATTAGGGATGCACCAAATCCAGGATTTGGTTGGGTATTCGGACAGAATTCGGCCATTTTCAGCAGGATTCCGCCGAATCCTTTTGCCTGGCCAAACCAAATACGAATCCTTAAAATCATGTGACTTTTCGTCACAAAACAAGGAAGTAAAAATTGTTTTAGCAGAGCGGCTGGCTTTTGCCCTTCCTCTCACTAATTTGCATATGCAAATTAGGGTTCTGATTTGGTTCAGTATTTGCCGGAATCTTTCGCACTGGATTCGGCTGAATCCAAAAAAGTGGATTTGGTGCATCCCTAATATATATATATATATATATATATATATATATATATATATATATATATATATAGGTTATGCAACTTTTAATCCAGTGTTTCCATTCTAAATAGGGGTTATGCCTCATTTATTTATTGCAGTTTTACCCTCCCTTATTTGAAAGACCCCATGGAGTGCTGGGGCATTAGTTCATCAACAACTAGTGGGTATTGGACATACTGTACCTGTTGTCATGGAAACTGTTGCATACAAACCCTATCTGTCAAGTTTAACACTTTTCTGTAGTCAATGTGAAATGATACTTTCTCTAGTCCTCACATAATATTTAATGTGCTATGGGGCTATGGGGGTTACAAGTGCCCATTAGTCTGTTTGTGTTGGTCGGCTTACATTCCAGTGGTGCTTGTTTGTAGCGTGCTGCCCTTTCTGCCTCTGGATGATAGACGTTGCTCCCTTCCAGATCAATATCTGAGCATGCATTGAATAGAAAAGTGTATTGTTTGGTTCTAGACATGAACTTATTGTTGTGTTTGGTAGCCGAGGATGAGGCAGGTATAACAATGCTTTATTAGCAGGTTCATGCAGCCATACTTTCACTTTCAAGCTGTACAGAAAGTCCTGTGTATGCACAGTGACACCTGCAGGCCATTTGTATAAACACCACACTTATTGAGCACCTGTTTGGCAGTTAGTATGTGTGTATGGGCACATTAATAATAGGAGTGTCTTGTTGAAAAACCAGTTGGGCTAATTAAGCCAATGCACATAACTTTGATGCCCAGAATGAAGTAGCCTAAAGAATTGTTCTAAAGAGGACTTAGTGATGTCATCAGTTATAATTGGGGTTTAGTGATTCCATTACCTGTATAAAAGCAATCAGCCTTTGGCCTTGTGCTGTTATATGGTCATGGAATGCTTTGGTGACTTATCCTTATATGTTACAATAAGGAGTTCATTAGAAAGGTATCAGATCCCTTATCTGGAAACCCGTTATCCAGAAAGCTCTGAATTACACAATGGCCGTCTCCTAGACTCCATTATAATGAAATAATCCACATTTTTAAAAATTATTTCCTTTTTCTCTGTAATAATAAAACTTTACCTCGTACTTGATCCCAACTAAGATATAATTAATCCTTATTGGAAGCAAAACCACCCTATTAGATTTATTTAAAGTTTACAGTTAACAGTTTCTAGTAGATTTAAGGTATGAAGATCCAAGTTACTGAAAGATCCGTTATCCGGCAAACCCCAGGTCCTGATCATTCTGGATAATAGGTCCCCATACCTGTATATATGTATATATATATACACACTTTCTTCTTGTTTGCTAATCACTAATTTATTTTCAGAACCCCCTGGCCCCTATCAGCAAGCTAAGTAGGTCAGGGGGAGGCTATGTGAGTATATTCACTGGAAATACAGTATATAGCTATAGTATACATCTATATATATATATATATATATATATAAAATAGTAGTAATGACAGCGCACTCCTAGGATTTCATAAATATTCAAACCATCTTTATTCCATCTGATCTCTCTCTCTCTCTATGTATATATATATATATAGAGAGAGAGAGAGAGACTACAGTAGAACCCCCATTTTACATCCTCTGATTTTTACGTTTTCCCTTATTTTACATCGTTGTTTTGTGGTCCCACCTATATATTATGCATAATATATTTACCTGATTTTACATTTTCCATGATTTTACACCATTTTATTATGGTCCTCTGAAAAAGGTAAAATGTGGGTTCTACTGTATTAATATCAATCAGTGTAAATATGAGTGTGTTGTGTAATGCAAGATTCACATATCTTGCAAGATTGAGTTATATAAACCCCCCATATAGTGTATGTAATTACACATTAAACATGGATAACATTAAGGTTGCTTCAGAGTTTCACAATATATATGATTCATTACATACCATTCAGTGTCAGGATTATAAACAATTATTATTATTATTATACCTGAGGATTATCTAACTCATATGACCCTCAGAGCTCAGTACATATTAACTATTACTGTGCCATATTCAATGGTCAGAGTGTGATGAGACCTCCTGAAATAACACAACTTTATATATTGTGGCAAACGCTGTGAGTGTTAAAAGTGATGTTTATCCATGATGATTTACCTTTGATTTTGTTTTGTGACAATTGTATTAGATGAAAGGATGTCTTCCCATCATTCACTGTGAGAGGCCCAGGTAGGGTACTTTGCCAGCTGATGGAGAGCCGTGCTCGCATTCTTTCCCACTGGCACACAGGCAGAAATGCACATTTGCTGACACAGCGAGGTGGCATTGAGATACACGTGTTCTCCCACGCACTTGGCTTTGCTTTTCATTTCTCTCATCACACCACTCACTTGATGTGTTTCTAACCCTCCCTCTTTAAAGCCAACTCCCATACCAACCCTCCAATAAGGGCTGCAAATCTCTGTAATAGGTCCCCACCATTGCCTGGCCACATTTTCATGATTGGAGAATGCAGGGGCAGAAGTAAATGAAGATAGGTTCTTGCAGAGGCCCCTTCTGCTTTCATTGGAGAGTGCCCCAAACTGATGCTGCGGGGGGGGGGGGGGGGTTGTTGAGAGGCAGGGAGTTACTCTGTCCATTGTGTGCTGGAGGGAGGTCAGCTAATGGCAGGAAAATGTCTGGCAAGCATCTTTTATTTATGCTGTTTGGGTGCACTGTGCAGCACTCACACCCTGTCTGCGCACAGAAACTCTGCAAATTTCCCCCCATCTACACAGAGCAGCCAATCAACTGCCATCGTTCGTCCCTCTTACCAGTAATAGGACGACTGCCTGATAAACAGCTGGTTCTGCTGCACTCGGATTGGTGGGCACAAGTGGGGGTATTTGTGCTGATTGGAGAATGAAAGCATGGCATAGGTGTTGCTGAGAGATGTTGGAAGGCAAAGTTATCAGCAGTATCTTTTCCCTATGACAAGAAATGCACGTAACAATTATAGCAAATTCTGCCTGCAAGATGCAAAGCCCTGAAATTTTGTTCCTGGGCCTTTTCTGTATATTGCTGCAAAGTCTGACTGTATCAAATATCTGCAGAGGTCATTACAATGCAGCTTATTATAACCACTTGATACAAAGGCAGGGGCATACATTCATTATCACAGGTTGGTGCATGATGATCAGCCAACTGCAGTTCCATGCAATTTTATATCTTCCATTTACATATTCGTGCATGGTACACTAGACACAGTAGGACACTTTTCCTTATCTGGGTCCCTGCATTACTCCACATTATTGCAGTGATTTTCCTACTTTATCTGTCTTTGCTCTGCTTCTGCATCCCATTCCTTTATAGCCACCCATGTTATTGCAGTGATCTCCCATCCTTTCTTGTGCACATTCTTCTATTGCAACCCATTCCTCCATACATCACCTGTTATCACAGTGATCTTGCTTCCTTCAATGTGCAATGTTCTGCTATGCATACAGCACACCATTACTGTATCACCTAATGTTATTGAATCTTCTTCCTTTTCCCATGTTCTTCTACTTCACCACATTCCTTTATAGCTTTTCTGTTATTAAAGTGGTCCCTTTGCTTTCCCTGTTCTTGGTCTGTTGCTGCACCCCATTATTACATAGCCTCCATGTTATTACAGTCATCTCCTTGCTTTCCCTGTGAATGTCCTTCTACTTCACCACTTCCCTGTTCTACAACTGCACCCCATTATACATATTCTGTTGCACCCATTCATGTATAGACACTGTTATTGCCAGCTACCTCCCATTTCCTCATTATTGCAATGGTCCCTTTGCCTTCCCTATACATTCAGCTTTTTCTGCCTAATATTCGAAATATTTAATCAAATGTCCATCCCAGTCTTTTCCCTATATCTGTTCTGCACCTTACCCCAAAGAATAGCAGGACGTTTATTTCAGCAACAATTGGAGAAATACATTGAACATCTCTTATAATTACTTCTAAGAATCCTTTTGCTCCAAAGCTGAGGACCACAATACCTCTCTGCTCTGAAACAGGCCCTAGAGTTAAACTTTGTGTCCCACATTACAGGAGTCAGGATAGTACTGCGTAAGCAAATGGTAGAGTGCTGTGGGGCAGACTTCAGCAATGCAGCATGATTGGGTATTATGAAGAAGAAGAAGTAGTTCAGGATGAGGTTTTCAATGGGGATAAAGAGTTTTGAGACTTGCAAGGCAAACAGGATGGGATAACTTTATCAGGGAGAGGCATTTGTAGGGTTTTGTAAGAGCTACTTGTCTTTATATAGAAAGTACAATGTAAGTGATTATTCAATAATCCAATCAATCTACAGTAACAATGGGCAGGCAGACAACACAATGTCAAGTGCAGAAAACAATGCTCTGTATCCAGGAATACTCAGCAGAGAAGTATGATCAGGAGGATGGAAGATATGCCTTCTGCATACTGTTCTTTGCTCTCACATGAAGTATTCAAGGCTGGGCATTCAGTAAAGGCAAATTCTATAAACTTGCTTTTTCTCTCTCTCTCCCTTGTTGGAATGATCAGACGTTGCTCTGCCTCTCAACATCTCCCAGCAACACCTGTGCCAAGCTTCCATTCCACCAATCAGCACTAAGTAACAGAAGTGCCCACCAATCATAGTGTGGCAGAACCAGCCATTTACCACTCAGTTGCCCTCTGATTGGATGGAGTTGGCCAGTGCGTGCTGTGGATTGGCTAGTCTGAATGTATGGGGGGAAATTTGCAGGCTTTTTGTTTGTAGACAGAGAGAAAGAGGGAGGGCAAAGCAGCACACATCTCACAGGCTTAACCCCTTCAACCAGGACAATGTGCAGAAAGTAAATTTCAAGTGCAGTTCAAGGCAGAAGAAATGTATAAACTCATCAAATTATTTGCAAACCAGCAAGGGGGAGTTATCTATGGCAGGACTTTTGTTCCAAGCAACTAAAGTTGTACTATAAAATGATCAGGGTCATCTACATCTTCCAAATCC
>CM044433.1:152651533-152668674 GCA_024363595.1 Xenopus borealis
ATGGCAAGCATATGAGAAGATCAACAAGGCATCACAAAATGGCAATATGGCAGTTACATCATTAGTGGGTTATATTCCAGAAAATAAGTGTACAAAATGTATTTGAGCAAACAGTGGTCCACCCAGGAACATTTTTTGTATAATGAAAAATAAATCTAGCAAAAGCAATTTCCAGTACACATAAAGCAAAGGTAGGTGTAAATGAAATTGCAATTGAAAGCAGTACCTGTACGGCAGGGGTCCCAAACCACCAGGCCTTGGCCCACTACCGGACATACCTGAACTGGGTCACATTTTATGCAGATATACAGAATTTGATGCGGCTCACATGTAATTTGACGCTGGTGCACCCAAATTTTGATGCAGCGCATGCAGTTGACCCCCCCTCCCCTTGCCAAAATTTCTGGCTGTACACTGGGGCAAAAAAAGTGTGGGGACCACTGCTGTACGGCTTATATGCTCTGCACCGCTGACTGACTACTAAACAATGTAAACAGACGTGAATGAATTAACTGCCCTGGACTTGTTTAAAATCAAGAGTTTAAAGAACAGAAACGGGATATGGGTGGGATTCCCGTTTAATGTAGAATTTAATCGGGAGGGTTTATCCACATCTACAGTAGAATGGGAGTGTGGCATTATTATACTACAGAAAACCAGTGATTTCCAGACATTAATACGTTACTTGCACGTGAGCATTACACAGCACATAGAACACCATTAAGCAAATTAAACTTTACATATTCCCACTGTCTAAAGGGAAGAACAACTCAGATGCAGAGCTTGGGCCTGAAGTCGTGTGCCCCAGAACTTAATACTGTGTCTGGTTATTAAACAAAGGTTTATTTTGCAATTCATTGAATTGGGGTGGGGGAAATTTGGTCCATGCAGCACAAAGGGCAACAGCAGTGATAAGACATGGCCTGTATCTTTCCACCAGGGACATTTTTTCACACATTGTAGCACTAAAGAGTATATAAACAATGCTGCCAGTCACAAGTTCATTTAATGACAATAACTGATGAATAGAAAAAAAAAAATCACCATCATGAACCAACTTCCCAATAGCACTACAGTTTTGTGTACTCACCAGCACAAACATTTCTTTGGTCGTAACTGATTGGACATACTGTAAGATTTTATTTTGGTTAGGTTGCCAAAACCAATTGTGCAAACAAGTAGGACCAAAATGAGAAACAATAGTTTAGCCTAAAGATAACCAATTGGACCATAATAGGGTCCCTAGCGAGACACATTGGTAGATGAATGCCCAAAGATCCTCCATTAGTTCTGCCATATATTGGTCAGCCCGACCCCATAGAACAGCCCAATAAGATATAACTTAGGCAGAGTCAGAAACTTTTACCCGCCCATTGGCCCCTTAAAGGAAAAGTAACAAATAATTAAATTGTTTTAAATGAATGACAATCTAATGTATTCTTGCCCTGCAATGGCAAAACAGGCGTTTGCTTCAGAAATTCTACTGTAGTTTATATTAGGAGTGGCCAACCTTTTGGCTTCCCTGTGCCACATTGGAAAAAGAAAAAAATTGTCTGGGGCCACACATGAAAAACACACTTGATTTGTAAAAGTAAAGAAAATACACAGAAAAGAACTAAAATACCAGTTGGATCTATACACTGGAATATGGAACACCTGGATATTAAATAGACATTGTTACTACTAACTGGGCAATGGGCAGAGTCCCCCCATCTCCTACAAGACATGACATTTCCTCTGGAACCTGGGCCGCAGGTTGGACACCCCTGGTTTATATAAACAAGCTGCTGTGTAGCCATGGGGGCAGCCATTCAAAGCTGAAAAAGGCGAAAAAGCACAGGAAACACAACAGAAACTCTAATATACAATGGGATTTTTCAGAGCTGTTATCTATGGTGTATCCTATGCTTGAATGGCTGCCTCCATGGTTACACAGCAATTTATTTATATAAACAATTGCAGAGTTTCTGAAGCAAACACATTATGCCACTGCAGGGCAAGAATACATTAGATTGTTATTTAAAACACTTAAACACTATTTTATTTGGTGTTACTGTTGCTTTAACACCACCTTACATATCTTACAATAGTCTGAAGACCTAAATGTAGATCTGCAGGCTGGAAAATATGGCTTGTTACAAATAAGGCTCTTATATCCACTTGTCATCCTTTTTCTTGAGCAAAAGCATACAAAAATCATGGTACCTCACCCTGACAGCTCATCTCACAAGTGGGTTTTGTCTGCTTTCGAGTGTCCCTTGTATCACTATGGGAAGCTGCTACAGGCAGATAGGCTGTTGGTATACAAGGCATTTGGACTGATGCTGTGACAGAAATAAACTCGAGATCTCGGGGCAGTTTGACTAATATCCATTTCAGGCAAAACAGCAAAGTAGATTTCCACTCAGGGGGAACCTGTTATAATTGATACCTACCACAATTACTGCATAAAGTACATTTTGCAGCCTGACTAATAAAGGGGAGTGGCCAAATACAAAACAGAATGCTATGCAATGTGATTTAGGGAGATACAACTTCACACAAGTAATGTCATAGGCTATAGAAAGCACAACAAAAATAGAATTGGCAGAGAGAAGCAAAGCATTAATCTATGAAATGATGTACAATTATATCAGATCAAGTCCTTCACAGGAATCCCCTCCCATCCACCCCAATAAAAAGCGCAACTATAGCCTTTGTTGTTCAACCGATGGCGGTTTTTATTAATCAAAACCATACTCACAGTCAGATGCTTACATTTCCAATTGGTGAATGAAGCTATGAATAATAACAGCTATCACTACTGGCGGGTTACAAAGAGAAAAAGGCAAGCAGGAAGCTAGTCTTTCCAGTCAATAATAAAATGTCCGATTTTGGGTACAGCTCATTACTAGTATTTAAATTATTACAATGGATGCAACAGAAACACACACACACACGATTTAATCTGGACAGAAATTAAATGTGAAAGCTCTTATCTAAGACGATGGGAATTTCAGTAGGGAGAAAATCGTTGCTTTTCCGATTTCACTTTAGAATACAGCTGGGCGGCAGAGGCAGGAGCAGCAGAGGAAGATGAGGTAGAGGAGGAGGCGGTGGACACGACATTAAGAGCCAGGAGCGGGACGGGTTTCATGTCAAGCAGATTGGAGACACAAGGGGCAGTCGAGGGAGTGGGAAGGCTGGAAGGTGTATCCGAGGAGGAGGAAGAGGATGTGGAGGCTGAGGAGGGTTCACAAGCCCCGGCTGTGGAGGTGATCACCAGAGAGGTAGGGGCGGCGGAGGAAAGGGTGGAGGGCTGAGAGATGCTGAGAAGGTCAGGGGCCGTGGCACTCTGGGAAGAGGAGGGTTTAGCGGTTTCTAGACTGTAACAGAGGAAAAAGAAAAAAAAGGGAACAAAACAAAACGGGTGGGTGGGAGGGTAGGAACAAACGGAGGAGCACAGGAGGATAACAATGGAAGCCAACTGTAAACTAAGATCTCTGCATCGACTACTCCTCTCAGTACACATTAACATTAAAGGAACACCAAAAAAAAATTGTGTTTTAAATTAATAAAATTATGTACAGCTGCCCTGCACTGGTAAAACTGATTGTTATTTATATAAACAATAGCAGTGTTTCTGAAACAAAGCAGTTTTACCAGTGCAGGGAAACAATGCATTATATTACTTACTCATTGTTTCATGTTACCGTATCTTTAAATACAGCCATTGGAACTTGGTCTACAACAGTTTTCTGCCAAAAAATGTCTAAGTTTAATTAAAAGGTAGTCTAAAGTTGTTGATCACCTTTCAAACACTTTTCATGCGAGTGATCAGAAATACACTTTTTCTAGTTAACTTTGTTTGCAACATTTTTAGAATTAATACAATAGTTGCTAATATTCCATAGATGCTGCTGAGAAAATGTATCAACTAATGTAGCAAATTGTAAGTTCAGAATCTGCACCTGAAGTAACCAAATGCATGATAAGAAAAAAAACAGCATACACAGACCTGTGATTCAAAGGTGGAATGATTATCTAGTGTTATATAGTGGATAAGAAAATATAGCTGTGACAGAAGGTGGAGGTTGATAGTAATTAGGCCTCCAACACTGGCTTTTTTTTTTTTTTTTACACAAACATAGGCCGAGTGTAAAAAAAAAAAAAAAGTATATTCAGTCAATATGCCTTTATTAACACAAGAGCATATCTGAGTTTTAAATATTTTAAATACTACCTTCTATTCTACTGAAGTCTGCTTTGTTTGTTCTCATAAGTGTTGAATTAGCACATGCGTTTAGGTGCGCCTATGTGCCAAAGTCCTAAAAAGGTTGTATTACCTTGGATTTTTTTTTTTTTAATTGAGCCTTGCTTAGAAGGTGCTGTACATAATTAAATTCTAAACAACTATGAAAAATGATCAACTGTTCTAAAGCTGCTTATAAAATGTAATTGCGTAGGAAATCTGTATTCAGGACTATTTTAAGAGTCAACCAGAACACAATGCAGCAGAAGTCAGGTCTGTTAAGGTCTTGTTCTGCTATATTGCTTCGAAACCAGAATTAGTGTGGAGAACAGGCAACATAATGCTGCAGCAATACCACTTACAAATAAACTAAAGGGGTTGTTCACCTTCCAACACTTTTTTTTCAGTTCAGATGTTTAGAAAAAATTTTTTTTTTCTTTTTGCAAGCATTTTTCAAATATTAAAGTGTAAAGTTTAATTAATCTGCTAGCTTTCTAAAGCAGCTCTGGGACGGGGTCACAGACTATAAACAGTTATAAATTGATACACATGTTAATACATTTCTTATCTTTGTCCCTGCTAAGCAGAATCCCTTCATTACAGGCAGCTGTGAATATTCCAGAGATGCCTCTGAAAAATCAACTAATATAGCAAATTGTAACCGTTCAGAATCTGCACCTGAGCTGCCAGAAACACCAGACAGGAACATTCAACTTTAAACTTAAAGGGCAAGTCAACAAAATAAAATTGCCTAAAAAAAAAAATTCCAAGCAACTTTGCAAAATACATTACAAATTTTCTGTGGCTTAAGTTAATTTATATATTTATTGCTATTGAAAGGAGTGTTTCTGTCCCTTTCTATTCTGTGCCCTGATGTCTAAGACTATTGATACAATGTAAGACAAGGCATCTGATTAACAGACCTGTATTTGCTGGGGAACCAAGACTTACAATATTGTTTAAAATTAACAACTGGGAGTTATGCCAATTGTTTTTACAAATAACATTAAAAAAAGCACTGAAACTTTGTAGTGAATGTATATTGGAAAGTTGCTTAGAATAAGGGTTTTTTTTTTATTAGGCAATTTGAAAATATTAAAAATGGAAAGCAACTGAACTGAAAAAAGTGGTCTACAAACATTGCCTTAAAGAGGTCCAATCTGTAATGCTAATTGACGATACAACTAAATGGTTAGTTTAAATTTAATATATAACCTTGCTGGTCGTTTTCAAAGGTACACCAAGGAGTTCCCCCAGTGCTTATTCTTTCAATTAGGGAAAACTACTGAGACAACCACACAAGCACATCTTAGATATGGGCTATAGTGCCATTATTACTCCATCACCCAGGTATATCTATATTCTCAGGCTTATGCTATCAGGCAGCACACTTAAAAATGAGAGAGCAAGCCAGAACCAGTGTTTCCTTAGCAAGGCCCGCAGATTTCAGGTTGAGGCTGAAACCTATAAATGGAAAGGTGGTAGAACACTAATTTTGTATTGATCCAGTCACTACTTTTCATAAAAATTATTAACTCCCAGAAAATGTATATTCTGAATCAGAGAGAGGCCCAATGTAAAGGGCCAGAATGATATGCATTATAGGCATATGCTAGCAAGCCTATCTAAAAACTGTTCCTGATCTCCAGAAATGGACAAAAATAAAAAAAGATTAGGTTTGGCAGATGGCTGCTCCTAAGACAAACTAACTTTGATTGTCCACACCCCCACCACAATAGCTCTATCACTTAAATGTCTTACCTGACATTAATAAGGTATTGCGCCAAACTAATGCTGGCTGTGGATCCAGTGATGGTCACCTGGCGATCATTTGAACCCTCCACAGGGTTAGCTATTTTTATCTGAGCCCCAGACATCTGACGGATTTCATTTATTTTAGCTCCCTGCCGTCCAATGATGCAACCAATGAGCTGAAAGAGATCAGATTAAGAATTGTACTTTTAAAAGCGGAAGTAAAAAACTATTTCAGCATCAATGCACATGCCTTCACTGCCCTGACCAACTGCATCACTAGTACTTGTTTGAACTCAAGCATGCAGTACTTGGCTGAAACCAATAAGCTGGCCCACTTCTGCTCTATGCTTGGATCTCCGTTTAGGGACAAACAGCATCAGTCTGTTGTCAGTGCAAATTTGCGTACTTAGCAATCAAATCCAAGTGGATACAAACAGTTAAGAGGTCCACCAAAAATACTGCACAATTCTGTGGTTCTGGGGATGTACAGTTAACTTAAAGGACATGTAAAACCTACATTTTCCTACCATGTATACAAGTTGGGCACATCACCCCAACCCAAAATGGCATAATTTGTGTTTCTGTTAGACGCAAGGGTGTCTTTATTAATCAGAGAAGAACCAAGCATGCTCATTAGTCAACAGCCAAAGGGAATTCCTGAGGGAGGAGGCAGAGTGGGTTAGAGGAGCAGAAGGAATCTTAAGTAATTAAGGGGCCGCTGCAGCCTTACTATTAAACTTTGAACAACAAGTATGGCAGGTAGAGATTTCAAAGAGGCTCTTCAGTGATTACATGTGTGTGTGTGTGTACGTACGTGTATGTGTGTGTTTTACATGTCTTTTAAGAATAGTGTCTTAAACGCGGCTGTTGTAAGGACCTGTGTGGTGCTGAAATAAAAATTGCCCACATACATGACGTGGACTTAAGATAGATTTAATATTTCTCTGGTCTCTATCTATGGTATTTTTTGGCCCCAAAACATGCAGTATAGTAGATAAACATTGTATGGTAGAGTGCAGAAAAAACTTTAACAGTGACCACCAAGACGGATTCTAAAAATTAGGTATGCACTGGATTAAGTTTGGAGCCAGCTAAATTCAAGCCATTTATCAAAAACAAGGATTAAGACAGATTTATAGCTTTGCTAATTCTGAATATGCATATACAAAACTATTCTACAGCATTAAAAAGAATTGGAGATATTTAAGGGGTTGTAAAATCAACCATGACGACCCACAGAGTCCCCTACTCTTTTAGTTACTGAAAGCCATAATTATAGATGCAAGAAAATGGACCAATGAAAACTATACGGATCAAAAACATAAATGCAAAAAAAAAAGGCCCAATAAGAATTCCAATTCCAGCACCAGGTCAGGCATCTTGTCGTTATCTTACATAAAGATAATTATGTCATTTTATTTCTTCATTATATTACACTGGAATCAGATAGGGGGATAGAGGACTTGTTCAATGCTGGGAAACTGCTTACAGGAAAAAGACGGAGCCACATTGATACAGAACAGCTGGGATTCTCATTGGATGATTTTTTTTTGCATTTTAATGCAGCCACTGCCATTGGAGATTTGGGGGAAGTTTTGGAAAAGTTTTATTGTGCAATATTGCTTTAAGAATACAACCCTGATGTTGGTGGACTACAGCTCCCTGCATGCTTCAACCCTTCATTTTATGTTACATTATTCTGGGATTCCTAGTCCAACAACGGAGTAAAGTTTGATTAGTGCAGCAGGATTTACTACCCCTTTAAATACATACATCATTTGGAATGGTGAGTTCATGGGATGTCGTCTGAGCGGAAGCATCAATCCCACCTAAAATCAGAAAGTAAACATCTTTAAACCTAGACAAACCCTGGCATGCAGATAAAAATGAAACATGAATTTAAAATGCTTCCAGTGACAAGTTTTCTTTAGATGCTTGCTTTTGAAAGCAGTCATTTAAAGCATTTGAATCCATGACATCTGACAGAAGCCTGCACATTGGGTTAAGCTGTCAAAATTTTTACAGCCCCAAGACCACTTTATATGCCACTGTATTACAATAATCCAACTCCAAAGCATGTAAAATATTTAAAAGCAATTTCTAAAACAAGACAGCCGTGCCTTGCAATTGCAAGGTAAACAAATTCTTACCGCTGAATCCAGTGTTGCCACTATGGGACATAGGAAAGTGAGACTGCTGCATTGCTAGTTGGTGCAACTTGGTCAGCTAAGGAAGAAAAAAAGAAAAAACTTCAACAAATTTAACTGATGAAACATTGAAGAAATATAAGCTACAAGCAGAGCAACTGTTCCAAAATAAACTGCTAAAAGCAAATGTTTGATGACAAGAGGCTTGAAAGGTATCAGCACCACATCTATGTGGAATTTGGGTCCCAAATGTGCTTTCAGGCCAAATTCTGCACATTGACATGCAGATACCACTATAGTCAATTCCACAAGGCACAGGCAAAATAAATTCTTTCCCAGTGGGGAAAAAAAGCCACGATTGATATTAGCCCAATAGCAAAATTAATACTAGTGCATTTAGTTTAAGAGAGGATAAGACTATAAAGGTTCTCAAGCACTCTCATGAGACAACATTATAAGGCTGCACAGATTATATTCTGAACATTATGGTTAAAACATTGCATGGTTAACCAAAATGTCCAATGTGTAAAGCTTGTTATGAAAGCCTTTAGTTTATATACACACTTACATCAGGCTGAGGAATGGCATACTGTCCTTGAATGGTGTAAGCCTACAAGAAAAGAGGGAACGCATGTTATGAAATGGAAGACCACATTGTTTAGTGAAGTTACTTACTTATGTGGGAGAAAAATGCCATCAGTAAGTATTCCATGCAGCCCTAAATTTTGCACTGGTAATCAAGCCAGCCACCAATTACAAGCAGAATAGGCTCTGGGAAATGGAAAATGATTGCATCTAATATGAAAATAGGGCTGTGCAACACTAGATACATTGCGAGGACCCTTTCTAAGCAAGTGGATAGGGCCTTTGCAAGTGAGAAAAAACAGCTCAACCCAGGAATTAAAAAACTGATAAAACATATGAAATCATTTGGCCCCTGCAAAGAGCTAAGAATAGTTACAGCCAGCTAGGGTAGTGTGTTGTTTCGGACAAGGATAGGGCTATTTATCAATGCTATAAAACACCAGTAAATACAGAGAATAGTCTCAAATAATGTAATCGCTCAAATGTGCATGCAAAGGCATTTCTGAGCGATTTCACAATTTGAGTGTTTTAGCAGAGACAATTGTCAATATCATCTATGGCACTGTATTTTCTGGGGTTTTGAGCAAAAAGACTGAGTGACAAATAGCAACATAAGTAATTTCCCTTGGGTACAGAAGAGAAAGACAGTTATGTTTGTAATTCAAACAAGTTAGTAGTAAAATTGCACCAAGAAACATAGCTGCAGTATGTGAACATTAAAGAGGCATTGCACCCCATTCAGCAAAAGCTAGTCATTGAGCTCACATGAAACAAACATCCTTTTTGCTCATTGTTTTAATCACAAAAATCAGTGCTGCGACAGATATGTAAGCAGGATCTCATTATGCAGGGGGATCTGTACACTGGTAACTCGTTTATACAACTCACAAGAGTAAGGCTGACTGCACCCTGCTTATTGCCAGTGCTAAATCTTCAGCATATTGCCAAAACATCCTAAAATACCTTTGTAGTGAAGTCAATATGAATTATCAGCTGGTAAACAATTTGAATCCTGTAAAAATGCAAAGACAATATTCTGTTGCACAATTCATATTTTACATGCGAAGATTTAGACTGAACTCAATACAAAAGGTATTTTCAGACCATTTCCCTTGTGTAACAAATCAACTTTTTAAAAATAGCATCCACTATAGAAAAGAAAAAATGACACCAACATTAGAAAACAATTGCAGCTCAAACAAGCTTGCACATGATCTGTGACAAGAATACAGAGCAACAGCTTCAATATGTATGGACAGCAGCCAATTAATTCTAACCAGACATTAAGATAATTTATTAGGACCTACCCCATGGAGATCCACAGCATCTAGGGAGACCCCCCCTGTGTGGGACCTTCGCCCCTCCCACAGGTCAGTCTCACATGCGTGCCCTCCGGCTTGGCGCGACACCTGTTGAACAGAGCGAAAATGGGATTCAGTTATCTCTGATAAAAGTCACAGCCTCAGTCCTCTGAGACAATACAGCCCCACCACATCATCCCCTATAATATGGGAAGGGAGAGTGGAGTCATGGATCCAAAATGAGGCCCCAGGTTTATGCTCTTCCTTCCCAACACTTGCTAACCACTCTAACTGAAGAATGGACTCCCTAATGTTATTAATAAAAAAAATTAGGACGGAACTATCTGCACAGACAATAACAGCTGTAATATAACTTCAATACCCCAGTAGGGTTTCAGTTCTTTATAAGCTGCCCTTATTTACATACTTTGCTAAAGAATAGAAAAGGAAATATGTTTAAAAATTTTAGAAAATACTGTTCAATAATGAAATGCAATAAAAAAAAATAGATTTTATTTTACATTTAACAAGGTTTTACAAGATAATATATATATTCAGGTGCTGATCTTTAGCCAAGAATGGCCAAAAAAACAAAACTCCAAACAGCTGTAGCCCTAACAAACACTGGCTGCAGATACTGGCACACAGTGCTGTGAAAAGGACTAGATTGTTTAATCCCTGGCAATAAAATTACAGCAGACTACATGATAAAATAAGGTAGTTAACATGCCTCAATTCAGAGCTCAGGCATGTAGAACACTTTAATGATGCAATCAAATCACCCACAAGAAGTTCATTCCTTAAAAATAAAATACTTGTGGGTGTTCAACGAACATTTTTACTGGAGAGTTTTTGAACAATCACTGTGCAACCATAAAACTGATCTAATGTATCATTTATGAGACTGTTGCCAAAATTAATCGGCTCTAGACTTAACAATTCAGTGCTTTTCACCAAGCTACTCTTTCAGCGAGTAAAGGGGCAAATTAATGTATGCAATAGTTTGATCCTGCTTTGCAATAAAGCAAAGCAACGTTTTTCCCCATGAACCCATTTATATAAGGAGAAATACCTCCCCCTTACCAAGTATAAATCCAAACACATTTTTTACTTCCTGCACTGGCTTCCCAAGCCTTTAAGGTGGGTTCATGAATCGGAAAGTCATTTTGGATCCATGATTTAAACCCAAAGTAAAAATAAAACTGAGAAACAAAAAAAAAAAGAAGACTAAGGCAGATACTTCCATCAGAGACACTTACACTTTGTTCAAAAAGGTGATGCTTCAGTTTAGTACAACAGGCAAGAACAGAGGAGAGTAAAAGATCTGAGGGATCTGGGACTCAAATGGGGAGGGTCAAATGCATCTGTGTAGTCTTTAGCCCTTACCATACAGTTGATTTAATGTGAATCATAATAGTGAGGCGTTAGACTTGATGCAAATATTACTTTTTGTTTTAAAATTACCAGTTAAAATATATATTGCCCTGTTATATAGAGGCAGGATAAACTGGCAAACAATTTTTTGTATTGAACATAATTTGAATCATGTCATTCCTAGACTGTGATTACAGACCCAGGAACTGTTGTAAAACATTCCAGAACCACTACCAAAGAAAAGACAGCATTTTGGCCAGAGGGCGTCTCCTAAAACCCCATCAGCAGGTGCTTTGGGTGATAACTAGACTGCAGTCTGTTAGGCATTTTGAGCAGATAGCTCAAAGCATAAAAAAATTTGTCAAAAGGACAACCTTAAAAACAAACTGCTAGAAATGCCATATTTTATATACTGAATGTAAAGCTGCTAAACCTTGGCTGCTGCATCAAAAGTAATAAACTAGGTCTTTAAAGTTGTCACAGGAGCGCACGGTTATGGATTTTGCTAGGAGGAACAGTGGCATGCTTCATATACTCAGGGCAACTGTTGAGAATCTTAGGGGTTGTCACAAATCAAGCAGAAATGTAAAGTTTGCCTGTTGTGAGCTGCTGCTAAAGGGCTGATTAAATTCGGGTGCTAGTTTTGGTGGTTTCAGAACTGCAATGTAATGAGAATCGGAATTGCTTATGAATTTTGCATTGTGACATTTATATTCTATATGCACAGGCAGGCAACTATGGTCAGATTACGGACAGCAGAATGAGCAAGAGAATATAGGGAAATACTGAGGCATCTTCAGACAGATCTACACTGCTAGGAAGCTGTGGTTGCATTGGGCTGGTCAAAAGCACAAAACGGAACATATAGCATTTCGAGCTTATTTCTTTGTTAATCTTTAGTTCTCCTTTAAGAATTATACCTTAATCAGAAAGTAATATATCAAGAGGAAGCACAGTCTGGTATACCATAAAATAGAGCTCAATCCTACAAAATTACAAATTGCTCAACTGTAGGATTATAGCACAATGCTCAAAGCATGGTTCTCAAAGCTATCCTGGCTTGGGTAAAAATGTTCTACTTATTTGTCGCAGATCATGTGCAAAACACACAAATGCAGCCTGACGACACCTGAGAAAATGACAACAGAGAACATGCATTTATTTAGCAGCCAGTATTCTAGAAAGACTTACCTGACCCCCTGCAAAGATTACAGGTGAACTGGAAGGTTTAGGCCGGTACGGGATGGTGACACCCTTTGGGGGAGACTATGCAAAGAAAAAGAAAAAAATCGTGTTAGGTAGCATAAACAAATCAAAATGCAATTCAGAGCAAAACTTAAGATTGATTACATTAAGACTTTGGACTGGGGCTAAAGGCTTGTTGGCTGTATGGAATTCTTAGGAGTGCTCAAAATAGAGTGATTTGGATTACATTAAATGTGCCTCCAAACACTACAGTTAAAACTTGACCGCCATTTGGAAACAGTTGAATAACACCACACATTCTTGGGTTAAAGCTGGACATAGACTCAAAGTTCTGATCGTACAAATCATCGTACGTTTGGACATCCATCTGCCGACCTGCCACTAACCTTCAGATTAAATAAAGTAGTAAAAGCACAGATGAGCCGATGTTCTGTCCCAGACAGGGATCGTACGAAAGTGGTGTCCAACAAAACCTAGTGACAGTCTCCCATTGAAAACCGTATGATCGGCAATACACGCAGAGATATCGGCAGCTGACAGAAATTTTATGAACTCCGATCGACCGATCGGCATGACAAGACAAATGTCGGGACTCTCCACACGACCTGAAAATCGTACGGATCAGATCGTTGAGTCTATGGGCAGCATAAGTCACTCATCCAAGAAATGTCATGCTTTCAAACCACTATACAAAATGCACACTAAATTCAGCAGACAAAACTAGACCAAAAATTGACAGCAACAGTAAGCCAGTTTTACACAACAGATGAATTATAACTGTTCAGAGTGACGCTCCTGGGAGGCAGCATTAGAGAAATACATTTGACCCATGAAATGTCAATGTCGAGTACACTATATTCTTAGTTAACCTGCTGCTAGAGAGACAGGATCAGTTACCAGCTTCAAAGCCATGTTTTTTTTCTTATCTTAGTTCTTTAGTGCATGAAAGGAGGTGAGAAGAATCTAAGGCAGGCATAGTGCAACAGGTGCATAGTCAAGCCCCCAACCAGTTTGCGGTAAACAACTAAATCAAGGGGACCGACAGGTGTCAAAATAACCCCAACACTAGTTTTAAGATTACCCATACAAACAAGGAAATTTGGTTAACCCGTTAAGTGCCATGGACCATACAATCTACATTATGCAGCACTTCCAGGCAGGGACACAAGACACTACTTCGTTCCCAGCTCCTAGGCAGACAAAAGGAGACAACATGCGGACCCTTGGTGCAAAAGCCTTAGACAACAGAGACCACATGCAGGCTGTTGGTTTCACTTAATACTACCCCTGGGACTCCCACCTACAGACAAAGTTGTCAGTCCTTATCTGGATTCAGCATCCCTACAGCCTTTTCTGACAGATTTCCAGTGCTCTACACTTCAAATTTTACATGAAAGGTTTGGTAATCCCCTGACAGATTTGAAAGCCCCTAACCATTTTGTAAAATGTAGGTTTCATAAATGGATTCTGTAAGTCAGTTCACCAACAGATCGCTTGATACATTAAGTGACATCTATCAGATTCCGGAAAAGGCCATAAGGGATTGTATCCATTGTACACAGCATGGCCTGTAATGCTCTGGAAGCAGGCTAACATTAAAGATTTGAGGTGGTGAGTGGATTAAACAACATAAAATTGCAGCATAAGGAGTACATTGTTGAAAAAGTGGCTACTGTCAAAGAGGAGGAGGAAAATTCTACAGATAAAGGGAAAATGTACCCAAACTCTTGTTTTGCACAAAGAAATGAAATATAAGTCCACTGAATATTACCAATACCAACTTTCCACTACAGAACACTGCAATGCTGATGTAAATCTTCACCGGCAGGATTCTGGGCCAACATTCAATGACGCAGTAATTACACAAGATTTGGAAGGCAGTCTAAATGTTCACAATACTCTGGAAATTACATTTCATATAAGTTATGCATTGAACAGTTTTTTTCCTCAGTGGGCAGCCACTGGGGGGGGTTGTTAGGGAAATCATTGCAGTATTTCAGAACTACACCTTAAGAAATCTTACCTCTAGCATTACTACACAAATCTGCTTCACACACTCTATAATGGATTGCGGAATGCCAGCAATGGTGATTGCTCGCTCTGTAGAATTAGGCAGCATGTCCCCAGCCACTTGTACTTGAGCCCCTGTACTCTGAAAGACAAAACAGCAGCAGAGCTCTTAGGCAGCATAATCTAGTTAATGTGGATCACATAAGCTACAGTAGATCAATAGACTTAAAAGCAAGAGTTCATACTTCAATTATTTCTATGCAAGTACTTTATTGGAACTGGGACAAAGTGCACTGTAAAGCAGGCAATGCAAATTCAGCTGTTTTGCTTTAAAATGAGATTGGATTTAGTATACCTCCAGAGTTCTGGCTACCTGCCATCAAAAAAACATCAAATATAGATGCAGTGCACAGAACTACATCATATAGATGTTCTCTGTAAATAACATTTTTAATGTAGGATCTCAATGATTGATAGCACCCGACATGCCAGTCACCCACCCTTTTGCTCTCCAAAAAGGCGTCACTTAAAGTAGTTAGGGAAAGATTTTATGCAGACCCCCGCAACCCTCACCCCAGAATCACATTGTGTTGTACTGTGGGTGCTCATCTAAAGATGTACGTGCACAAGCACCTTACTGGAAACAGTTATTGTAATAAAGACACAAATACCATGTATGCACCCTCGTGTAATCTGTCCACTCAGCCTGTAAGTCAACTGGTCAGAGAATATTGCATATCGGATTTGCTTGTGTAAGGCAATGTTAATCCTTTAGGAAATACTTACCTCTCTAATTTCCTTTATTTTGCAACCTCCTTTGCCAATGAGGGATCCACATTGACTGGCTGGAACCACCAGACGCAAGGTAACCGGAGGTTTGCTAGATGCAGTGCTGTTGGTCATGGAGCTGCTGATATCCTGTGAAAGTGCAATTATAAATAAGCATATTACACTTCACTATATTAAACTTATGAGGGATTAATACTTTTTGGTTTGAGAACAATTTCTTTTGAGGAAGTCCTGCACCTTTCTAACCAAAGTAGCAGAGGAGCAACAGGGGCAGTACTGTAGTGATATGTGGGCTGGCCGCAGGTTGGGCAGGTTCGGGCCGAGCTTAGCACACACCTTTGTGGGTTGTGGACGGGTTCGGGTTGAGCTCTTCTTCCTGCTTTCACTGCCCACCACCTTAAACGGCTGGCTTTCGGCAGTCTTTTATATCCTTGCCCATCACTGGGGCAGAGAGGCGGCTGCGGGCTGACCCACACATGACTACAGTTCTGCCTATAAAAGCAGTAGCATTTTTATTAGAAAGATTGACTGTGCTGAACCAACAAGGGTTCAGATGCCAATTAAAATACATGCAAAAAAACAGTGAGGTTTTTCTCCACTATATTACACAGTATAATAACTAGACCCCTTAGCATCACAGCTCCCATTTGTAAGTACAGGTAAGCTGATAGCATGTGCACTTGCACAAGAAGTACATACAAAAAGTTACAAATATGTTTGTTTGTAACTGGTCCGTTGAAACTGGTATGCCCAAATAACATCAGCCACCCCATACAGACTTATACCTAAAACACAAAGCCTAAACTTGCTTGATTTGATTTAGTCTCCCTAGTCAACCCCTAAATACAGAACTTGCAAACAGTCTGCACATTCCTTACAAATGAACCGAGTAATTTGTGGTAATGGTTTACAAGTATGGGACAGATTATCCAGAATGCTCAGGACTGGGGGCTTTCCAGATAACGGGTCTTTCCGTAATTTGGATCCTCACACCTTAAGACTACTAGAAAATCATGTAAACATTAAGTTAACCCAACAGGCTGGTTTTGCTTCCAATAAGGATTAAGTAGATCTTAGTTTGGATCAAGTACAAGCCACTGCTTTATTATTAGAGAGAAAAATGAAATAATTTTAATAAATTTAGATTATTTGGTTACAATGGAGTCTATGGGAGACAACCTTTCCATAATTTGGAACTTTCAAGATAATGGATCCCATACCAGTACCACAATTTCATTAGATGCTAGATTTAAGGTGATCTAAATCCATCCATTTAACTAGAAATACAATCTCACACATTTTATACATAGCTGGGTGGTAGCTTCCCATTGCCACAATTTATGATTTCCTTTCAACTAAGAATTTTGGAGATTAGGGAGCTTCAATCACAATTTCTTAATTTTCATACAAAAAAAACTCACGTAATAAATTGGTGCTTTTATTTAAAAGATTAAGAACCGCAACATTATAACAAAAATTTAATACCTCTTCCAGTTTATCGATTATCATAGAGAAGGCTTTAAAGATGGCATTCGTAGGACCTGCTAGGGTTATTATCCTTTCTGGACAATTTCCCTCTGAGATGTTAATCCGGGCACCACTCTAAGGAAAAAAAAGAGGAATGAAATAACTAACTATGAGCAATGTTAATGCAACCCTGCTAGCTGAAAGCTAGTCTTCAACACAACATTTTGATATCATACAACCTTTTCAGGGCATCAAGGTGCCTTAAAGGAACAGTAA
>CM044433.1:152678672-152689674 GCA_024363595.1 Xenopus borealis
ATGCAAGTCCCAAAAAAGTGAGTCAAGCAACCCTCTCATTCAGGGCTCACAGCTCAATGCCATCATTAAGCTTCCACTTCTGGGCCTATACCAGAGGATCAAGTGTATCTGACTACACATGATCCTAGTGGCCAAAAGACCAAGTGCTGATCTTTGCCAAAAGGCCGACAAGCGATCTCTGGTATTTCAGCTACAATGGCCATTGTGTTGAATTCATACTGGGAGGTTCTCATAACAAGGTACCCAATGTCTACACCCACTTGCCAGGATTCAGATCCCTGGTGTCTGCAAGAAATATGTACAGCTTCAAAGGATTTGGTGTGTCGTGATTAATAGGGCACCTGACTAAGCAACCCTAGAATTCCAGCTGTGAATGGGTCCCTGCTGCCGCTGCTCTAGACTCAGCATGAGGCCACAAGTAGAAGGGTGTCACGGTGCAATACCGCCCATGGTCCGAGGGTGGCAGCACGGGACGCCAGGAGCCTTCTCACATGGTGCATTCAATACAATGAGTCAGGGCCTTCTCCGATATCTCAATAACAAAGCCAGGGCCGGCCTCTCCATCTCATCTCACACTGGATTAGGATGAGCCATCATAAATGAAACCAATATACAGTGAAATGGGAGCAAAGTAGCGCTTACCTGCGGAGTTACAAAGGACGAGGTATGACCGCCGAAAGGTGTGAGGGCGGGAAAAAGTGAGAGCTATAAAGAAAATGGGGAGAAGGGGTAGGAAAACAAGGAAGGAATGGGGAGGAAGGAACGGTCCGGAGGCGAGAGGCCCCGGGGAGGGAGGGAAGGAGAGAGCCGGGCGGGCGAGGAATGGCGACGGCGGGAGGGGCTGGCGAGAGCTGCGGCTTCTGCTGCTGCCTCTGCTGGTCTGGGAGGGGAGAAGAGGCGAGGGTTACTATCAACCCGCCCTCACCGGAAGTTTGAGCTATACAACGCAAGGTGCGACCACAAGAGGGTGCCTCTCGAACCGCATATTCCTTAATACGCGTACCAACTAGATTGGCGTGTAGTGACGTGTACTTATCAGAGGCGTCGGCAAATGCTCATGTGAATCAGAATACACCCACCAATAAAGCGTCGAATTCAAGTGTTATAAATTAATTGGCAGCTGTGCATCCCACCCCAGGACGAGATGCTAATGACGCGCGACAACGCCATGTTGGTACACCCTCGCTGTGCATATTGAAGAAGCTGAATACCCTAGCCTCTGAAACACCAAACTGGTCCATGTAGTAACGCATCCCAACGCTTTACCATATCATTTGCTTTAACCTCAGCATGACAAATGTTAAAATGCTTGATGCACGCCACAATTTAGCGTAGAAAGATGGCTGACAATAAACAGTGGAATCAAGCTGGATGGTCGTCCTAGGACAAAATGGCCGCTATTAAACTTCCGGCGCAAATTGGTCACTGCAAGAGCACCTTCAAGATGGCCGACAAATACGTCGTTTTAATTATAGCGGTACTGAGGAATTGATTACGATAGCGCCCCCTCGCGAGCGTTTGTTGATTACATATATGTCACATGAATTTCTAAATGACCTAGTTTCCTCCGATGAGCTCTAATTTTATTTTATGCTAAATCTGCCCTATTGTATCGCAGCTGAGGATACCGCAGTCCTTGACTCCTGTGGGGAAATGTGCCAGTCCCTCCCAGCGCCAATCCTTTTACTAGGACAAGTCCCAAATGTGATTCATTAACTCATTGATCCACTACATCATTAACTCATTGTCATGTCAAAAGGAACCTTCATTAATTAAAAAAAAATACACTAAACTGTAGCTGTTTTCATATAGTCATTTTTTTTAATTGATTCATATAGAAGCTCCACAATCTAACTAATTTTTGGCTGCGCTATTGATTAAATTAACTGTTCAGTGTAAAAATAAAACTGGGGAAATAGACAGGATGTATAACATAAAAATGTTTTTAATATAGGTAGTTAGCCAAAAAGGCAAACTATAAAGACTGTAATAAGCAAATATTGAATGTAATAGCCTGAATACTACTTCCTCCTTTGCAGGTCTCTAACCTGTTACCAGTAGGGTTGACACTTGGCGTTTTTTTACCGGCCTGGCCGGTATTTTTAGTGATTGATCACAATGTTGTTAATAGGAAAAAAACATAAATATATAAGATGTTAGTTTGCTTTTGAATGTGGCCTGTGTGTTAAAGATCAGATACAAACTAACTAAACAACAGAGGCGGGCCTTGCCGGCCAGGCGCCCTAGGCAACTCGGCAAACAGCTGCCCCCCCCATCTTAGTCTGCACTCGCGTTCGATATGTGTATGTGTGGCATCAGCACTCGCATGCGCGGCATCAGTGTGCGCAAGCGCTGCAACAGTGCTCGGGTTCACATACGCGCCGGCAGCATTGAAGGGCGCAAGTATAGTTCCAGGTCCAGACTAGGGGTAGTAGGGTTGCCACCTGGTCGGTATTTTACCGGCCTGGCCAGTAAAAATGATGGTTGATCCCAATGTTATTAATAGGGAAAAAAGATAATAATATAAGAAGGCCGGTATTTTTTCCAGAAAAGGTGGCAACCCTAAGGGGTAGGCAGAAAAGGTCATTTTGCCCTAGGCAGCTGCCTTCTTCCTGCCTGGTGTCCTGCTGGACCAGTCTGACCTTACATGTGCCCCCCCCTTCAAGTCTCTGACTAACTAAGACATTAGAGCGCTGCAAAGGAGATAGTTGGGTTATGGCTATTATGGTAGACATTCACTCACTCCAGCTTTTATAGATTATTAATGTAACAAAGACTCACCCTGGTGGTCTAGCAGTGTGGCGGGGACGCCTGCCGTATGTCCTCTTCTCCCCAGCGCTGGTTTCCTAGTGCGTGCGTGGCAAGCACTTCCGGTATTTAAAGGCATAAGTGTGCTGGCGCAATGGTGCGAGATTTAAAGGGACCTTTTGTATTTTTTCATTGCCTGTGATAGGATTTGTTCCTGGTGCTGTTAGCTTTGCTATTCTGATTCTGAAAACCTGTTTTGATTTCTGTTGTGACCCCTGCCTGGCTTTTGACGATTCTACCTTCTATGACCTGACCCCTGCCTGATTTCTGACTTTGATTCTGCTTAACCCTTCTGATTGATCTCCTGGTTTGACCCTTGCCTGCCTGACTATGTTAACTCTCTGCCTGCCTCAATCCTGCCTGGCCTGACTACGATTCTGTCTTATGCCTTGTACCATGACCATCTGCCCAAAGACTTTGAATTTACAGTTGTGCCCCTGTGCACATTCAGAACCCCTCACTTTGCACCTCTTTTAATAAGACCTGGCGACATCCGATTAGCCGAGGGCTCCTCCTGAGGTGAAAGGCGGCTGTTATAAGCGGAAGCAAAAGCTGAGAGCCAGGGTGCCTAGCATCGGTTCTGAATTAGGGTGCCAACCGCGACATTATCACAGGCCAGAATGGACAACGAAGGTCACGCTCAGTGTCGGACTGGCCCACCGGGATACCAGGAAAACTACTGGTGGGCCCAGACGTCAGTGGGCCTTTTTGCTTCTAACCACATGGCCTATTTCACAGGCATTCCCTATTTCTTTATGATAAAAAAGAGGTTTAATAATGGAAGAATAGAGTATAGTAAATAGATATAAAAGACGAGGAGAAAAAAGAGGTTGAGTGAGGAGAGGAGGAATAATAGTTTGGAAAGTGAGTCCATGGTCTAATGTTTTCCTGTGGGCCCCTGGTTTAAGGTTTTCTGGTGTGGCACTGACATCCCAGTCCCACACTGGTCACGCTGCTGCTGCTCCTTCTACCACTGAAGTGCTCCTCACTACTCTGTTACAGCGCTTGGAGGATCATGAGCGGAAGCAAGACTATTTGATGCAAGGCTTCCATAACCTGACTCGCAGACTGGAAACTTCGAAACAGTCGCCAAGTCCAGTAGTCTCACCTCCTGTGGCCGTTCAAGTCGGTTCTCCTGTCATGATGGGTAATGTTTACAAATCCCATGAACCCAAAATTTCTTTCCCCGACAAACTTAATGGGGATAGATCTAAATTATTTTTATTCCAGGAGGCATGCAAACTATACCTCATCTTCTCCCCCCAATCTTTTGCTACTGGCGAAGAAAAAGTGAGGTTTGCAATGACCCTATTACAGGGTGATCTCCAAATTTGGGCCCTAAGATTACCCTCCTCTGATCCTGCCGCTTTTCCCTAGAAACCTTCTTTAATACCATGGCTATATTTTACGTCGACCTGGATCGTGCATCGTCTGCTGATTCCCCTATTCGTAAATTACTCCAGGGAAAACAGGACGCTGAGGTGTATTGCAGGTGGGCAGTACAAACTGGGTGGAACGACATGGCTCTCCGTAGCCAGTTCCGGATAGGGCTCTCAGATTCTGTCAAAGACAGCCTAGTAAATTATCCTCTATCTACTAACCTGGATGATCTCATGTCTCTTGCCATCCAAGTAGATAGAAGACAGAGGGAGAGAAGGTGTGAGAAGGTTACTTCCTTTCTTTCTGGAGTTACTAATGTTTAGTCTTTCTTTCCGAATGTGGTTACCAATGTCAAACTGCCTAATTCCTCTGTGCCTTTACCTCAGGAAGAACCCATGCAACTGGACATATCCCATCTAACTCCTGAGGAAAAGGCCCGCAGGCGATCTTTGCATTTATTGTGGGGAAAAGGTTCATTTTCTAAATCAATGTCCTAAGAGGCTGGGAAACTTCAAAGCCTAAATGGAGAAGGGGGGCATTTGGGTAAAAAGGTTTCCTCTTCCCATTCTTCCTGTAGGATTATGATAACGGTTAAGTTACCTGGCCTACGGACTCTGTCAAAGTTTCTGCTTTTGTGGATTTGGGGTGGAGGGGAATTTTTTGGAGGCTGCCTTCGCAGTAAGGCTTAATATTCCTTTATCCTCCTTAAGTCTTCCCCTGAGAATTTTAGCGGTAGACAAAAAATCCTTAGGTTCAGGTTTAGTAACCAAAAAGACAGGGGTCTTAACCATGTGCTCTAACAATCTACAATGTGCGGAGTTAACCTTCTATATTATTGAGGGTGCTTCATCTCCTTTAATTTTGGGGTTACCTTGGCTCCAAACTCATAACCCACATATTGACTGGATAACTGGGGAGATTCTTCATTGGAGTTTAAAATGTGACGGTTCCTGTATTCCTCAGGTGGTGGCTATTCCCTCACTAGAGGGTTTACCTACGGCATATGCAGAATATGCAGATGTCTTCTCTAAAAAGGCCGCAGAGACCTTACCCCCACACAGGAAGTATGACTGTTCAATTGACCTCATCGCTGGGTCTTCTCCCCCTCATGGAAGAACTTATCATCTCTTCTTGCCTGAAGCCCAGGCAATGAGAGACTATATCAAGGAAAACCTTGAAAGAGGTTTCATCAGACCCTCAAGTTCCCCTGCCAGTGCAGGTTTCCTTTTTGTTAGTAAAAAGGATGGTAGTCTTCATCCTTGTATTGACTATAAGGGTCTTAATAAGATCACTGTAAAGAACTGTTACCCTCTTCTTCTGATTTCTGAATTATTTGATCAGGTTAAAGATGCCTGTATCTATTCCAAGCTTGATCTTAGCGGTGCATATAACCTCATTCGTATCAGGGAAGGGGATGAGTGGAAAACTATTTCTAACACCAGGGAAGGCCACTATGAATATTTGGTAATGCTATTTGGTCTTTGTATCGCATCTGCAGTGTTCCAGGACTTTATCAATGACATCTTCCGGAACCTGCTGAGGTTATTTGTAGTGGTGTATCTAGAACAGGGGTCCCCAACCTTTTTTGCTCGTGAGCCACATTTAAATTTAAAAAAGAGTTGGACAGCAACACAAGCATGAAAAAGTCCATGTGGATGACAAATAAGAGCTCTGATTGGCTTTTTGGCAATGCCTATATGGACTGGCAGCCTACAGGAGAGAATGTTTGGCAGGACATCTGTTTTTTATGCAACCAAAACTTGCCACTAAGCCAGTAATTCAAAAATAAGCACCTGCTTTGAGGCCACTGGGAGCAACATCCAAGGGGTTGGAGAGCAACATGTTGCTCGCGAGCTACTGGTTGGGGATCAGTGATCTAGAAGATATCCTGATCTTTTCTTCCAACTTGAGTGATCACTGAAAACATGTTCAGGAGGTGTTACTCAGGCTGAGAAAAAATATCCTCTACCCTAAACTTGAGAAGTGCACCTTTGAGGTTTCGACTGTCCACTTTTTGGGGTTTAATATCTCTAGTAAGGGTCTGGAAATTGATCCTGGGAAAGTTAAAGTGGTACTCGGCTGGGCCCAGCCCCTTTCTTTGCAGGCAACCCAAAGTTTCTTGGCCCCTTTCACTGATTTAACAAAGACAGATGAAGATCCGAGTATGTGGTCCCCCAATGCTATTCAAATAACTTCGATGCTCCTTCTGTGAATGAGATATTAATACAGATATGAAAAAAAGTGTTAAAACTACTCCTTTTCAGTTCTGTGGAGAAAGAAATGCCATCTGGAAGATCATGTAAACTGAACTGCAACCCTCTGATGTCCAATAGCCTTCAGAATCAAGATTGCATACCCTCTCTTGACTGTTAGCAATGGAGAGACATATTTTTCTCTTCCTCCATCAATGTGTACTAAAATCCCAGTAACAAGTTACTCATCAAGTATGGCATGAAAAAGCAATTTTATGTCACCAATTTACCTGAGAAAGGGTTTAAACTGCCATCCTGACTTCAAAATGGCAATTGTACAGGTATGGTATCTATTATCGAGAATGTTTGGGACCTGGTGTTTTTTTAGATACACGTTTCCATAAAAAAACATGAAATAAATGCAATAGGATTTTTGGCACCAGTATGGATTTCTATATCGTATATTTTTTATAAAGATAATTCTTAAAAATTGTAATGTTCTATTATACCCAGCGGTACAACTGCTTTAGAGAACATAAGCTCACAGGTAATATCTCTCATACACCCCAATAGTCCCCATCCTCAGCTGATCCAATTTTCACACAGGTCTCTGTAAGTTTTATTCAGATCCATTGTACTGATCAACGTGCTCATAGTATTGCTTAAAGTGATACTTACAGTATTCTGCACAAGGAATCATTTTGCTGAAAGCCCCCCACAAAGCCGCCCCAGCCCCCGCAAACCCGTGTACACTGACCCTGTGACACAGCTAAAAGTACTTCTAAGCCTTTTCAGTGACGCTGGGCTGGGGGCGGCGCAATCCTTCCACAGGCTGTTACGATTTAAATCAGGAATTCAGCCTATGGAAGGATTGCTCTGCCCCAGCCAGGCATCACTGAAGCAACCCGGAAGATCAGATAGCTGTGTGAGCGCGTCAGCAGCACACAGGTTTGCAGGGGCTGGCTTTGCCTTTCAGCAAAACAATTCCTTGGTGAGCATTTACTTTATACTGACGTTCCTATGATCTTTGTAGGAATGTGTCAGAATCACTTTATTGGTAGCAGGATGCCCAGGCAAAGCTGGAACTGGAACTAGGGGTAGTCAGAGTAGGCATCTACCTAAAGCACAATCATTGAGTGGTGCACTTTTGAGGGGATTTTTTTCCGTTTTTTATTTTTTCAGCTATTTATTTAATAATTTGTTTCAGTAATCCTGGTCACTCAGTCAGGTGGAATCTACCTCCCTCTTGCCAGCAAGTAATAGCTCCTTCTGTGTGGTGCAGCGCAATGTGCTTACACTCGTTAATGATATCAATGGTGTCACTGATCAGTTGGGTGGCAGAGAGAGGCAGAGAGCTGGCAGCCTGTTTGGTGTGGCAATTGGGGGCAATATGATGGCTGCTGGCACAGGAGGGCTGCATGATGGATGGCTGCTGGGCTTGCTGGTACAGAGGGGCAATATGGATGGCTGGATGCTGGCACAGGTAAACGGGGGGTTGTATTATGGATGGCTGCTGGCACAAGTACAGGGGTCTGTATTGTGGATGGCATAGGGCAGGCTAAGCAGGGCACACAGAGGAGCATAGGGCAGGTAGCGTATGACACATACATGGAGCATAGGGAAGGCAGAATAGAGCAGGAGACAGGGAAATCTATCAGGGCCACTCACAGTGCTGGTGCTCCATTAGCATTTTGTATAAAGTGTGAACAGGTGAACAATGTGGGCAGTTTCAGTGTAGGTCTCATCTGTACAGGGCTTTAGGGGTGTGAACAATGCAGGGGGATTGCAGGTGTGAACAATACAGGGGATTGGTCTGAATTTGAGGTTTAAACAATGCAATCTCTGTAGTGATACCTTTTAAATCTTACACATGGTAAGCACACTTTCATTTGGAGGGCCACACAAGGGGGGGGGGGCTCTGTTTTAGCTCATTAAAAAGAGCTGAGGATATCAGGAAATATATGCCAGCCTCAAACTGTATAGTAATATGCAATTGAACCCCAGACAATGCAGTGTGTGTGTGGGGGGAGGATACAATCCCTCAGGAGCTAGCCTCCATTCAGCTATTTGTGGGCCACACTGCTGGTAAACAACCCAACATCTGCTGGTAGTTCATGGCCTACCCTTAGTGCATCCACTGCAACATGCTGAATCTCTCTGTATCCTTATCCAAGCTCTCTGATCGTTTTATTGATACAGCAAAGTACATGTAAATGCATTTTTGAAACCGGTAAAATAGTAAATTAAACCTTTATTTGTTAGAAGCAGGTTAACAAAATAAAAAGGATAGTGCATCTGAGGGAATAAGTAGCATTGCTCTTGCTGTGGAAGTCTCACAGTAATATTCAGAAATCATTCTTTGGTTACTTGGCAGCAACAAACAAATGTTGAGCTCTACTCTAAAGACATTGCTCACGCTGTCTTGCAGTGGGACACATACATACAGCTCAGCCAGAGGGACTTCATTGCATCATTAGTCACTGCTAGAGGAAGATGATGATGATGATCTCTGCAGAAGAGGAAGAGAAACAATCTCAATAAAAGTCACCTAGTTTATTATACTATCCTTCACTCATTTAAATATAACTATATTCATAATCTGCTCATTCTTTTTCAGTATTGTCTAATTCAATGTCATGGTCCTTCTTATTGTACGTTTTCTCACCCTTCCATGTGCGTGCTTGTGGGATTTATGTGCTTTGTGTGCTTTCTTCATTTTCTTCTTCATCTTCTTGTCCATAGGATGTCCAGGCATGAATGGTCCTCCGGGCATTGCTGGGTATCCTGGCATTCCAGGATTGCATGGTCCAGAATGTGGTGGGTAAACAGGCTGGTGTCCAGGGTGTACTGGATGAGGCCCAGGATATGCAGGCTGCCCCGGAGGGTATACAGTCTGCCCTGGGGGGTAAACTGGCTGCCCAGGAGGATAAGCAGGCTGGCCAGGGTATGTGCCAGGGTATGCACCAGGAGGCATTGTACCTGGAGGGTACGCTGGGTTAGTTGCAGGTGGGTATCCTGTATTTGGTGGGTATGCTGCACCTGGTTGACCTATTAATTAACAAAGAAAGTTGCCAGTTAAAGGAGAAGGGAATCTACTAAAGCAGTTTATTGCCAATAAATAGCCACAGTGCAAGCTATAACGCTATATTTATTCTGTGGAATAGTTTACCATAAATGACTAAACAATCTCTAGAAGCTCTCTGTTTGTTTAGGATAGCAGCTGCCATATTAGCTTGTGGTGACATCACTTCCTACCTGAGTCTCTCCCTGCTCACTCATAGCTCTAGGCTCAGGTTACAGCAGGGAGGGGAGGAGGGAGGGAGAGAGGAGCAGACGTAGCATGCTTAAGCCCTAGTTCTGGAGGTTTATGCTGAAAACAGGAAGTCAGATACAGAAGCCCATTTGTACACAATAGAAGGAAATAAATGCTGTGTTTCTTTTGACAGAGAACTCACTTACTTTGAGGGTTTACTGGTGTATTTATATAGACCTTTCTGATAAAGCTTACTTAATTTTAGCCTTTACTTCTCCGAAACTCCGCTCCTCTTCAGAAAAGGCCACTATCCATTGTGTGGTGCTCGATTTCTCCTCCCTGGCTATCTCCTATAAGGAAGGCAGGGAGGAGAAATCGAGCGCCACAAGATGGATCGCTAGAAGAGTAGTGTAAGCGGAGTGTCGGTTCTTTGCAATTTTAAAGTTTAATTTGTCTTGGTGGTTTGTTTTTCTATGTATACGAATACATTTTTAATAAAAATGACTT
This sequence comes from Xenopus borealis, assembly GCA_024363595.1. Taxonomy (NCBI): domain Eukaryota; kingdom Metazoa; phylum Chordata; class Amphibia; order Anura; family Pipidae; genus Xenopus; species Xenopus borealis. The sequence goes on from CM044433.1 coordinate 152,688,813, forward strand.
TGCAGGTAGTGGCCCCAAAGTGTATACAAGTGGTACATACCTGGAACGTTTGGATTCCACATATTTTTCGAAATTGGAGGGTTTTCTAAATAGAAGAGACATAGGGACTGAATATAAGTTGTTGCAAAACAGTCAAGGCAAGATTTCATTAGCTTTAACTTAAGAACACTGCTGGAGACTCCCTATATCTGTTCTCTTAAAGAGATACTGGCACTAGAAATCTTTTTTTTTTTTTTTTAACATCTATTGTAACATTGCTTTGTTTGCTCGAACGGACAGGTTCAGAAGGGGCAGTCAAGTTGGTAAAGGTTTATAAACTTCAAGTAACAATTACTTACAAAAGAAGACAAAAGGTCAATATGACCTTTAGGTAACTTTTAGTGGGTTATTTATCATAGGTCAAGGTTTTTTCTACCTTGAATAAACTCACAACTCGAATGTTTTCGAGCACAAACCAGCGTAAAAAAACCTGAAAATTATATGAAGGCAAAAATCATCTTCAATTGGTTAAAGGGACCTCTGCCAACTGACTTTTACATGACCTCAACAGTTTTAGCTGTAGAATTTTCAGATTTGGGCTTTTAGCAGCTTTGAGGCATAATAAATCTAAAAAAATCTAGTTTTCCCCCAAGAAAAATGTAAGCTTTTTTGAGTGAAACTAACCTTTAAAAACTTTCAAGAAAACACAATTTGACAGATGATAAATAACCCCCTTAATGTACATTGATATTATATATTATATTTACTATATAGAGTTCAAGGCTGTTGCACAAACCTCTATTTGGGTTACTTACCCTGGTGCTACCAGAAATTCAGTTAAATAAATGCATATTTAATCCCTTGGGACCATTATAAAAAAAAA
>CM044433.1:152691774-152724818 GCA_024363595.1 Xenopus borealis
CAATGGGAACAAGATAGCAGCTCTCTAACAAAAGATAACAGCTGCCTGGTAGATCTCAGAACAACACTCATTAGTAAAAGTCCCACTGCATTAAATTCAGTTACACCGAGTAGGAGAAACAACTAAGGATGCACCGAATCCAGGATTCGGTTTGGTATTCGGCCAGGATTCGGCCGAATTCTTAAAATCATGTGACTTTTTGTCACAAAACAAGGAAGTAAAAAAATGTTTAGCCCCTGCCCCATGCTAATTTGTATATGCAAATTAGGGTTCAGTTCAGCCAAATCTTTCACAGTAGATTCGGGGGTTCAGCCGAATCCAAAATAGTGGATTCCGTGCATCCCTATAAACAACAGCCTGCCAGAAAGCAATTCCATACTAAAGTGCTGGCTCTTTCTGAAAGCACATGACCAGGCAAAATGACCTGAGATGGCTGCCTACATGCCAATATTACAACTAAAAAAAAATACACTTCCTGGTTCAGGAACGAAATGTTACATTGTAGAGTGAATTCTTTGCAGTGTAAACAGTGTCATTATTTAACTTACATGACATGGCATTTATCTTTATAATACTTTATTTTTGTACCAGGAAACAAGTGGGACAGATGATGCTGTAAAATGTAAGGTTTGAGGCAATTTTAGCATACCTAGGATACTGCCACAAGAGGAGAAGTAGTGGGCAACTCTTGCAAAAGCCCTGCACTGGCTTCCACTGCCCTTCAGAATGAAATTCAAATTAATGACCCTGACATTCAAAGCAATTCATAACTCTGCCCCTCCCTACATCTCTGAACTCATCTCTATATACTCACCCAACCACTTACTACGCTCCTCTACTGAGCTGCTACTCAACTCTTCTCTCATTTCCTCCTCACATGCTCGCATTCAAGACTTTGCAAGGGCTGCACCCCTCCTCTGGAATTCTCTCCCACGGTCTGTCTCACTTTCTCCCAACCTTTCTGCTTTCAAGAAGTCTTTTAAAATGCACTTATTTAGAGAAGCCTACCCTCACTGTTAACTACTCAATGCAATACCAGTACCACATCTCACCCACTTAACTCTGATCCTGACCACTCCCACACCTTGTGTATAATTCTCTTCCCTTTAGATTGGAAGCTCTTTCTGCACAAAGCCTTCCTCACCTTCTGTACCGGTAATTATTGTGATGTATGTAACTCCATATGTTCTATGTATGTAATTTAATCACATTTACTTTACAATGCTACGAAATATGTTGGCGCTATAGAAATACATGTTAATAATAAAATAATGCTTCCCCACCAGCAACAATGTAAATCGTTGGTGTGAAAACTTGCTGCTCTTTGTTTAACCAAAGTTGCATCACGAGGAAACTTTGGGCAACTACAGAAAAATGAAGAGCCACATATTTTTCCCACCGGCGATTTACATTATCGTCAGTGGGAAAGCATTTGTAGTAGAATATTTTTATGCCATAGTTAAGATTTATCACGGGCGACTAATCTCCTTGTGTGCCAGTGCCCATAGACCATCTCAAATTGTAAAGTGCTAACTTTAGAGTATCCGTTTATTCAAATGTCAGTTTTTCAGCCTTGGAACATTTTAGTGGTCACTTAAGAACACAACCACAAGAGTGGGTGTTTAGACCCAATGGAAAGTGCATATTGATGCAAATTAATTAGGTGAGTTGGATGCAAATGTTGTTTTGGCTCCAGAAGTATATCTGCACCTGTACAATTACCATGAAATTATTAGAAATTCATTGTATTGTGGGTAAAAAACATTGCACAGCTGCATTCACAGATGCCCCCATGTGTAATGTACCCAGGAGCTAGCAGGAGAAATGCTGTAAATTTGGAAATTCTGTGAAAACTGCCAAGTTTAGCAAAAATGTACATGGTTTGGCAGTTTTGCATAGAAATGCATAGTTGCCTTTTTTTTTAAATGACATTTTTTATTTCTGGGGTTGAATATCAGAAATGAAAATGCATCCTAACAGTTTAAATTTCTGAGACCCCAGAAGCTACATGCATATTTGTTCAGAAGAGATGTAATTTCATTGTACAGAATATCGGTATGGACCATGTCCACTGATCAGCTTTAAAGGTGTCCATACACAGATAAAGCTGCCCTTAACGGTCATTTAGACCAATTCATACCTCCTAACATTTTGGAAACGGAAAGAGGGACAAACAGATTTGCCGTGCTCTGTGCAGCGATTTTTTTTTTACCATGCCCCTTTTTGTGGCCACTCCTCCTTTTACAAAATTTGAAAAGTTTGAACACATTTCTGTAGTTTTTATGTTTTATTACAGTTTTACTAATGAAGGTGAATTGCCCTTTAAGCTGTGAATCTTCTTCTGACAAGGGACAAAACAGTTACAAATGTATCACGTATCTATTCTGGGCTCTGCCAAGAGCAATTAAGTTAGAACGGTTGTATCTCTTTTGGCTGTGCAGATAAATAGGGACTTTCCCCGTTCCGTGCAGAGAAATAGGGACTTTCCCCGTTCAGTGCAGACAGATCTGGACTTTCCAGTACCAAACTGGGACAGCGGGTTGAGGTGTCAAAAACAGGACTGTCCAGCTCAAAACTGGGACACTTGGGAGGTATGCCAATTTGACAGATTATCTTCCCATGTATGGGGGCTTCCGACGGATCTTCCCGATCGATATCTGGCCACGATATCGATTGGGAAGGTTTGATTTTTCCCCAACTGACCCATCGGAGCCCATTTCCCTTGCTGTAATCTGATCGTTAAGCCGTAGGGCCGAACCTTCTGATTACCCCCGTTATAGCCCTGTCTTTAGTGGCATATCGGGGAAAGATCCGCCAAATGAGCGGATCTTATAGTCTATGGCCAGCTTAATTCTTATGCAAGGCATATCATTGCTGTCTTTGTGCTGCACTTATTTTTTCTCCATTGATAATTTGTATGATTGCATAATTCAAATATTAACATCCACATTCTTTTTCCCCTTGATCATTTCCAACTTCCTAAGAAGTCTGATGCAAAGAATTGTTACGCAATAAGAAAGCTGTCAGTGAATGCCTGTATGTAGAGGTGTGGCTAGTCTCTAAAAGGGGTAAGATCAGTTTAAACCTGAGTGCACCAGTAAGCACTGATCAGGGTGAGACAGGGGTCTGTCGGACTGGACCCATGCAGGACTCCACTTTGCAGTAAAATAATTGGCGAGTTTGCATCATAGTAGCACCCCCACATCCATCAAGTGCAATATATTTTCCCAGCAAAACCTACCTGCCTACTAGTTAGGTAGTGCACACAAGGGGCAAGGCCAAAAATGTTGGTACTACACACCTGGCTTCATGGCGGACCCCAGACAAATGATGATGGCCCCAAAGTTTCTGATAATGGCCCTGTTAGCCAGCAATAGGATCAATCAACATAATGACACAGTACTCACAACTCTTTTTAAAACCAAACTAAAACTCCATAACCCATTGTTTTTTTTTTCATGGAGGGGGTCAGTGACCCCCACACTTCTACGGACAGGAAGTTCAAAGTTTTCTATCTGGTAAGCGGCCACCTCAACTATTAATAACAGTGAAAAAAATGATTATATTTGCAAATCTGTCTCTGCTACTTTGCACAAGGTGATGGCAGCAATGAAGCAGCGTGTGAGAAGTGAAACATCCCTTTAATGACCACTGAAAAGCAAGACATCATGAGAAGTGAGCAATACTCACTGAATATATATAAAAGTGTGGCTGGTAACTAACACTGGCTGCTAGTGTATCGTTCTCTCCTGTCATGTTCCGCCAAGACAGGACGGCTCCGGAAGCAGCAGCTGATAGGGTTACGGCATAGCGGGGTAATTACAGTTTTATGTAATGTTATACATAGTAAACTAGGCGAGCAGCGAAACACTTACCTGTCACACCTTCTTTCCTAGGAGACTCAATACTTCTTCCGGGAGACAGTGCACTGTTTATCTGCTCTTTAGCACGGCTTCAGTTATTTCATAAATGCCATTGGCTAGCGTTGCCCTTCCCTTTTCTTATTGGACATCATTACCAGTCCCGCTCCGCCCCCTGCGGACAGTGGCACGAGACACACCCGAAACAAAACTGCGACGTCATGAAAGCATCCATATTCCCAGAGTGTGTGCGACTGTTTTCTCCATACGGGTACTAGTGACCCCTGCTCAACTATCGCATATTTGCGCACCATCTTATTGATTGTATTTTCTCTATATTCCCTCCTATGTTTCTGGGATATGCAATTAAAGTAATAGTTCCACTTGTAATTTCAACTCTTATCTGGTTTCTAAGTAGGGTTGCCAGGTCTATTTTTCAAAACCAGCCCAAAACTAGCTTGTGCTATTTTTCGGCTACTTTAGAATTGCCTCTTGGCTAATGCATATATGCAGTGAAAACAGTCTAAAAAAATAAATGAATAGAAATAAATATGATAAATGAAAAAACCGGGCTGTCCAGGTCAAACTGGGCAGGTGGCAACTGGCAACCCTACGTTATAGGTATTTTACCGGCCTGGCCGGTATTTTTGATGGTTTATCCCAATGTTATTATTAGGAAAAAAAAGACAAATATATAGGAAAGATCGGAAGGCCAGTATTTTTTTTCCTGAAAAAGTGGGAACCCTAGGTATAGGTAGGGTTGCCACCCAGCCGGTATTTTACCGGCCTAGCCGGTAAAACACCAGCAAAGGCCAGGGCCGGTATAACAAATTTACCGGCAATGTAGCTGCCGGTAAATTTGTAACACCACTTAAAAAAGGCCCTTACCCTGCCTTAGTTTGAGTTAAAACTTACCTTTCTCGCAGTCTTCAGCCAATCGTAGGATGTGGCTCTGCCCCTATGACATCATGCCACGCCCCTTTGGCATCACTCTCCGCCCCTTTGTGACCCCGCCCCCCGCCTGCCGGTAAAAAAAATTACCAAAGGTGGCAACCCTAGGTATAGGTGTCCCATAAACCCATAATGTACAATTTCAATAAATATTGGTAAAATCTGTCAACCTCTGGACATTTTGGTGGCCAGCAGATTTCTGCCCCAAAAGTGTCTGAAACTGAGGAAAGTCACCTTAAAATGTGAGAATGCTTAAGAGTGACGGGAGCCAGTAATGTAGGATCCACTAGCAGTTAGGCAGGTTTAAAAAAAAAATAAAAATAAATAGATAAATAAAATAAAGCTTGAACTTGATGGACTTTTTGGTGTTTTTGCAACCTAACTTACTATGTTATACATTACTGGGGTACAGAGCACGATAACTGGTAACTTCCGACTGACTACACAAGCCAGTCCCATGCATGCTGAGTATTGTAGTTTTACATTAAACTGGGCAAATAGCATTACTCAACATGCATTGGGAGACGCAGTCTTGGCCACAGTAGGGCAAGAAAAAAAATGTCACCTCCCTCCCAAAGATAGCACGCATGCGCAGCCTTTTAGATTGATTCCGGAGCACTAGCAGTTCAGCGCTAGTGCTCCGGGAGGAAAATTACTTGTGCCACCACTTGATCGATGCCACCCTAGGCCCTGGCCTATGCGGCCTTGCTGCAAATCCAGGCCTGACCTCCCTCTACCTGCACCTGCCTGCGCCTGAGTTCCGGCTTCCCTTTATTGACCCACCCCACCAATGACATCACAAACGCGGCGGGCAGGTAGGAGTGCATCTATAAAAAAGGAAGTTGGAAGTAGGCAGTGTAAGGTGGTGGGAGGGAGAGCAGGATGGGGGGTGCGAGGTCGGCCCAAACCTGCCCGGCTTAAAAAAGTTACCCCCAACCAAAGGTGCAGGCTGATAGAGCCCGCATTCCGGTTGGGGGTACCAGTACTTTTTTCTCAAAAAAATGCAGGCAAGCTCGCACCGGGAGGGAGCTCCCAGTGTGAGCCACCATGACAGTAGACGCGAACGCGCGTTTGATGTCATGCGCATTAAGAAAAGCGGTCACTGTTGTGGCCGTTCTTCCTAATGTGCATGCGCGTGACGTCACACGCGCACAAACGCGCATGCGCTGGCGGGGGGCATTATTTTTTTAAAATAAGTACTGGTACCAACTGGAATGCGGGCTCTATCAGCCTGCACCTTTGGTTGGGGGTAACTTTTTTAAGCCATAGGTGCCCTTTAAGGCAAGCCATGCCCCCTTCATCTAGACACCCCCAAGTGACTTGCACAGCATTCTCCCACAACAAGTGAGAGAGATGGCAGGGCATCACTTGGGTGCTGATTTGGTGCTCCAAAAGTGTCTGAAACTAGGGGCAGATGCACTTGGTAACCCCTCAACCAGGTATGGACTGGGATTCAAAATAAGCCCTGGCATGTCACGTACACAGAGGCCACAATGACCCCAAAATCCTCATCATTTTCACTTGCAATTTTGAAAAAGGAAGAGGTTAACAATCCAAAAAAAACCAGCCTGGCAATCTGTGGGTTCTGGCAAATGCCAGGTGGGCTGCTATAAGGTGCCATAGAAAATAAATATGTATGGGCTAGTGGGGACTGTTTGGGCCTCTGTGTACCTGAAATGCCAGGGCCTATTTTAATCCTCAGTCCGGACCTGATAAGGACAGATGGTCCAAATGGGTTACCAGAGCACTTGGGAGCATTTCAGGAGCAGATACCTAACAGATACATGTTACAGGGCTGGGCTGAACGCATAGCAATTAAATTGTAATTGGAGCAGCACTTCTAGATGGATTTTATAGACATGTCCCTGAATTTTCAGGTGATCTTGTAAACCTACTATGTATATGGTTGCCACCTTTCCAGTTTACTCCAGGACAGCCCAGTTTTTAGAAGGGCTCTTTGGGTGACAACTACCTGGACTACAGAACTGTAAAGTGAATGTTGCAGTTGGCAATTGAGCCACTAAAAGATCCAGTAATATAGGAACCACTTATACAATATAATAAGGCCCTTGTGAGTATCTCTATGCAGTGGCACCGCTCTTTTATGGGCACTAAGAGTGCTAGAGCATCTGTAGTTATTGCAAGATGTGAAACAGGTAGCACTCACTATGCAAAAAATAAAAGGCTTACATGTAGTGCACTGATTGAACTAAAACATAGAATATAAAGATGATGGTAGCATAATATCATGAATCTTGTCTTATTGGGCCATGTATGTTAGAGTCTTGCCCATGGACAGATGCCTGCTGAATACCAGCAAAGAGGTCTGGTTAGGGGCAGAAAGTCCCTGATTGTGCAGGTAGCCTGCAGGTGACCCACCTGAGTACCCAGCTATGGTGCAGGACTGGTCCATCCCAGCCTCCCCTGTGATTTAGGCAATTTTTCCCCTTGCCCTGCTGAATTGGTTCCAGAATGTCTTCTGGTTTCTGGTCTTTTGGTTGTGTGGGTCCTGGGTGCAAAAATCCTGTCCTTTGCAGTCAGGATTGGTTAGCGGTTCTGGGTAGGGGATGTCTTGCATGCCTCTGAGCATTTGCCTCTGAACATTTAAAAAATGGAAAGAGGGAAAAAAAGATCTGCCAGATGAAGCATGGTGAAATTTTGACATCCATTTTTTGGCCACACCCCCTAAATACCATGTTCGTTTTACAAAATGTGGCAGTTGAGGAAAATCTGAACTCATTTCTGGGGGTTTTAGGCAAGTTTTATGTTATATGAAGGAGAATTGCCCTTTAAGCTGTGAGTCACAGTTTTCCCAAGAGACCTGCTTATTGTTTTAGTCACAATTGTATCTGTACAGGGGCATGCTGGGCTCTCTGCCAAAAGCCTCTTCTTTAATTAAGTTTCAGAAACGTTATATCTTTTTCTTGTGTCTGTGCAAGAGATCAAAGGGAAATGTGGAACATTTCAGTAAACTTGGACCTCGGCCTGAGCTGTCAAAATCCAAAAACTGTCCTGCAGAAAACGGGACAGTTGGGAGGTATGATATTGCATGGCAGGTGCTGGTGGGGTTATGGGTCAACAGGTCCAGGTCTGTTCAACTGATCAATGATAGACTCTAATGTATGTATATCCAGGGGTTTAACTAGCAGGCCCAGTGTCGGACTGGGACACCAGGGGCCCACCCAAAAACCTTAGACCAGGGGCCCACTATAAAACCTTAGACCAGGGGTCCACTCTCAGTACTAATATTCTTCATCTCCTCACTCAACCTCTATTCTCCTAGTTTCTTTTCTTTACATACTATAATCAATGATTCCATCTATTTAGCCTCTTTGTTCTCATAGAAATAGGGAATGGCCATGAAATAGGCCAAACGTTTAGCAGCATGAGGGCCCACTGACACCTTGGCCCACCGGGAGTTTTCCTGGTATTCTGGTGGGCCAGTCCGACACTGAGCAGGCCTGTGACTGCTGGGGACCCTAGCAGTAGGTATAGGGGTGCATCGCAGCACTGACCAGGCCTGGACTGGCACTCTGTGAGTTCTGGCAAATGCCAGAGAGGCTGCTGTAAGATGCCATAGACAGTCACTAATTAGTGGAGTGGTGAGGGTACTGTTGGGCCCTCTGTAATAAGAATGCCAGGCCCTAATTTGACCCCCAGTGCAGACCTGGTACTAACTGATAACATTCAATAAATGTTTATGTAAAGGTTATTCACAATGTTTATGGAGTCCTAAAATGATTTTGCTGTGAGTCACACTAGCGTCTAGTTACACTACTGTGTATATATATATATATGAGTAACTGTTTCACCACCAATGTGCAGATAGGGTTGCAACCTTTTTCTCCCTCACAGTAACAACCTTCAGTGGGTGGGCAGAGATGCCACTTGGTGGGATAATATCATGGGGTGGGGAAATGGTTGGAGAAGAGACGGGCCACTACTGAAGGGGGTCATTGGGTAGTGGAGAAGGTCTGAGAAGGGAGGGGTTTATAGAATATTACACATTTACAGGCAAGTACATTTCAGGTAAATTTGTAATTCCGATGCTGACCATAGCTGGTGATTTACTGGGCTGATCAATTACCACCTGGGTCACAAACCTTTGCGTATGAGCCCAATACATGCACCAAAAGTGCCACTAGTCAACTAGATTTTCTTTTATCAAATAAGGCATATAATATGTCATTTTAAATGAATTATTTTGGGTCACAAAACTGAACCCAAAAAGTAAAAAAAAAACCTGCCTTACATGATGAATATTTATGTTTGCAGAACACTCCCTTCCCTGCCAGCCTGTCCTGTATGAAACAACTGCACTAAAGCTGGTCATACACTATAAGATCCGATCGTTTGGCGACAGATAAGATAAGATGCCGAATTAGACAATAGGTTCAAAGGTTAATCTCCTTCTCACATATAAGGGTAAGGCCACACTGGAAGATTTCGGGGAGATTTGTCGCCTGGTCTCTTGCACTAAAGTCGCCTGCGCCTATTCACACGTGGCAACGCGATTTTCAAAGTCGCTCAAAACTGCCTCACAAAGCAATTTCGAGCGACTTTAAAAAACGCATCGCCGCGTGTGAATAGACGCCGGCGACTTTAGCACTTTCGGGTGCAACATACTCGCAAGCCATTTGGGGAGATGAGTCGCGGCGATTAATCGACAGGCGACAAATCGACAGGCGACAAATCGACAGGCGACAAATCGACAGGCGACAAATCTCCCCAAAATCTTCCCGTGTGGCCTTACCCTAATAGCCAATGTAATAAAACACACAAAGCGTGCAAAGGCCTAGTCACCATTAGCAACCAATCAGATGTATGTTTTCCAAACAGCTGACTTGTAACAGCTACCTATAAACTGGTTGCTATAAGTTACTAGACGTATAGCAGACAATGCACCTCTGACTACATTAAGTCTTACAGTCCTAGAACCCATCATTCTTACAGGGCGGTAGGCAGGCAAGCCAGCACTCTGCAAACATAAATACTCTTGTATGGAGAAGCCAGTGAAAGAATTGTATAACTAAGGAGAGAGAATGAAAGCAGGGTCTGACTCAGATAACAGGCAGGGAACTGGAGGACGAGGCTCCAAAAATGTAAAGTCAACAATGAAGCGAGAAAACCTTTAGCGCTCTAGCACTACTCAGTCTTTTGTCCCTTCCCCCCTCACTGGACCTTGAACTACTTCCTGCTTTGTCTGCTTTGTGACTGCATTAAACTAGATTTCAGTATTTCTGTTTTGGGTGTAACTACAGAGGCAGCAGACCGTCCAGCTGCAGGGGGGCCCAGGAGCTATATGGGCCCCATGAGCAGGCCAGGAAGGTGCCCTAGGGAACCTGGCCGGTTCCGGTGCCACTTGGGCACGCACATGTGCAAAATGATGCTCTCATGACTCAATCCGCGCATACATGAAAGTCACACTCAAAACTGTGGGGAGAGACAGGACCGGACATGGAGTATGCAACAGAGAGTGTACATGCCTGGCAACCCCCCCCAGCTTTGCACCCTAGGCACGTGCCTACTCTACCTACCCATAGTTCCGGCCCTGCCCATGAGAACATAATTCATATACAATTTTAATAAATATTGGTTAAAGAGGCCAACTTACAGACATTTTGGGGGCCTGAAAAATAATTTGCTGCGGGGCCCAGTAATATCTAGTTACGCCACTGCCCACATGCTCAGCCACCTGTAATAGCAGGTTAGTAAGTTTGACTATAAAGAAAATGTAAACCTCGCCCTGATGATGCTGAAACATTCATTTATTTTGCAAATGTCTCCAGATTTACTTGTTAGAAAAAATATAGCTGTTGCCCAAGGGCTTGAGAAAAGACCGATGGCGGTCGGAAACGTTGCCAGTGTACTGGGTCAGAACCCATGTCTCAATAAATGCATTTTACTGAAAAAAATCCTCGATTGGTGCTGTCTGCGAAACACAAAGATTGATCCTACACGGAATGGAGGTGGAAGCCGTTTGGACGTGCATCAAGCTTGAGCAGCTTAGAAGGCTATGGGTGCTGACAAAAAATGCACCTACTATGTTGTCTGACCTAATAAATTCAACTTTTCACTTTGTGCAACAAAGAGGTTCTGCAGCTGTATTTTTCCTGCATGTCTATGTAACCCCTGGCAAGGGTTTCCGGATTGCTTTGCACCCAACTCACAAGGTTATACAGGGTGGTTGAAGCACACAAAATTTCTACTACTCCATATTTACTTGTTGGCCTCAGGCAGCACTGGACCATAATTGAGTTTTCAGCAGGCCTGGACTAGCAATCTGTGAGTTCTGGCAAATGCCAGAGGGGCTGCTGTAAGATGCCATAGACAGTCACTATTTATTGGGCCTGTGGGTGCTGTTTGGGTCTGTGTATACTTGGAATGCCATGGCCTATTTTGAATCCCAGTCCAGATATGGTTATTAGCAGGCCCGGACTGGCCATTTGTGGGTTAGGGCAAATGCCAGAGGGGCTGCTATAAGGTCCCATAGAAAGTCAGTATTTAGTGGGCTGGTGGGGGCTTTTTGGGCCTCTATGTGGGCTGATGGGCCTCTTGCGTACCTGAAATGCCAGGGCCTATTCTAATTCTCAGTCCAGTTCTGGTTATTAGGGTTGGACTGGGCCGGCATACGCACAGCAGGGGGGGGGGGGTTCACAGGCAAGGCAGTCAGGAGGGGGCCCTGTGACTGCGAGGTAAACCCAAATACTCCAGTCTAATCGTGTGGTGCATAAGAAGAGCATAGATGAAAAGGGCTGGGGTGTGGTCAGGCGCCACCTAGATACCAACTCCTTGCCGCTAACATCTCTGCAATTACACTCTGCAATTATTTTGAATAAAGTGTATGTATGTGTGTGTGTACAGGATCACAATCCTGATGATAAAGTAACTGCACTGCTGTGTGTCCTTTGCCAGAATGAAATTAGTGAAACTCTCACCTGTACTGGGTAATGCAGTTGATGTTCTGTAAATAATAAGGAAATGCACTGAATCTGACCCAAGGCTTATGCCACATGAGGCAATTTACCTGTGTGTTTTTGCTGTAATGTAATTATCCCACAGAATATATTGTATTAAAGTGTAACCTGTACCCAACTCCAACAGTAAGAGCATTCACAAGCCAAAAGATGAGAGTAAACTGGCGACTGCAATAAGAACAGCAATAACATATACCTGTGAAATGTTCTTGTATTAATTGTGTTTAAAGGGGAATGTTGGCAGTATTAATAATGTATATTCATAATGTCTGATCATGAATGACATTTACAACATTGCCTCACTACAGTTGCTCATTTCAATCCACCCAGGATGAGTTGCTACACTGAGGGTTCAAGAGGTTGTTCAGTCTCTCCTCTGCACATTGAGCTGTCAGCCGAGCCTCAGAATCAGGATCCCAGCAATCTTCCAGAGTCTCCCAGAGGGCTCCAACAAGCTGGAAAATAGAGGGTACAGAGGTATGTTATACAGAAAGTCAGAAACAAGCATTCCCATATTTAAAAAAGCAATTCTTTAGTTTTTACATATTTGCTTATTTATTACCTTATAGTACCTTGTGCTTGATAATAACTAAGCTAGCATAAATACATATTACTGAAAATACAAATAAATGTCTGTAATAGCTTTAAGTACAATGCCACAAATGGTGTAGAAAGTGTATGTGGAAAACTACAGGATAACAGATAATTGAACAAAAATTACACATCACTTGCCCAAGTCAAAGTAGATATTTGATTTGTGTAAAAAAAATTCTGATGTCACATTATATGCCAAGCTGAATATTGACCCCAGTTTACAAATATATGTCCAATGATCAATTTGAATTTGAGAGCCACAACAGAATAAAAACAGAGGGGGTTGCCAAGCTTCTATGTATGCTAAAGGCACTTTTTAAATTATATTCTTTATCCATTCTAAGATAAAGGAATGTAATTTATTTATGCTTCCAATGCTTTTATTTTTGGACATATTAGGCAAATGCCACATGTGTTGTTTTCTCCGTCAGAGGAAACATTGTCTTCAATGGCATCTGCCTGTCTATGTACACATGCAGTGAAATCTGCCCAGTATGCATATTGACAGGCAGCTGCCATTGTAGTTAATGGCATTAGGGAGCAGCAGTCACAAGCAGTACAGTTACATTAACCTTATGGCTTCACTGGCGGCTACTGTTCTTCTACTGAAGAGGCGTCAAACAGAATTGAAGTTGTTTTAAAGGAACAGCTCAATATAAAAATAAAAACTGGGTAAATAGATAGGCTGTGGAAAATAAAAAATATTTTAACGAATTATATCTGTACTTGCAAATGCAAACATTATGTAAATTATAAAGATGACACAGCATTTAATAGGTTACCTTGATATTAGTGCCCCAGGCTTTGGGAAGCTGTGGCCGTCTCTTATTTTCAACTATTAATGATTGCAGCTCATGAAGAGTAGGATTTGGACCCAGTTCTTCCAAGAAAACCACTTGGAACTCAGGTGCACGTTGACCTAGGAGTTACAAGGCTTTACCATAGTCTCATCTGCATAAGATTCATGATGCTGTATCTATAATACTATACTATAATCTCACATCAGATTTATTTGGCGTGCCAGTATAATAGAGGCATATCACTAGAAGGCCATGTCTAAGATCTTGGTCCTACTTCCTTTGCACCCTGCACAAAACTGGCTCTGTAACATGTGGATGCAAAGGCTAAACAGGCAATATACAGTTATTATCCATCAACAACCTGCTTTTACTATGCTTAGTTTTGTGTCCTGGACAATCACCTTATGGCAACATAATAATGTTGAACCTACCGAATGGCTAATGAACTGCTTGATCTCTCTAATAAACTGCTTGAACATATAAAATGTATAGTTCTGCTTTCATATATATGCATGGTGTGTTTGATGCCAACCACACTCCCCCAGTGCTTTGGTGCTGGAGACAGCACACACTAATATTGGGAAGCAGAGAGCCTAGAGGCAATGTAGGAGACTACAGAAGGAGGTTACAATGTAGCAAACAACTAAAGTGGTGCAGGAGGAAGACAGCTCCTAAATGCATGCTATGCCCCAGCCAGAAACATAGAATCCTATTTCTAACCATTAGAGGTGCCTGATTGCCTGACAGTGAAAAACCTCCACAAAAGACCGTGTAGTGGACTCAGGCATAGGAAGTGACTTTATTTTAAGTATTGCCTCTTACCTGCATATAAGTCATTACAACGACTGAATATTTCCCATAGTAAGAGTCCAAGTGAATAGACATCAGCCTGGGTCAGAGCCAGCTCCCATAACACAAGATTCAAGGATCCATCCAGCATCTCTGGAGACATATACCTCAGCGTACCTGTCTGTAGGAAACAAATGATACTCAGTCCACTTGCAAAATAACTAAGGGCAGGGGCATAACTATAAAGAAAGCTGACCTGTGACTGCTGGGGAACCAGGAGGTTTCGAGGGGCCCAGAGGGGCACCATCTATATGTTGGTGGGAAATGTATTATTGCCCAAAAAAAAATATTTGTGACAATTAGTAGCTCCTGGTTACAACATAAGGACCTGTTTATATTCTTACCATGCTTATAGCTGGATCCTCTGTGTTTCTTTTCATTATCTTTTGTCCTTCCAATACAACTGAAAGGCCAAAATCTGAGATTACACACAAAGAATCAGCTGTTACCAGAATGTTTTCACTGCTGAGATCTCGATGGGCAATTGGTGGTTTGTATGTTTCTGTATAAGGGAAATTCAGAAAATCACAAACCTAACAATATAGTTTGAATACTACATGTACTTATTAGTATCTGACATTATCATTGCTTGGTAAGATTAACTCATCCATTACACATGTGTCTGATATGAAGATCATATTGTGTTTATTGGGTTTATATGTGTGTTTGTTCATG
This sequence comes from Xenopus borealis, assembly GCA_024363595.1. Classification (NCBI taxonomy): domain Eukaryota; kingdom Metazoa; phylum Chordata; class Amphibia; order Anura; family Pipidae; genus Xenopus; species Xenopus borealis. Next base: position 152,706,481 of record CM044433.1, read on the forward strand.
TGAACTTAGCAATTATCTTTGAAAGCAATGCTATCATAGCTCTTAATTATTCAGATACAAAAGACAAAGCAAATGTTTAGCTTGTATTTGGATATGCCCCAATGCATCCACACATGCCTCTAGGTTTGTCCCCTTTTATAGGACTTCCTATATTTTTATCCTTCTTCATTATTAATAATATTGACATAAAGCATCATTCTTACTAGCCAGGCCAGTAAAATACTAGTCAGGTGGCTTTGCTTGTCCCTGGCCATTATCTTCCAGCAAATTTTCATAATTCATAAACAAATTCATAAAATAATTTCCTTATATGAGGTATGCCTCCAGTGCAATTTTACTACTTTGCTGAACTACAGTATAGTTTCCCATAAGAACAATAGCAAAATTTGGGTAATCCCATATGGAGATACTTTACTATAAGAAGTACAATTTTTCATTAGGCTCCTCGTTTTTTAATGTTCTCTTATAATTTTTTAAAAAGAATTAGGCTTAGTATTTTGGTTGGGGTTAGGTTGGTAGCACTTAAATTTGACGCTAGCATTCTGTGGGGACTGTCCACCTGAGTGTGCAAAGCAGTAGTCATACTGAAGGCCAGGAAAGGTGAGATTTGGATTATTTCCTTCCCTATATATTTTTGGAACTGTTACTAAATGGCTCATCTAGCAATGTTTTCAAATATAAATCATTCAAACCTTCTTTCCATATGTCTGCGTGTAGGAATGCCAGTCCTCTGGCTAGGGATGTTGCCATTCGACAAGATTTAGTCCAGTTAGTGGTACAATGTGTCAAGTAACTCCTGAGAGAGCCCTGCACAAAGAAAAAAAAAAAATATATATATATATATATATATATATATATATATTATGACAATCGATTCTGTTATCCATAACCACCAATCGCTGTTCAGCTTTTACTGGTCTAGAATTACTAGGGGAAAAAATCAGGAGGAATAGTGACAGCCTGGCCTGCACCAAATTATGAACCATTTTTGCAAGTCTCTTCTGCCTACCCATAGTTCTAGCCCTGCCAGCTTGTGCATCTGAATAAGTGCATAGACCTGCAGCAATCCATCTAGGCTAAAAGGAAGAGGGCAAACTGCAAAAAATGGTAGAGGACCTCTTTTTGGTCAAATATTTGATCATGCTCCCCTTAGTTTATGACAACGTTATGGTTTGGTTAAGCACAGCCCTAATATTCACAAGTTTGATATCTTACTTACTTTAGGATAATGCTGCAGAACCAGAAGATAATGTTCCTTCAGGATGCTAGAAGAGCCTGCTTTAATAAGATGCACTATGTTCTCATGATGATGAGGAGACAAGAGGCTAAGGATCCTGCATTCTTGTTTGTACTGCTCTCTTAGTGCAGGTGGAAAGCACTTTATGACCACGTTTCCTCCATGGAAAATCCCAAGACTTAACTGTACTGACAAACCATCTTCTTTGAGTGCCTAAAGACATGGACAAACACAAAGGACTCATTAACATATCAATGAATGTGTAAACAAGTTATTTTTTAAATGTTTTTATTATCCTGCGTTATGCTATCATCTGTGGTGTATCACAATGTCCCCTGGATCTAGACCATAAAATTTTATATATATATAAAATTTAATATAAAAAATAGCTTGTGTGCATTTTTATATTCTCTGGAAAGTAATTGATGACTGACAATACATGGGTTAGGGTGCCTTTTGCACTGCAATTTGTGTGTGTGTGTTGTGTGCAATTATTGTTTAAATTTTTGAAATTCCACCAAATTTTTTAGTTCTTACAATATAGAAAAATAAAACAAGCTACAGGCCTTCCGCCTTCCTAATGTGTGTTCAAAGTTAGAATATGAACATACAGAAACTCATCCCAACCCATACCTACATAGGACACTATCATACAAAAATGGGGCTGATAATGATAGCAGCTTCTTATAAGATATTATAATCACATCCCCTGAGAATCTGTTAATAAAAATAAAAAAAAAACAATACCTGAGTTTATCTGTCAGAATATGCTTGAAATAATGCTAGACACTGATGGTTAATTTGCCCTTTATTCCTTTTTTTGTTTTTGTTTTTCAATTTAATTATGTTTTGTTTTCATTTGTATTTTGTCACATACTTGAAAATGTATAAATAAAGCAATTAAATTTTGATTTGAATAATTTTCTGGTATGCACAGTTGTGTGCCCACTATATGGCTCTTTGCCCAGGGCCCACCAAGGCCTTAAAAGGCCCTGGGTGGGAGGCAGGTCAAACTTCAAACAGGGCCACTAACCTTTGGTGATGTTATAGTACTGACAACTCATGGAGGCTATTTGAGTCATCTGAAAGGAGTCAAGTGTGGATCCTAAAACATGACTTTGGGATGGGCTATGTGCTGGACGGGAAGTACCAAAGTTCTAAGAGTTAAACATGCAAAAAAAAACAACAAATATTTGCAAGATTTAAAGGAAAAGGAAAACCTCAGAATTTTTTCCTTTGCCGATCTTTTTCACAGTTCCTCCACTGGATCATCAAATCAAGATACAAGTAAAAATAAAATAAACAACAAATAACAGAACCTAGTGCAATATTGTTAAAATTCAGTGCAGTCACCAAAGTGTTACAACACTAATCTAAGTGTGTGTTGAACCATATAAAGTCTATGCAAAGATTTTTTGTGTGTGTTTTATAGTACTATACTGATTTCTACAATATTGCAGTAGGTTCTGTTATGTGTTTTTTTCCATAGCCTGTGGCACTGATCTTTAATTGTATCTTGATTGGGAAGTAGCAAGTTACGGTCAGGATTGGGTATAAACATTTCTCATCCACTCATCACTACAACATACTAAGAGCGGAGCATACCTGGAGTAAGGTGAGCCCATCCACTGGCGCTGTAGGGGGTACATTCTCTTCCCCACTGATCACCTCCTGCAGCTCCAGTTGCTCCTCACTTTTTCTAATGAACTTGTCAATCTGTTTCCATTTTCTCAGCACTAGACAAAAAATAGAATGAAAATAGAGAAAAGTATGATAAAATACAATGAAGGCCTGGCAGGGTCCATTTAACAAAATTAATAGCCCCCATGATGATGTTAGCATACCTATAATGATTCCAAAGATGAATAAAATCAGGGCGATCAAGAAAATATAGGAATAATCACCTAGAAAAACAAGGAAAGTCATCTGCAGTAGAGAGGGTGAGGAAGGTACCTGTTTCTGGCATGAAGTGTTTCCTGGGGTTAGGAATAGACATTGGGAATTATTATGGTAACCCTACTGTGCTGTATGAGATACTTCACTAGTTCATACTAAGAAAACTTGGGGTGGTTATTATGGCCTTTTGTTGCTGTAGGGAAGAGGAAACAGAGATCCCCGGGGGTCCTTAGAGAGGGATTTATGACTACAACAAAGCCATTGGGTGAGATCATAGAAGCATATAATGTGCCAGCCAGCCAGGGTAGATAGAAAGAGAACAAAGTTACAGTTGGCACTCGCACACCCTAAGGGGTAGATTCATCAAAGAGTGAAGTTAAGAGTGAAGTTCCGCCACTAGAGGGAAAGTTCACAGCTCTTAATTTATAACTTTCACTTCACCCATTGATAAATACGCCTTGCAAAATCCCATAGAAATGAATTGAGAGCTGTGGAATTTCCCTCTAGTGGCGGAACTTCACTCTTTGATGAATCTACCCCTAAGAGTGAGATACCTGGTGCTCTTTGGTAGAGGCTCGGCCACCTCAATTCAGTGTAGAGATGAGAAAATCCAAGGCACACAGGTTGTAGAAAGCAAGGAACACCTTGCACGTTTAATGCGGAAGTGAGCAACATTTTGGGGTCAAGCCCCTTTGTCAAGGGTTGGATGGGCCTTGGATTTTCTCATCTCTAGATAGAAAGAGAAGCCATACTATTCAGGAATGATACTGAAGCAGTTTAGGGGAGGTAGCACTGTAAGGGCCTATTCACTGTGCCAGGGGCCCTAGCAGCTTTCTGCAATTGGAGGGATGCTGGGAGTTGAAGTCTGAATGCCACTAGTGTGGCCCAGGTTGGCAATACCTAATAATTTTACACAATGTAATGCTCTCATTTAATTATAGGGATAAAACTAAGTATTATTTATTAAGGGAAATTAAATCAAAAGTATAAATCCCCTTTAATTTACTGATATGAAGTGCTGCCCCTACACACTGACATTACCAATCTATGCTAGTGTATTCTCACATACTGAACTGACCAGTGTGTCCCATGCTTTTCCCACTGTAGTCAGAGTCTGTGGTCATTGCCTTACTGAAGCTGCTGACATTCCGGTCTTGCTCCCTCGCATCTTCCATCCAATCGCAGGAGACGTTCCTCTGAGCACATCCCTCCAGTTCAGCTTGTGTGGCTGATAAGAAACTGACTTAGAGCAACATGTTTCCTCCTCCAGAACCACCTGCGTTCACTAGTGATAAGTGGCAATCCTAACCACGTACGTAATCCCAACCCACATGTATTAAAACCAGTAGTCATTAGGAGAGAAATGTTTCAGACAATAATCTTTGTTGCTGGGGCTCATTTACTAATATAAGTACTAAATTGTGTCTGTACAGTAACCAATCAGTTATTTGCTAAATTGTTTAGTATAGTTAGACTAATCAAAGGAAATGCCTAGTTGGTTGCTATGGGTAACTGAGCCAGTGCAGTTTTATACCAACATTAGTACATTAGCCCCCACAATAAAGACCTTATTCTGTGGTACTAGATGGTGTTGTTAATGACATCTATAATGACTTTTAACATGCAAGATGCCATCATTAGTGGGCTGGTGGGGGATTATAGACTAAGACTTTAGTATAGTTTCTGTAGCAAACACACCAGTTTTACCAGTGCAGGGCAACACTACATTATTTATTAATTACATAAAAACTGATGTTACTGTTCCTTTAAATCAAGGAAGTCCTTATTCACTGAGAGGTTGCCAAAAATGTTAGGATCCCCCAGTAAATCCAGTCATTGTGCTAGTGCTCCATTTTAATGCACTAGCCAGGAGTAAAAAAAAAATTGCCATATTCCAACTTTAATGTGCAAGTGCAAATCCTTCCTAGAGCTGGTGGGAAACGTAAAACAGCCACAAAGCATTAGGTTAGTTGTTTCCCTGGGCCCTCCACTAAATCCACCTTTCTTTATCTGTTAAATGGCAAGTCTCTCCTCCACCCCAAATTTGCATAATAAATGAAAACATAATTCTAAGTAACTTTCCCAAAAGGATTTATTTAAAAATGTCAGTGCTTCAATTGCAATTAAAAACAACATTTTCCTAGCTCTTTGTTACTTTTTAATCAATGTTGCAAAAGTCTTAGTTCCCCAGCAAAGACAGGTCTGTTGGTCAGCTGCCTTCTCTGACAATGTAGCAACAGTCTGAGCCACCAGGGAAGAGAATAGAAAGGGCAGACCACCACTTCTTTCAGTAGTAATACATATACAAATAACTTAAAACGGGATGTTCACCTTCAAACAACTAGTTGTTGACAGATAGATCACCAGAAATAACTTTTTTCAATTACTTTCTATTTTCTATGTGTGACCATTTTTCTAATATTGAAGAATTTGACCCTCGAAATCAGACGAAATCGAATTCGTAGGATTTTACCGCTATTCGATCTATCAAATGATCAAATAGCGATCATCCAATTTCAAGAAAAAAATGTACTAAATATCCGATTTCACAAAAAAAAAGGACCAATTCATCCGATTTCACGAAAAACTCATACAAAACTTTTTTTCATTTTTTGAAAAATCGGATGATTTCTATTTGATTAAAAAAAACTTAGAAAAACTCGGCAGGTTTAATCTGGCGAAGTAGGCAATCGAAATTTTTTTTAAAGGGCAAGTACTTCGACCATCGAATGGTTGATCGATTTTCATTGATTCTATTCGATCGAATTTAGTAAATTCGACGGTCGAATTAGCCCAAATAAAAATTCGAAAATCTAACTTTTTGCATTCGAATCCTTCACCCGAGCTTAGTAAAACTTCCCCCCCCCCCTGAAATGTAAATTTTCTCCTTCTAACTGCTGGGACAGACAGGGAGATTAGGGGAGATTCTGTCGCCTGGCGTTTAATCACAGGCGACAATCTCCCCGAACTCCCTTCTCCCTGTCCGTGAGGAAACTTCGGGCGATTCCGGAAATCGCCGCGCCGCATGTGCACAGCGCTGGCGCTTTTTCATTTAAACAAGCGGCGGACAGGGAGAAGGGAGTGCGGGGAGATTGTCGCCTGCGATTAAACGCCCTCTCGCCCTTAAGCAGCTCTGGGAGGAGGGGTCGCCTACCCACCAAACTGTTCTAAACTTGTACATTTAATGGATACATTTGTTATCTTTGTCCCTGCTGAGTAGAATCCATGGGTTTCATTACAGGCAGCTGTAACAATTGATACAATAGTTGCTAATACTCGAGTTGCTGCTAAAAAATGTATCAACTAAATGTTGCAAAATTGTAAACAATAGTTTAGAATCTGCAACTGAACTACTGAGCTGTCAGACTCAAACACCAAAGACATGAACATTCAACTTAGATTTTGGAAAAACAGTAAAAAACAATAGAAAGTAATTGAAATGAGTCTTTATTTCTGAGGAACAATCTGAAAACAACTGGAAAAAAAAGTGTTTGGAAAGTGAACAACCCCTTTAAAAACCATAGAACAATTGCAATGAAAGTTTATGGCAAAGTTGCTTAGAATGTCCTATTCTTGGCAACTTTGTAGTTGGTCTACATTATAATTTGTATTCTTCTTCCATGTTTTTCCATCTGTCAGATGAAGGTCATTGACCCCAAACTATTATTGTGTGAGTTAACAATTTTGTTGTTACTGTTCTTTCATTAAATTGTCTTTCTATTTAGACAGTCTACATTTTCAGTGTACTGTTCAAACCACTGGCTGTTGCTAGAACAAACTGGACCCTAGCAACAAGATAGTTGCTGAAATTTCACACTTGAAATCTGCTGAACAAAAACTAAATATTATTCAAAAAGCACCAAAAGTAAAAATATAATAAAAGCAACTGTAAATAGACATTCATAATAATTTTTTCTGTAACCCTACTTCCTTATCAGTGTGCTGTACATTAGTGGGCTAAAGCCTAGCAGGATCTAGAGTGCAGTGCAATGCCCACCTCCCTAATGTTCAAATGTCTAATAAATTGTGATAGCCTTTAGTTATTAAATCTGTTAGTGTCTCTTTAAGCCAACAATTACACACAAAGCATATTGTTCCTTTCTCCAGAAATGTGAATGTCAAAATGAAACCAGCATTCCCCATTCCCACGCTTCTTCTGTACCGACAGCCCTGCCAAAGCCTCCCCTTGTGCACAGCACCAGTCACCACTCCAACGATCTATATATATATATATATATATATACTCACGAGAGATCATGGGTTGTTGGGGATGGGTAATGTTTGCATTGCACATGTCTGATGAACAAAAGCAGTGATACTGAGACTGGATTCTCACTGGGTTGCAGAGTGCCGACCTGCACACAGCATTTTTTGGATAGCAGCCTTTATAAACATGAAAATAAGACATGACATATAAGTGGTTGCACTGGGAGATTCCCTTAAATGTTGTCTTAGGTAACATATTAGGCAGGGATATCAGACTCGCGTCCCTTTCCTTATAATGAACAAGATGGCCAACATCATCATCATCATCTATGGGCTAGATGATGAGGCTAGGGATCACTGTTAAACCACTGCAGACTTACCTAATATGTCTGGCTGAAGTTCCCCACTGAAAAGACTCCATAGACCCACGCAACAATTGCTCTCCTTGCAGTATATCTTTCCGGGTTCCTGCAGCTCCCCAAAGTTGGACACAGGGAAGATAATACTGGAAGAGGAGCTCTCATATAATGCACAGGTGATGCCTTCAAGGTAGACAACTAGGGGGTGCAGAGAATTCAGATTAAGCAAATTCCTAGATGACACCTTACTGCAGCGCTAGGATAAACCTCACCTGGTAGGGTTAATGTAGAGCTGAGCAGAAGAAAGTCCAATAATAATTTGCCATGAGACATTCCTATTAGCTGTTTGGCTTTTTAGATCTTGGGGAGTACCTGCTTGTCCTTCACAACGGTTTCCTTCGGCCTAATATTTCTAAGGGCTTGCCGTCAGCTCAAACTCATCTTTACCATGAGAACATTCTGCCTTTCTCACTTTTTTTACTGCTGGCCTATCTACAGTTCCTGGCACAACAGGTGGAGGAGTACACAAAGGAGGAGGAAAGTCAGAGAAAGTCAAGGATAATAGCTGTGGGGCGTTTCTTAGTCCTTTGGTCATGTTGGGGGAGTGCTTCTTTGGGAACACAGCAAGGCAAAGTTGGGCCCTAATATTAAAGAACACTGAACGAGAGCAGATTTTTATAAGCATTTTACAAGTGCTCCCCATCATTTAAGAAATCTCTAGTATTTATGTAAAAATATGTTTTTGCTATTTCTTTCTTTTCTTTTTTTTTAAATCAGTTCTGAGTGTTCACGCATGCTCCAACATTTCTGTTGGGAATGTGCTTGACTTGATCTCCTGGAGCAGTGCTGCCAAGCTTCTATAATGCCAAGGACTGGAATTTCTCTGGCCTACTTGGTGGAGGGCCGATAATGGAAGCCACTGTTGACCACTGCCAGTTTTTAAACCACACCCATGTTCTCACAAAAACTATTAACACCATATAATAACCTAATGTTTTATTTACCAGTAGGTCATTCTAGCTGACACAAGGTCACCCATTCCAATTAGAAGAAAAGAGGTTCTGCCTGAATATTCAGAAGGGGTTTTTCACAGTGAGAGCTGTGAAGATGTGGAATTCTCTCCATGAATCAGTGGTAAAGGCTGATACATTAGATAGCTTTAAGAAGGGCCTGGATGGCTTTTTAGCAAGTGAGGGATTACAGGGTTATGGAAGATAGCTCATTATACAAGTTGATCCAGGGACTAGTCTGATTTTAGAGGCTAATTGGAGAGGCTTCAGGTGGGTTTTTTGCTTCCTCTGGATCAACTAGCAGTTAGGCAGGTTATATATAGGTTGAACTTGATGGAAGTGCCTTTTTTTTTAACCTAATTTACTATGTTACTATGCTGGATTGCTAGAAGGGTTGCCACCTGGCCGGTATTTTTGATGGTTGATCCCAATGTTATTAAAGGATAAGTAAACCTTAAAAATAAGTTCATGTAAAATTGACAAGAGTGCTATTCTAAGCAATATCTAGGAATTCAAAATAAATAAATAATGAATGTACATTGCAAAAGTGTTTAGAATAGCACTCTTGTCAATTTTACATGAACTTATATACATGAATGTAACGGAAGGCTGGTATTTCTTCAAGAAAAGGTGGCAACCCTTGAACTTGGTTGGGTAAACTGGACAATAGCAACAGATAGATGCACAACAAAAAGCTAAATTATTTAAAACCACAAACACATTACAAATAGGGTTGCCACTACTCCTGGAAAAAAAAAATACAGGCCTTCCTATATATTTATCTTTTTTCTATTATTAATAACATTGGGATCAACCATCATTTTTACTAACTAGAGATATGCAAAGTTTCAGAAAATGACGCTCAGTTGAGGGACGCAAACAAACGTACCGCCAGTGTCTCACAAACCACAAGCTGCATGCATCCCTCTCAATCTTATACCTAAGCAAATGTATAGTGCGTAGGCCTGTGCCGCCATATTGTACTAAATCATTAGAATAAGTCCAGCTGAGTCCAATAATCCAATACCTTCACTCTGGGCGGGCCCGGTCAGTGTGTATAAAAGTATCCAGAGAGGAAAAGTACGCAGAAGCGTACAGACATAATGCCTAAGAGACAGGTAACTGGAGGCGGTAGCCTATAGGAATAATCCACCGACGCCATTTTGTTACCGCGCTCTGGGGGTTTAACTTGTTTCTCGCCGGATTATCAGGACTTTCAGACAGGGTGGGACTGTAGGGTGTTAATATGGTCCACATCCACATTGGGTTCATTTCTATTCGGTTTGGCCAGCGTTTATGTGCCATTCAGTGTGGTGCGGTGGTGCCCCTAGTTACCATAAATTGCCGGGGCGTAGGTTTACCAGACTACTATTTTAATCCAGCAACACTACTACGCAAACGCAACTGGATTTGTTTCCAGTCAGTCCAGCCCCCAGAACATGTATTTATTAGAGCTGGTAACCCTAAACTTACCTAGTGCTATAGCTAGGCAAGGCAACCACAATTTATGGAACACAGTGTCGGACTGGGAATGGATCCCAGAGGCCCACCAGAAAGCCTTAGGCTGAGGGCCCACTTTTGAAACTTATACCTCCTCTCCTCCCTCAACCTTTATGTTCTCCTACTCTCTTTTCACTTCATACTGTACTATACTATATTCTCCCATAATTAAGCCTCTTTGTTTCCATAAATAGGGAATGACCAGGAAATATGTAAATTTTTTTAGAAGCAAGAGGCCCACTGACGCCTGGGCCCACTGGGAGTTTTCCCGGTATCCCGGTGGGCCAGTCCAACACTGATGGAACAATAACCCAAAAAAACATTGTTTGTAATTGTAATGGAAATATAATTTACTGTTGCCCTGCACTTGATGTGTTTGCTTCAGAAACACTACTATATTTCATATAAACCAGCTGCTTTTTAGCAATGGTGGAAACTCAAATGCTATAAGGTACGGGTAGGGCTACCACCTGGCTGGTATTTTTGATGATTGATCCCAATGTTGTTAAAAGGAAAAAAGATGGAATATATAGGAAGGCTGGTGTTTTTTAAGATTTCAAGAAAAGGTGGCAACCCTACTGCCACCTGTCTGGTAAAAAATGATGCTTGATGCCCATGGTAACAGGGGAAAAAATGGCAAGAATATAGGAAGGCTGGTATTTGTTATAGAAAATGTGGAAACCCTAGACATAGGTTAAATCACGGATAACTGATAACACCATTATGCTGTACAGAGCTTATATGCTGTGTAACCAGAATCTTTTCTTCTTTTAATGACTGCTCCATTGCTACATATAATTTATTTATATTTTTCTCTTTGGGGTTTTTAGGTATGCTTAATTGAGTAGTGCCTGGGTTATTTGCCAAATACAGTGGATTAAGGATTTTTATATATACACAGAACTGTTCTCTTACTGGAATGGTTCCAATGGGACAAGTTGAGTACTGTGTGCAAGTTTATCATTTGAATGTGCAGCCTCCTCTCCTCTGCCTGTCATGAAACTTGTGGATTTTGTTCAGCAGGGACAAAGATAACTAATGTATCTGTTTAGAACGGTTAGAATCTGTGACCTCCCCTCCCCAGAGCTGCTTTAGAAGGTGAAAAACTGCACTTCAATTTTAGAAAAAATGGTTGCAAATAGAACAGTCTGTTTCTGGTAAACAATCTGAAACCAACTGAATTGGGGAGGAAAAAGTGTTTGCAGATGAACATCCACTTTAATAGTATTATGTTAACCCACACAGGTCCAAAAAAAAGCAAGCATTATGCATAGAGCTCTGCTGCCACATAGTGGTGTTTGTTGCTGTTGTAGCGGACTGGGCAAATGTACAACCAGCCAGGTACCAAGCACCTTCTTTTGTATAAACTTTCCAGCTCATTTGGGGTGTTCTGATAAATGTGTTGCTGGGCTACACTGGCTGTTTAGATCCTCTTCCATTGTATAGAACTGTGGAATGTGCTTTATTAATGTGTTTATAAGTCAAGCTATTAAAGTAAAACCTTCTTTGGGTTCTGTGTGATCCATATGTTGTATAGATTGACTGTTGTCCTGTTCCATACCCCATTTCTTGCTAGAAAATACATGGATGCATGAACGGTATTCAATCAGTACAACACCTTCTTAATATTACCCTAGATAAATGCCAGTATAGCTTGCTGCATCAAATAGCGGCAATACTGTACTGTTGCAGTAGTAATACTATTGTCTGTATTCGTACTAGTTTTTATTTTCTTGGTATATAGTTGTAGAAATCTTAATATAAATCATCTTGGCAATGTTTGCAGTAGTATTTTCAGTACATAAGCCCCAAAACAATATTGGGCTCAGTGCAAAAGTGGGAGCTTAGAGAAAATGGCATGATGTAATTTTAACAATATCAAATGATGTAAATTGTATTAGGTTGCATGTGATTAGGTATGGAAGTGGTATTAGGAGCATTAGTTTGCAGTATTGATATTCTGTATATTGATTTCTGTAACTAGGGCTAAACATGTGAGTCATGGCTTGTAGCCTCAAAGTTGAAATAATAAAAAATTGCTTTTATCACAGTTCAGCTCCTCCCCACCCTCGGGTTATCAATCTGCATTGTCCTCCTGGATATGCAGGTTTTTATACAAGGAATAAGAGTATGCTACGGTCTGTGCCTCAAATGCTTTAAAATCCTTTGGGCTACTGTGGGTTGTTGCACACATTAGTTTTTGCCCCCTGGAGGGATGCTGGCCAGTCTAAAATAAGTATAGCGTCTCTTTCTATTGTGCATTTGCTGTAGTTGGGTTGGACTATTGGGTCTGTTGAAAACTGCCTGTTAAAACACGCTTCTTTCTCTTGGTTCAGTTGGCCAACACAAATATTTTGCACTTGGGCCTCTGTTCTTGTTTTACTTGCTGTGCTGTATAGAAAATGTTTTACTTCAGTCCTATAAAAGAGTACCTGTTATTCCAGGAGCTGGGCAGAGCAAAGCCACCAGAAACTATGGCACAGAAGGGCAGCAGGTTCTCACTCCGGGTGGCTCTGAAAAAGACCCCTTTGTCTGAGAGCAGTGAAGAATCCTCAGAAGATGCAGACAGCTGTTCTTCTGAACCCCAGGCCGTGCCACCACCAGTGCCCAAAAGCTGCTCTTCAGACTCTGAGGAGGAACAGCCAAATGACTTCTTACAGAGAAGAGCAAAGAATATCCAAGACAACAAAGCCATGGTTTGTAATGCTGCCTCCAAATACCTTTTGTACCTCTGTTAAAACTAATGGGTCTGTGTACTGTAACTGCACTGGCATGAGGGGAAATAGACAATTTAGAAATTAATGGTTTCACTTGTTCCAACCTTAACCTTATCTTAGTGCCAAAAGAAGGTGGAGATGTGTAAATATCAAACCCTCTTTCTAGTGACCAGATGTGCAAGTGCTTTTTTTTTTTTATTACCTCTAAGTGAAGTCTATTGCATGTCGTATAATTTACTTTTTGTGTTGTATATTTGCTAGTCATTCTAGATGAGGATAAAGATCCAAAAATAAAGACCATATATAGACCATTTATGCCCTCCAGCCTGTTGACTGGTAAGCTAGGATGCCCTGGTCTCCCCTTAACTGTGTAAGGTAGAGCAACTTGCAGACTAAAAATCAAGTTATACAATGCATGGTACAACCATCTATACAGGATAAAAAGTGGACTTCCTAGTCTGAGATAAAAGCAGATTACAGTAATTTGGATACCATCATCTCTTGCTATTCTGTTGTAACCTTCACGTCGGGCTTCTTTCAAGCAACTGAAGTTGGGTTAATGTGTATTCTCTCCCCAATTTCACAGTTGGCCAAACTAATGGCAGACTTGGAGAAACTGCCAGGAAACCTACTGTCAGACGATGGGAAGCAGGAAATGAGTGGACAGGTTTGTATGCTTCTATGCACATGAATCTCTACAACTGATCTTTTAAGCCCTTTGTTTCAAATTGCCCCTATTTATTACTTTGTAAGCCCTTATGAAAACTTTATCCTCAGAAGTCCAGGAGGCCTCCTCGTGCCTCCCTCAGCCAGCAGCAATTGAGAAGGAACCCAGATCGCACTAGCCGCCGCCAGACTCGCTCCATGGGAGGTGTGGAGCCTACATCTCCTGAACGAGACAGAAGGCAACGTCTGATGGACAGACTGCAGGATGATTTAATGGCTGAGGAAGTAAGTGACTCCCACAGGACACCATAGTGGTTCAATGAGAAGCCCTTTTGGAAAAAAAGTTCCGTCTTAAAAGGAACTTTCTCTGCAGCACTTTCCAAAGGTGATTTGGACCCAAACACTGGTATTTGCAGTAGTTTGTACAGAGTGTTGTGATTTGCAAAATATATAGGTGTTCAGTTTTTTTTTAATGTTTATATAAGCTACAGGGTAGCCTGGGGTGTGGCATTCAAAGTTATGTAGGGCCCACACTGCATAGTTCAAATATACTATAGGGCCAGACCGGCTCTCTGCAGTACCACCCCAGGTTGAGTGGCACTTTAGGCAAACTTATGCATGTGAGGGGTGGCAGGAAGCCCTTGAGGTAAGTTCCTCTTGTGAGCCCAAGGGTCACCCGTCCAATGTCATTCATGGCTGCCTAAACCCCAATAGAACAAGAATCTTGCTCCTATACATAGGAACTGACTTTGTGTTGGCTTGATAGTGGAAAAATGTGAAATCATGTAATATAGAATTACCTTCTGCCATCCCAGGAAGAGACTCCTAGGAGACGTCGTCCCCCACGTCAAAGTGCACTAACTATTCCCCATATTGTGCGTCCAGTGGAGGAAATAACCGAAGATGAACTAAAGAATGTTGCAGATTCTGTGAGGGATAAAGTCTACAACACTGTGCATGTAAGTTCTGGGCACTGGGTGAAAATAATATATATACATGTAATACTTTGTTTGCCAAGCACTTCTAAGAGGAAGCATTGAGGTGACTTCATGATTAAATGTTTATTTAAAAAAAAATCTCTTGAGAAAAAGCATTTCAATTTGGTAGTTTGAAGTAGAAAAAATTTATAATTTGCCACTTTGTAAGTTTAAAATCAGAAAAGGGTTTAGCTAATTGGTGGGCAGTGAAGTTAAAATACTTTTGAATTCCATACTGAAACCAGTTTCCAGCTGACTGCCCTCATCTGTTCTAAGCTATTAGATAATTTCTGATTATTGGCCACAATGAGTCCAGTTTGTACAAACGATGAGTCCAGTGCCACATGGTAATGGTTTTTACCCATTACTATGGGTCTGTACCTTAAGAGATGACCAGGTTCTAGCACATAACCACTACTTGTTCTTTCAACTTTCAATGGTCTACATCTTCTGGAGAGGGAACATTTTAGAAACATTTTCTTGACTCTTCCCACTGCCAAGGTTGTCGTCTGACTTTGTGATAAGAGCACCTAATTGGGGAAATCTCACAACCCTAGTAAATTCTACATTAGTTTGCTTCCTTGGGAAAAAAACTTCTGATAAATGCTGTGGGTGAAATATTTAAATGCTACTAAATACTTGCATAGAAATGCATCCATTAAATATTACACATGTATGGCTTTCTACTGTTACTTTTGGTATAGCTTCTCACATCCTTGCTGTTTGAAATGTCTGTATGACCACAGGGCTCCACCTGCCATCAGTGCCGCCAGAAGACCATCGATACAAAGACAAATTGCCGCAATGCAGAGTGCCCAGGCATTCGAGGGCAGTTTTGTGGCCCATGCTTGAGAAACCGATATGGAGAAGATGTAAGACAGGCTCTTCTGGATCCTGTAAGTAAAGCTAAATTGCTTTGTGAGACAATGTCGCATGAATGGTTACATTTTGTAATGGTTAGTTGATGCATTTCTCCGCAGCATCTCGAGTATTGGGCAACTTTTGTGTAAATTCTAACTGCCTTTAATTAAACCCAGGCATTCTGCTCAGCAGGGACAAAGATAAGAAATGTGTCAATTTAGAACAGTTTATAGGTTTTTTTTTTTTTTTTTTTTTTTTTTTTTTTTTTTTTTTTTTTCCTTTTCCTCTGAAACCAGCTGAACTGATATATATATTGAAGGTGAACAACCCCTTTTATAGGGTGTAAAGTGGCATTAAGTACTTTCTTAAGGCATCTTAAGTTTTAGTATAGCTTGAACTGGTTTCCCCTCAGGACTGGCGCTGCCCTCCATGCAGAGAGATCTGTAACTGCAGCTTCTGTCGCCAGAGAGATGGCCGCTCTGCTACGGGGATACTCTTTCCTTTGGCACGTTACCATGGCTATAGTGATGTACATTCTTATTTAAATAGGTAAGTATATTTTAAAAAAATTGCCCCTCTAGTGTGTAACTCCTTATGCTGGCTGTAGATGCATAGATACAATCTTACAAAACAAAGATTTGTACCTTTCGGACAGTTGTGTGGAGTATTGGCCAACTATCTCTGCGTATTGCCTGTCTGACTATATCAATGGGAGACCTGCTACTATTCAGACGTAACTTTTATATGATTGTGTTCTGTCAATTAAAGTGGACCTGTCACCCAGACACAAGTCTGTATAATAAAAGTCCTTTTCAAACTAAACCTGAAATCCAATTTCTGCTTATTAAAGCATTTGTAGCTGTTGTAAGCTCATTTTAAAATATCGGCTGTCAATCAAATATTCTGTCCCTCCTCTATGCCAATGGCAGAGAATTACTTTCACTTTCCATTTAGCACTTCCTTTTAATTGTTTTAATTTTTGTTTAATTGTGTAGCCAGGGCATGGGGGATGGAAATTGGGTCCCTCATTCTGGTGCACAAACAAGATTCTAAGATAAGAATGCTTGCCTTAAGTGTCCACAAAATGGCTCCAGCTTGCTATAATTTTGAATTCCCAGACTGAAGGAAACCAGAATCCAATTTATATAGTGCTTGACTAATGTAATAAAATAGGATTTTGAGTATTTATTTTGGGTGATGGGTCCCCTTTGATGGGCCAAACATTATTTGTTCTCTTTACTACTTTATATTCATCTGAATGGTTCGCTGCAAGTCAGAAGATTGGAACGGACATCAGTTTGTCTGATCTAGCCTTATCTGCACATCTGTGGCCAGCTTTAGACCTCCTGATCTACTTGTCCTAGTATAAATTGCCCTGACTGAGTGGGCAGATATGGCCTATACTAGTCATTCACAATCCTCTCAACACTGTTTCTTGTTTTGCAGCCTGCGAAACTCAAAAGATGAAGACTCTGATGGCTCTTAATGCTTCATGGGAATCTGCAGTGTTCCTGTCTCTATGGCTATTCTTTGACTATTTCCTGTCTGCTTTTAAAGCACTTGTCCTGTTTGCTTGTATTGGTTTTACTTGGTTAAAGGTGAATAAAAACGTGCACTTTGTATTGGTTTGTAATTTTATCTGCTGCAGTCTAAATGAAGGCTTCCAGCCCTCCCCATATAAAAATGTGTGGGAAGACTTGGTTTGTCAAGCTTTATGGTGCCAGGTTACTTTGCCCACTATACACATCTAAGCTGGGCAACCAACCTGCAATGGATAGATATGAAAGCCAATTGAAAAGCTGCTAGGAAGTGGCCATTCTAGAACACTAAAAGTTAACTGGAAGGTGAAAAATTACAAAATTCGGAGCTGCTGAACCGAAGGCAAAATAAACGAGGGCAAATTATAAATGAGGAGAATATACCCATCTGCATCATACTAAAACTTAATTTGAAGGTGATACTCCCTTATAAAGGTAGGTTGCCTTTTTAAATTAACTTGGTAAGGTCTAGACACAATCTTGAGACATGGCATTGTTCTTGTCTGATTTAGCCTTTTGTTCAGCAGGCATCGGCTATCTAGGGTCCAACTTAGCCTAGTAACAAGCAGTTTGAATAAGCTACTGGAATATAAACAGAGGGTCACTGTAGAAATAAAACTATGCTGTAGCTTCACCGAGATGGTTTCATGGAGAAACAATGGCACAACTCCTTGCACTTCTGCATAACTTCACTTCCTGCTGGTACATCTGTCATTCCATGTTGTGAATCTCTGCAGCGCACTGATTGATCTTTCCTACTTGCGCCCTAAAGAATCTGAACAAATGGAACTTTGACACACTGCGCTGGAAATGATGACCCTCAGTCAGGCTGCTGCACATTCCTTCATCTGCTCACAGCACTTCACTCTAAGCACCGCAATACTGAAGTAACGACCATGTGCACCCTCCCCTTGGAACCCTATTTGCAGGGGAGAGAAAATCCTTTCTAAAGCTTTAGCGACTGGCTCCTGGTTTGAGTTGATGTCAGGGCCTGCTGTGGAGCGCGCAAGTAGAGGTCTGGCACAACTGAAGTCGCCCTATCGCCTTTTTAAAGAACAGGAAGAGAACTTTTTTTTTAATGGTAATTTTACATAAAGCAATTGAAATACAAAACATTGTGCAGGGTAGATGCATTATTAGAGGGGGTAGAGACTACATTTTGAACTTCATTGTTTAGTGTTTTAGTGGTCCTAATTGAATATCTGTCATGTTGGTAGCATTTACCCAATGTGTTCCACACTTGTGTTTACAATTAATGTAAATGCATGCTATTGTAATTTTGGATAGGTTGCCGAATGGTGTTCTGCCTGTGCCAACGTGAACACAAGCTCAGTTGTGACTGCCTAGATTCTTGTACAACCCCGGGGATTG
>CM044433.1:152733090-152746008 GCA_024363595.1 Xenopus borealis
AAAAAAAAAAAAAAAAAAAGACGCTAACACCGGACGAAGCTACGGATTTAATTAGTTGATTAACAAAAAGCTGGAAGGAAAGAGGTTACATTTGTTAATGTGCTTTGAGTCTATATATTTAAGCATGTCTGGAAGCAATGGATGTGATGGTTACTCTGAGCAGCTGCGTAATGAATCTGCACTGAATCTATGATCATTACTCTGAGCAGTGACATAATGAACCTGCACTCAATCTATATAGCATTATAAATTACCTGGTAGTTATGTTTAGTATCTCAAGTTGAATGACAAAAAAAAAAAAAAAAAAAAAAAAAAAAAAAATCGGCGGGGAGAAAAGCCCTTCAGTATTTTTTATTTCTACCAAAACCAGATTCTGGACAGTCACTCAGCTATTCTGCAACACAGCAGCCCCCAAACCAACTGACGTAAGCTCTTTAGCATTGAACTATAAATCATACAGCGCCTATGGTTAAAGAGCCTATCCTAGATATAGGTTTCTGATCTTTAATGTAATGATGGGGGGGCAGACAAAGATGCAGAATGAATTTATACCAGTATTGCTGCAGGTTTGTCAATGTTAAAAGCATACAGTAAGAAACCCTATCCTTTCTTGTTCAACGGGAATGAACATCGAAGGACGACAAAGATAGGACTGTAATGCAATCACATAGAAAAGGCTTCCAATCGCTTTTACAAACTACACGGCAGCGTCGACAAAAGTTCATTAACTTAAAAAAACATGAAGGCTGCGCAGTGACCAAAGCGATTTTTGGTCTAAGCATTTGTTATATATAGATATATGAATATAAAGATTTTTTTGGCATTTGTATTTCATCTGAACTGAGTTTTATAGTTATAGCATCTCTGTTTAACAAAAAACAAACAAAACGTATTGCATTAATAAATCGGTTTTACCAAGGCAGAATGGCTACGGGTGATACCTTAAGTCTTTGCTTGTAAAAGGCAGAAAATAGAAATATTAATATTATATATATTTATATTAAAAAATAAATGAGTTCTGAGAAAGGTTTGCCTTCTTCACACCAACATAAAGACTGTGGTACATGAAACCACCAGAGTATAGAGGCAGGATATTAACCATTAAAAGGGTAAACGGACAATCCATGAGGCCCATGGAGGGGCAACAATTAAGGCCCATGGAGGGGCAACAATTAAGGCCCATGGAGGGGCAACAATTAAGGCCCACGGAGGGGCAACAATTAAGGCCCATGGAGGGGCAACAATTAGGCCCGTTTTCCCCAGAGCTGGCATAAGCATACATCTGGAAATATCCTTGTGAAATATACAATGCAGGTATTTTTTCTGTGGAGGACAAGGAGGTCTCTCCCAGTAACCACATACGTATGAATAATCAGTGCTGTTAAAGAAGGGATAGAAAATGTCAGGGGGAAAAAACTCCATCAAGGGTAATTTGAACTGGCACACCCTTGCACTACTGGACAGGAAAGCAGTAACACCCACTTTTTGGACCCAATGTCCTTACGTTACTAGATCGCCTACCCTCCCACCCATTCCAACACAATTATTTATTGTCAACAAATAGTCCTTCCAAAACGCTGGATTTTAGAAGCCATTGCCACTAATATTGATTGACTGAAGATCCGCCACTTGCATGACGTTTATACCGCTGCTCGCCAGCCGGGCAATGCCCTCTGGAGAGATTGCTTCCATGGCAACCATGTTTGTAGTGATGAGGGTCTGGGGAGTTGGAGTTGAAGCAGCGCTTCCATCAGAGCCAGCTCCAGTGTCCAGGTTTACGGTTGTCATGGTGATAGGGCCACCCGGGCCCTTCTTATTCTGATGTGTCTTTATGTGCTTGGACAAATGGTCACTCCTCATGAAGCGCTTTGGGCACTCGGGGCAAACAAACTTTTTCTCACCTGTTTCATAAAGGAGAAGAAGATGGTTTTGCATCAATGTGTTACTGCAAATAATGCCATACAATAAAAAGGAAACTATAGAACACAAACAATAACAAGCGTATAGTGTCTTATATGTCAACAGATCAGTGCCTTCATTTAGGAGATGCTACACGTTTTATTGTCATTAAAAAGACACAATAATTAAGTTGTTCTGAGCACTGGTCTTCATCCTGTGGCTTGGAGTCCAAAGTATACAGTAGTCCCGGCCTGGTATGAATCTGTGATCTGGCTTTCTGTGGCCAGGGAAAGATGCAAGGCAGCAGGTAGGCTGAAGGCCAATGTCCCAACGATGGATTTAATTAAAATAGAAGAAGAAAACTGAAGAATAGTTTTAGCCAATTAGTCCCTTGACTCTTCCTCAGGATGTGTCAATTTCTTTGGCTTGGGTTTGTACAGTTAAGCATGCCTTCAGTGCAAGTATCTAAAAAGCATGTTTTATGGGATTTAGTTTTAAAATTGTTACTCTATCTCCTTGACCTTATCACAGGGATATGTTGAACTATAACTAAATACTATACTTCGAAAGCGGCAGAGAGGGGAGAAGTGATTTTTTGAAACAGGTAGTGACCCCTATTAATCTCCATTTCAAGAGCGCTGCATGTGTAAAATTGGTGTTTATAGATGGAGGTCTGATTAAAATTTCTTATCTTATGTTATACTGTCTATAATTTAATCCCTTTAACTTTAGAAAAAAACTTTCAGTCCAAGCCCACTTTTGATATCACTTTTGGTTTGCATCAACAGCACTTCCTGTTTATGGTCGGCTATCAGATCAAAGTGGGTATATAGCTGGGTTGCGGTTCGGGGTCTCAAATTGGTTCCGCACAGGACTCTATGCTCAGGACAAGACTCGGCAATCTATCAAAATCTCAAGGAGAAGGGTCACTCCTTTGAGGACAGTAATATGCACATTTTGGATACAGGACAGATGAATTGAAAGAGGTGTGAAAAGGGTCATTTATGCCAAAGTGGAAAAAACATCCCTGAACAGAGGAAGGGGCCTGCAACATTGCTCGTCATCAACATACACTGCTGCTTTGACATCCTTACCCCGGCAACCCCCAACATTTCACACTTTTAGTCACGTACAATGAAGGATTAACACCTTCCTCAATGAGAAACATGGTTCCATTGTGATTGGATCACACTTTCACACATATGAGAGTTTCAGCCAACACCTTATGGAAGTTCAACGGAACCATTAGGATGGGATGTCTGGGACTTTCCTACCCTCAAGGGTTCAAATGCCGGGAAGGAGCTCCCGGAGCGAGGCCGCTAGCGCTTGCGAGGGGCATATTTTTTTTTAAAAAAATAGTGAAACCCCCAACCGGAATTGGTTGGGGGTATAATTTTGCCCCAATAGGTGCCCTTTAAGGTGTAAGCACCCCAGGACTTTACAGTATTCCAGCTCAACTCAATGGGGAGAGAAATTTAGATCCTCAAATTTGGTTAGGTCTTTATGTATCGTTCACTTAAGTTTTTAAATATTAAACACCCACTTTGTACATTTACCTGAAACATTAAGAGATTATTGTATAATTAAACAGTTACTATTCATTCTGCCTTTACAAAAAATAAAAATGAATAACAATAGCAACCAAAACGCAATCAGTATGTATCGGGTAACAAAACCGGAAAAACAATATACGCAAAAATAATAGATTGAAATGTAATACAGTACACGATACTTGAACTATGTGGACCTACCAGTATGGGTGCGCTTGTGTCTCTGAAGCTCATCGCTTCGCGTGAAACGTTTACCACAAAACACCCAAGTACAGACAAAGGGGCGTTCTCCTGTGTGCCACCGCAAGTGTGCACGTAAATGAGAGGTCTTCCCATACACTTTTCCACACCCTGGAATGTGGCAGATGTGCTGCTTCTTTTTCCCTGGATCCCCTGATCCCCTAAAAAAAAATTGGACATATTCCAGTTACAACACATTACAAGTTAAAGTTTAACACATGAAAAGCCAAAGTATATTGATTCAATTCTAGAAAACACAATGGGCCTCATGTTCCAATGTAGGAGCAACTTTGCACCAAGCAGTAACCATAGCCACACGTGCGCTTTTGTTACACTATGTAGTGATCTAAATAAATTGCTTACAGTGTTGTGCAATAATCCACAACAAATTTCCACTGCTGTTAGGAAAATATGCGTTTGCCACAGTTATCAAGCACTGGCTCTGCTGAGGACAGAGATAATTAACAGAACAGTCCTCAGGGAAAGTCTAACCCCTATATATGAAATGAAAGGTACTAAATCTGCCCAGGAGCAGTAACCCACAGCATAAGATGTTTGCATTTAAACAGGTGACTAGTAAATGCTACATGCGGATTGGCTGCTATAGGTGATTAGACCGCTAGCAAACTGAGCACCTTTTATTATATATCCTCTAAGGTAGAACTCCATGGGCAATTTGCAGCGTGATCAGACGCTCTGCGACAAAACGCCAGCATCAAGTCAGAGCGACAGAAATAAGCCAAGATAGAAATGTTGGATGAAGTCACAGGGTTCAGTCGCATGATTGCTGCATCTTCATCAGACATTCCCATTACTTATCTTATTTCTTTCACTCCGACTTGATGCCAGCATTTTGTCACAGAGATGAAATTGCCCATGGCGTTCAGCCCTAAAAGTGCAAAGCCTCATCCACAAACAAATTCACTCCATAGTCTTCCGCACATTGGCCATCAGCAACATGGCCATCATGCATTGCTTGGTCTCTCTGCAGTGTCACACCCCATTTTCTTCAATTATACATTGATTTGTAAACTCTATTAAGTGGCAAGAAACATTCAGCTGAATATGGTCATTTTCTGTTCCATACATTTGCGAAAGATTCGACCGAATACTGAAACAAATTCAAACCCTAATTTGCATATGCAAATTAGCAATGGGGGAAGCAAAACATTTTTACTTCCTTGTTTTGTGATGAAAAGTCACATGATTTTTTGGATTTGGTTCGGCCAGGCACAAGGATTCGGCCGAATCTAAATCCTGCTGAAAATGGTCAAATCCTGGCCGAATACCGAACCGAATCCTGGATTCGGTGCATCCCTATTAATTATTCACCTCCTCCTTCTGACTCTTTCCAGCTTTCAAATGGGGGTCACCGACTCATCCTAAAACAAATGTTCTGTAAGGCTACAAATTTCTTTTTATTTGCAACAATTTATTACTAAGCTTCCTATTCAGCACCTCCCCTGCCCCTGTCGCTTATTCAAATCAGTGGGTGGTTCACTAGGTTAATTAGGACCCTAGCTGCTGAATAAAAAGCTAAATAACTCAAACTAATAAAAAAATGAAAATGTCTCAAAGTACAACTTTCTACATCATACTAAAAGTCATCTCAAAGGTGAACAACCCCTTTAATCCCTGGAGTACCAAGAAGGCACCGGCAGTCAGTATTATCAATAAGATCCCCTGCAACCTGCAAGTACGGTCTGATGAAGACAGGACAAGGCAGTGCAGATGTTAACATGAATATCTTTACTTTTATTGTATTATCCATATATTTCAAAGATTTTATTTTGGGAAAACAAATGTAGGCATATTTGTAACTAGCCTGAGGAAGGTGGAAGCATCATCGGTTTCTATGGGCAATCATTATATGGAACGTATAAAATCTCATAAAGTTAACTGCATATTAAATTCAGGCATTGGTCTTCCATACCTTCCCTCTCCCTCTTTGCAGTATGGACAGGTGCAGGCCTCTCTACGCATCCTGCGCCCAGGTTGTGGCTGTGGATCTGGACTTGTTTCCCCCTCTTCCATAGCAGAGTGCTCATCATGGAGCCCGTCAGCACCAGTTGCATGAATGCTCAGATGGCCACTGCCATCCCCTGTAGTAAATGAAAAGATAGATATTAGATACACATACTGCATTTAAATTAGGTGTTGCCATGCTGCCCCTAAGACTGGACTGGATTATGAGACTCTACCAGGAAACTAGGGATGCATTGAATCCATTATTTTGGATTTGGTCGAACGCCCCAAATCCTTCGCGAAAGATTCAGCCAAATACCACGCCAAACTCGAATTTGCTTATGCAAATTACCGGTGGGAAAATTTTTTTACTTCCTTGTTTTCTGACAAAAAGTCACATAATTTCCCTCCCCATCTGCAAATTAGGATTCAGTTTGGCCTGGGAGATGGATTCCCCTGATTTGGGGCATCCCTACAGGAAACAACAAAAATAACAGAAAAGGTGCAAGACATGGACTATGATTATTTCCAAAGGCCATGCAAACACCAAGAATTTCCAAACCTTAGAGGTATAAAAAAAGAATGTTCACAGTCTAACATTCTTGCCAGATAAGAGGGACCTGATGAAATGTGATTTCATAGTCTGAAGGAAATGTGCGGCTGCATAAAAGTATACTCGAACAGCTTGGTCTGAGAGACCACTGATTTTGCCATAAAAGGGGTGGTTCACCGTTAAAAGTGGTCAATTATATAAAACTTTTTTGTAGTTTTTTAATGACTTGCAAATGTATTGTAGCTATACATATATATATATATATATATATACACATACATCACTCTCTACATCCTACTAAAAGTTGAATTAAAGGTGAAAGTCATATCCAATATAACAAATACATTAGCAGTTCTAGGTTTCACGGATATATAAAAATACAGATAGTACAGTTAAACTAGTTTGTATTTATATTGCATGCATTCAATTAATTGAATTGCATTTACATTTTCTTCTTGTCGAGAACCGGTTAAACCAGTGGGAAAGTAGGACACAACTGAAGTCTTAAAAAAAAAAAACATACTAGGGGAGGGTGGGGTGAAATAAATGACTACAGAGTTCTCAGTCCAGTAACTCAGCAATAAGACATTTGCAGGTGTGGAGAAGGAACGGTTAAAACTAAGTAAACTTTAATCAGAAAGGCCTATATAAATACACCGGTAAACACTTGCTGCTCTGAATCCTGTCAAAAGAAACACAGCATTTCTTTCCTTCTATTGTGTACACATGGGCTTCTATATCAGACTTCCTGTTTTCAGAAGAAACCTCCAGGGCTAGGCATGAGCATGTGAGTTTGCTCCTCTATCCCTCCCTCCCTCCTCCTCGCTGTAATCTGAGTCAAAAGCTATGAGGGAGCAGGGAGAGACTCAGGCAGGAAGTGATGTCACACCAAGCTAATATGGCAAAACGAAACAAACAGACCGTGTCTAGAGTGGTTTACTCAGGTATGGAAAAGCATTCTTAAGAATAAAAATGGTGTTCTAGCTTGCATTGTTGTGGTTAATCCATTGGCAATAAACTGTCTTGGTATCTCCTTCTCCTTTAAAAGCAAAATACAATATAAACAGGCGCCTGCATTTTAAATGCATAAACTATTTCATGATCGGTGGGCAATCAAAGCTTGCTGAGGGCTCTGTTCTCCTTAATTTAGATGTCACAATTTTCCTTAATCATATTTCTATCCCCTTGTCTTTGTGAATAGTGATGGGCGAATTTATTCGCCAGGGCCGAATTCGCGGCGAATTCCCGCGATTCGCCGCTGGCGAATAAATTCGCGAATCACCTGCGAAATTTCGCCTGGCGAAAATTCGCCAAAAAACGAGTCGCGCGTCGTTTTTTGACGCGACGAAAACGACGTGACGCGCGTCAAATGCATCCCGCGACTCGTTTCGCGAATTTTTCGCCTATTCGCGAATTTCTCGGCAAAGCGAATCGCGGGAGATTCGCCCATCACTATTTGTGAATGATCTATCCAGCCAGACACTGGCATAGCTGCTTCTGTAATGAGGAATGGAGACAGGAGGGCCAAAAGCATCACCTTGTCAAA
This sequence comes from Xenopus borealis, assembly GCA_024363595.1. NCBI lineage: Eukaryota > Metazoa > Chordata > Amphibia > Anura > Pipidae > Xenopus > Xenopus borealis. The sequence goes on from CM044433.1 coordinate 152,740,844, forward strand.
GGTAAAAGTCACACAACAGGAACAAGCTATTTTGCTCAGCCTATACACCAATGTCTATCATAAATAATCTTATACATTCCCTATGGGAATAATACTTAGCACAAAGAATATCAAATATCAGTGAGATTTAGATTTAGCATGGATACGTTATTTATTCTATGAGATGTCACAGTTTGCAGATGGTCTTTAAAAACAAAAAAACATCCATTTATTGATTTATACTCTTTGACAAAAAACTATTTTACATTTAAAGGAAAACTACAACCCCTGAGCAATATATAAAAATAAATTGCATAAAACAGCTCATATGTAAAAACCCTGCTTCATGTAAATAAACCATTTTTTCAAGAATATACTTTTTTGCAGAATGTGGAATTGTGTAATCCTAAATAGAAAATTGCCATTTAAAAATGAAAAAAAAAAAAAAAGGGTAGCCCCCCTGGGATTGTATGATTTGCGGTGCACACAATCATACCAAACAAACTATAAAGTTAGGTCACATGAGCCAATTAACAGACAGAGTTGTGTCTTTTGCTTCCACACTTCTTCCTGTTACAGTTAGAGTTGAAATATTTCTGGTCAGGTGATCTCTGAGGCAGCACACAGACCATCACGAAATGGTGGCTCAAGGCAGGAGATGTAAAAGGGCAATATTTACTTAGATATATATTCCAGTTTGGGGAGATTCTATAATGTGTCACTTAATTTGATATAAACGGTCGCTTATTAATTTTGAGATATATTTTTCTTTTAAAGGGCCATTCTACAGATCCTATATGTTCTGCTTTATTTTACAACTAAAAACACAGTTTAGAAATTAAAACTATTAAATGTTGGCAAGATCTTATTTATTCCTCTGTCAATTGGGTCTTGCAGTATTATGGCTATATGGAAAGTAGGATGCCTAGTAGCATGGCCTTATTGAATAGATCTTGTTTCAGTGAGCTGAAATGTTCTGCATTTTCTGCTGTAATAAAAGGATTGAAAGGGATTGGCCAGCAGGTGTGCTCCTTCCATAAAAGGGTACTTAAGTGAGCAACCTTCATTAGCTATGATGCTGCTGGGCATTTAGACAAGTTGTTACAGCCCTGCAAGCCTCGTGTGCATTGTCAATAATGGAAACTGCCTATGAAGAATGCATAGTGTATATGGCAAGTGCAGTTGCTACCAGCCAATATAATGTGACGAGGAGTCAATGAAGAAGAGTCATAGCAAGAGAATCATGGGGCCAAAAAACACATCATACAAACGGTTACTTAACATAGAGAAGACTTACCGGTTGCATTGGTGATTGTTAGAGGTACTCCTTGAAGCTGGTGCACTTGAATCCCAGAGGCTCCCAATGCTCCAAGATTAATGGTCTGCAGGCCAGACATAGATGACAGTTGAGCAGCATTGACAGTTACTGTACCAGCAGGCATTGATGTGAGAGTGCTAGTACTGCCAGACTGCCCCAAAGAAACCCCCTGCATTGGAGCAAGAGTGATGGTCTGAGCTTGAGGATTCTGAACTTGCAAATTCTGCAACTGGATGGTCTGCCAGGTAACTTGGCCATTCGGACCTACAGTAGGTGTGCGGATAATTATTGGACCTGTGTTTGGCATGGTCTGAATCTGAAGATTCTGTAGGGCATCTTGGGATATGGACTGTGTACTAAAGGTTTGACCACTTTGCACTATTTGAGGCTGTATGAGAATTTGTTGCTGTTGCTGGTTTTGGTCACTGTCCTTCTGCTGTACCTGCTGAAAGCTTCCATTACCTTGTTGCATGGAGTCAGTAATTAAGCTTAGCTGCCCTGTAGATCTGTGAGACGTCTGGACATTGGTGCCCAGTGTGTTGCCTCCGCTGCTACAGTTTATAAAGCTCATACTACTTGGGGTGGTACTAGTGGAGAAGGTATTGGCATTAGTAAAGAACATGCCAGTGTTAGCCTGGGAAGTAGCCAAATGGGAGGAGCTGATAGCCAACCCTGAAGAAACTGGCTGAGAGGCGTTTTCCTGAGTTCCACTAAGAGTCACTGACTGAGATGTTGGAGTGAGGGAAGCGGCATTAACGGGAAGCAGAGTAATGTTCCCATTAAGAGCAACAGGGACATTGGTTAAGTACTGAGTCTGCCCTGAGAGGACATTATTGGTAAGACCCATACCCTGAATAGGGACTGCCTGCTGTAATAAGTTTGGCATAGTAAGTATGTTCCCTGTACCAGAGCGATTAGTGGTGATAATCTGCTGGTTAGTAGCTGGGATGATCTGTAACTGGCCTGAAGCATCTTGCTGAACATTGACTTGAGCTGGGGCAGTGGTAAACTGGAGCTGTTGCCCGTCAACAGTCTGGAATTGTGGTATGACTTGGTACTGAATGTTGGGCATCACACTCTGCAAACTGGCCAAAACCTGCTGATTTTGCACATTGGGTGCAGCTACCACAAACTGGCCAGGGGCTATTGGGCGGTTTTTAGATGCAGCATCTCCACCAGCTTGATCCTTGGAAGCACCTGTAGAAATAATCTGCCAGCCATTTGCTGTCTGGGCAAATTGAGCAGTGCTCAGATCCAATTCTGTGGCACCCTGTTGCTGGCTGTTGCCATTTCCATTCTCGGGGGGCTCAATTCTGCTACAGGTGGCAGCTAACAAGGCCAAAGGAGATGGCTGAGAATCCTGTTAACAAAAGGGCTTGTTAAATACACATAATGGATTATTAATTCATGCCGAATGTACTAAAACAAATTACAATTTAACAAACAATGCCTGGGGAAAATGCAAGAGTTGCAGAATTGGCGATTAGCTAGAGAGTGGATTCCCCAACCCCTGTATGATCAATGTACAATATATGCCCATTTATTGTATAGTGCTGCCAAACATGTTGGTGCTTTAAAGAAGAACTAAAGCTTAACTAAATAAGTAGGCTTAACATTGTACATTATGTTTTGTGCTTGTGTACCAGCCCAAGGTGACCACAGGCTTTAGCAGTAAAGATCTGTGTCTCCAAAGATGCCCCAGTAGCTCCCCATCTTCTTTTCTGCTGATTCACTGATTCACATGCTCACTCACAATATACAGTTCACTTGATGGAATAAAATTTGACACATTATAAGGCTGATTAATAAATACTTCAGACTACTGGTACATGGGAGCTCAGAAACCATCATAATTATCAGAATTCAGTAATCCGCCCTGTAGCATCAGCTTATATGACAGGCAAAGCTCATTTTCGGTTTTATGATTTGTTATGGCCCTAATCTTAGCTGATCAACAGCTGCCCATAGAACAAGTAGCATGTGCATGTCGCAGACAAATTCCAAGATGGGAAACTCCTGTGACAACTTTGTAGGCTGGAATCGTTACTACTATAGAGATGCTGAACCTTTAGGCTGATTCAACAGTACACATATGAGAACATTTATCCGGAAACCCGTTAACCCGTTATCCAGAGAGCTCCGTATTACAGAAAGGCCATCTCCCTTTGACTCCTTTTTAACCAAATAATCCAAATTTTTTAAAATTATTTCCTTTCTCTCTGTAATAACAAAACAGTACCTTGTACTTGATCCAAACTGATCAAGCAAAATTAGTCAGTTGGGTTTATTGAATGTTTAAAAAAACTTTCTAGTAGACAAAGTTATGAAGATCCAAATTACGGAAAGATCTGTTATCCGGAAAACCTCAGGTCCTGAGCATTCTGGATAACAGGTCCCATACCTGAATTTAAAATATTGCATTTCTAGCCATATTAATTTTTAGGGTTCATTTCTCCCTTAATGTCAAAGCCTAAGGCTATTGTCAGATCTGGTGGCATGTACTTTAATGGCAACTGAATGCAAGAGCACAAATTTTGTCCTGAGAAGAGACAAGGGTCAATTTTGGGGGCATTTTAGCACATTGTGTACAGAAACAGGCAAATATCATTGAAGTGGAACTATGGGGCATTTTTCAAACACAAAGTCTCACATTAGCCTAAAAGCATATGATAAGATTCTGACAAAAGAACAGACTGTTTGGAGACTAATTAAATACTTTAGCTTCTGGCAAATGGCAAAGTCTGCTCTGCAATACAAGCTTTATACATTTATTTAATAATGCAGGTTACACTGATGCCAGCCGATGGCTTAATTGCATGCTTTATTGTGAAGACAAGTAGAGATTAGCATGAATGTACATTGTTAGGCCCTTCAGGTGCTTCAAACAGCAAATATCAGGGACATAAATGCCCTACAGCCGTCAATATCAGGGACATAAATGCCCTACAGCCGTCAACCTAGATTGTCTGGATGAGCAGACCAGATGGTGACAGACTGAATTCAGTGCTGGCCTTAGCAGAGACATCTGCCCACAAAAAGAACTGTCTGGATAGGCTCATAGGTAAGCAAATGCAGGCTGTGCTGATCACTGCCCATTGGAGTCTATGGATGTCATTTAAGCATCAAAACTTGGCTAAAAAGTTCATCACTAGATAGCACTATTCCATCAGAGAGTCTTTATCTTCTATATGTGTCTTATCATGAACAAGCTCTGAAGTATCAGTGCAGGGCATTTATTCACTGCTTTTCAGTTATGCCCAGCTTAAGGCTTGGGGCACACGGGCAGATTTAGTCGCCTGGCGACTAATCGCCTCTTCTTCTGGGCAACAATCTCCCTGAACTGCTGAAGTATAAGCTATGAGAGATTAATATTAAGCTTTGAGAGATTAATAATCAATGCACCAGAGGCCACCCCTTTAAACTAGAGGAACAGAACTTTCATTTGAAGCAGCACAGGTGAGTTTTTGCTGTGAGGGCAGTGAGCTTGTGGCCCTGCCGTATGATGTTGTGATGGTGGAGTCTGTTAGTGCTTTTAAAGTGATACGAAGACGTTCCTTTAAAAATAGGAACATGTCGATATCAGTGAAAAGAATCTGTACAAGAAATATAAGCAGCTACAACCACCCCCAGCCCCACAAACATTAGTAAAGGCGACCCTCCAACACCATTAAATCAACTTCCAGAGTGGTTTCAGTCCCACTGGGCTGGGGCAGTGCGACCTATCCCATAGGCTGGAGTCCTGTTTTCATTTGTAATTAGCCTATGGAGGGATCCTAGCCCATCGTGATTGAAACCACTCAGGAAGAATGGTGTCGGAGGGTCGTCTTTACTAAGGTTCCCTGGGCTGGGGGCGGCAAAAAAAAAAAAA
>CM044433.1:152753020-152780766 GCA_024363595.1 Xenopus borealis
TTATGTACACCCCACAAACACCAGCACATGGGCTGCTGCTTAACTACAACTCCCACAATCCCCTTAGCAGCACTCTAGTGGAATATACAAATACAAAGTGAGGTTTCCTCTTTTATTAACTATCATAAAATAGACTTCTCCTGACAGTCAGCTTGCCTTAAGGCAGCAGTGCATATTAACTACAACTCCCAGAACCCACACTACAACACTTGATCGATCTTAACGTAAAACATTCAAAATAGGTGGTGAACTACAACTCCCAGCGTCCCCGCTCAGCGGCGCAAGTTAAATTATCTACCGGATGAAAGTCCCTCCCATCCAAACGAGTTCACTTTAATTGCCCGAGCCAAGGGCGCAGAATGGTTTCACTGGCAGCAGGGGAACTACAGCTCTCGTACAGGCTCGACTGGCTAAGGATTCTGAGAGTGGGAACCCGTGGGTCGGATATGCCCAGTCTGAGAGCAGAAATGCTCAGAGGCTACAGAGGAACAACAGACGGAGGGCCGCAGGGTTCAGATCCCTGGTGTTATAATAAACTGGGTTAACGGGTTCGATAGAACATTTTAGGGTCACGTATTACACTTTCCCTGTGACACAGAATGTACCGGCTACTATTCAAGGAGGGCGGGGGGCAATTTTACAATTCTACCCCACCCACCGAGGGGGCAGAAAAACAGGGCGGGAGAGGAGGACAGCAGGGAGGGGTTCTGCCGCCGCCACCACCTCCACAGATATAGAGAAAAGTAACAAGGGGGCGAGAGAACGAAATAGCGAGGGCGGATATCACATTATTTCTACACCCCCCACCTCCTCCTTCGGTGGTACCGGCCGCTCACAACATTCCACCGCAAGTCACGGCGCGCACTAAAGAGCCCACAAAGTGACCAACGGGAGCGTTCTCTCACGCAAGCTACGTGCGAGGTGCTTCGTACCAAATTTCACAAGCCGTATTAGCTCCCGCCCCTGTGCCCACTTTCTTACCGCTCATGTTGTTTCGGGGGCCGTAGGTACTTCACACAAACCTCGGCTGACGATGGCAACCTAACCTGGCTGCCGCGCGGCGGAGACGGTGACTAGGCGGGGCTACGGGCGGAGATCGACAGACCGCCTAACCACTCCCGCTGAGGGGCGGCTCCTCCCGCCCAATGGGGTGGCGCGGCGGGCGCGGTTAATTGGAGACTGACAGAGAAGTCTGACCAATTAGATGTGGCGTGACCCCGCCCAGCCACGAAGGTGGTGTCTGATGGGGGAGGGAAATGAAAGAATGTGGTGGGGGTGGTGACTCTCTAGGCTGCACCCTACCCAAGGTTAGAGTGATACTGAAAAGAGCCAATCAAAATGGTTAGAGCTCTAAGGCGTTTCCGTAAGGGACAAATCAGACGAGATAAGCACGTAGTCGAAGGGCTGTCGAAGGGAAATTAAAGTTTGACTCGTCGTTGTAGGGTTTAGGCGCCATTTCCTGGAATTGCTTCATGTCGCTCTGTAATTGTTTGAATTGACTGTAGGAATCGCTTTTAAACGGATATTCTTAATTCGGCGTAGGCCCACGTGCAAATAGTGAGCAAAATGGCGGCTTTCAGATTAGTTGTGGAAATGAGTAGATTTGTGTGACATGAGAAATCAAATGTAGTTGAGATTCCATGATATAATTGCATGGACGTGAGAAATTCTGCTTATGGTATATGGCTTAGAACACGAAGATACAGTGGTTGTCACAGAAGACACTGGACAGACTTCCCTTAGAAACTGCTGCACATTTTGTCATCAATAATTATTTAGAAATAAGGAGGCCAGGCCAGTGATTAATGCCAGCTTTTAAAATTGACCAATAGAATACATACATTGTCTCCAAAAACAGTCCACCCTGTATTATTTTACTTATACTCGTAAAGGTACAGTTTTGATCATATTCACATGATCATAACATATTGTATAGGTGGGTATAGGTTTTATGCTCCCATTTATCTCCATTCTCATAGTACTCAAGGCCCACTGACATAATGTTCTTGTGGATAAAAGTACATGACAGCTAGGGTTGCCACCGTTTCTTGAAAAAAATACCGGCCTTCCTATATATTTATCTTTTTTTTCCTATTACTAACATTGGGATCAACCATCAAAAATACCGTCCAGGCCGGTAAAATACCAGCCAGGTGGCAACCCTAATGACAACTGGTTGGTAACAACATGATCAAGAGCCTGCACAAGCTCCAAATATTGCTGCTGTTGCCCAGTATGTGCTTATAATGGCTTTTTAAATGGAATACTGCCTACAGCACTTTAAAGAGATACTGACACCTGAAATTAAACTTTTTTTTTACATCTATTATAAAAAAATACTTCTAACTTTGCCATAAAGTATTTGCATGATGCTTTTACATTACCTGTCTGATCCCCCATGTTCCTGTATGAGGGGGCTGCCATATTTGTGCAGCAGGAGTCCGTTGGCATTAGAAACGGTAACTAACAGACTGAGATGGTACAACCAGGTTGGTAAAGTCAGAGTAATCAGGCTTATGAACTTCATCTAACAATTATATACAAAAACAAACCTCTCAGCAAAAATTGATCAACATGACCTATAGGTAACATTTATATGTTGATTTTAAGGCGATTTTAAGAAGGAGTCTTTTGTAAGTGCAATGCAATGTATTTTAAAATGTTTCCACACATGCCACTCTTATCTTTCTATCTATAATGAAGGATCCGGAAGACAACTTGTAATCTAGATAAGCGAACTGTATTTTGAACGTTTGTGAGTAAAATATATACCAGAAACGGATTGAAACTGTGTGGGTATACCTCAATCTTATTAGAACCCCCCATTTTTCTCCCCTAAACACATTTGCACTGGGATTTGATGGTGTTTAAAGATATATGAAAATGTATTTCAAAAATGATCAGTGTATCCATCCAGTGCCTTCCATCCATTTCGGTGCATGCACAGTTGTCACAAACCAACAAAATGCTCCAACTGGGCCTACCGATCTCCCATTTAGCTTACCGAAGACCCACAAAATGTTTTCGTGGAGCTCCGCTGCTTAAATCTGCACTGAAGGGTAAGTATAAAGCACAGAGCATTTCCATGGGGGGGGGCAGTTAGGCTTGGGGGAGGAGGGAGGGGGGTCTACATGGGGTGGGGGTACAGGTTTTATTAATTACAGGGTTGAATTCTCCTTTAAAGCAGGGGAGCCCAAAAGGTAGATCTGGATCTACCAGTAGGCCTTAAGCTGGTGATCAGTAGATCTCAAGACACTGTCAACAAACAGCTTGTCTAAATCATCCTCCTATTTCAAGCTTTTCATTCAGATAGTTATGATGTTATGGTTACATAACAAATAGTTTGTTAAATACAGAAATATACATTCTCTCATGAATCAATATTTAAAGGGACTGTTCACCTTTGAGTTGACTTTTAGTATGATGTAGAGATTGGTATTCTGAGTCAATTTGTAATTGGTTATTATTACTTGTGGTTTTTGAGTTATTTAGCTTTTTATTTAGCAGCTTTCCAGTTTGCAGTGTCGGCAATCTGGTTGCTAAGATCCAAGTTACCCTAGCAACCATGCATTGATTTGAATGAGAATATGGAATATTAATAGGATAGGGTCAAGAAATATAGATGAATAATAAAAAGTAGCAATAATAATAATAAATGTGCAGCTTTAGAGAGGATTTGTTTTTTGAGGGCGTCAGTGACTCCCTTTTGAAAGCTAGAAAGAGTCAGGAGAAGAAGACAAATAATTTATAAACTATAAAAAATAAATAATGAAGACCAATTGAAAGGTTGCTTAGAATTGGTCATTCTATAACTTACTAAAAGTTAACCTGAAGGTGAACCACCCCTTTAACTACTCTTTTCCACAGAACAGAATGGTAACAATGCTTTTATGGATGTAGATCATGGTGGGACAACATCACTTAAAGTAGACCTCGCATTAGTTGTATGGGCACGCCTGCCTTAAAGGAGAATTCAACCCCATACGTGCAAAAACCCCTCCCTTGTTTATACTACAGCACCTTGCTAAAGTATTCACCCATTTGGCATTTTACCTATTTTGTTACATTCCAACCTGTAATTTAAATGTTTCTTAAACTTATTTTATGTGATGGATCTGCGCAAAATAGTCTAAGTTGGTGAAGTTAAATGAAGTCCACCTGTGTTCAATCTAAGTGTCACAGGATCTGTCAGTATAAACACATCTTTTGTGAAAGGCCCAAGAGGCTGCAACACCACTAAGCAAGATACATCACACCATGAAGACCAAGGAGATCTTCAAACAAGTCAGGGACAAAGTTGTTGAAAAGCACAAGTCAGCGTTGGGTTATAAAAAAAAAAAATATCCAAATCTTTGTTGATCTGCCAGAGCACCATCAAATCCATCACCTTAAAAAGGAAAGAACATGGTATCACAACAAACCTGCCAAGAGAGGGCTGCCCACCAAAACTCACAGAACAGGCAAGGAGGGCATTAATCAGAGAAGCAGCACAGAGACCAAAGGTAACCCTGAAGGAGTGCAGAGTTCCACAGCAGAGACTGGAGTATCTGTCCATAGGACCACAATAATCCGTACACTCCATAGAGCTGGGCTTTAGGAAGAGAGGCCAGAAAAAAGCCATTAATTAAAGTTAAAAATAAGAAGGCATGTTTTGAGTTTGCCAAAAGGCACGTAGGCAACTCCACAAATCTATGGAGGAAAGTGATCTGGTCAAATGAGACTAAAATTGAACTTTTCGGCCACCCAACATATGCCATCACCCCAAGAACACCATCGCCCAGTGAACTGGGACTAGGAAACTGGTAGCAGGAAAGATGGATGGTGCTAAATACAGGGATATTCTACTGGGAACATTGCTGCTCACAAGGGAAAACCCTCCAACATGAAGGAGCTGGAGCAGTTTTACCTTGAGGAATGGGCAAAAATCACAGTGGCAAGATGTGGCAAAAAGCTAGATAACTCAAAAACCACAAATGATGAAAAATTAAACACAACTGCAATTTGCCTCAGAATGTAACACTCTCCATCATACTAAAAGTTAACTCAAAGGTGAACAACCCCTTTAAATATATGTTTGTGAAAAATACTTTATTTTCAAAGTTAAAGGGATCCTGTCATGGGAAAACATTTTTTTTCAAAATACATCAGTTAATAGAGCTGTTCCAGAAGAATTCTGCATTGAAATCCATTTCTCAAAAGAGCAAACAGATTTTTTTATATTTCATTTTGAAATCTGACATGGGGCTAGACATATTGTCAATTTCCCAGCTGCCCCAAGTCATGTGACTTGTGCTCTGATAAACTTCAGTCAGTCTTTACTGCTGTACTGCAAGTTGGAGTGAAATCACCCCCTCCCTTTCCCCCACCCAGCAGCCTAACAAAAGAACAATGGGAAGGTAAACAGATAACAGCTCCCTAACACAAGATAACAGCTGCCTGGTACATCTAAGAACAGCACTCAATAGTAAAACCCATGTCCCACTGCGTACTATTCAGTTACATTGAGAAGGAAAAACAACAGCCTGCCAGAAAGCAGTTCCCTCCTGAAGTGCTGGCACAAGTCACATGACTGGGGCAGCTGGGAAATTGACAAAATGGCTAGCCCCATTCCAGATTTCAAAACTGAATATAAACAAATCTGTTTGCTCTTTTGAGAAATGGATTTCAGTGCAGAAGTCTATTGGAGCAGCACTATTAACTGATGCATTTTAAAAAAAAACATGTTTTCCCATGGCAGTTTCCCTTTAAGGAGACCCAAAAATTATTTCGCTGCAAGGTTCCTTAACTGGCAGTTGTGGTACATAATATCATGATTAAAGTCACAATGATGACCAAACCTTGCCCCAAATATGAAGTCTTTGCTGTGTGCAGCTAAGTATCTTCCTCTTTCATTATTACACGGTATGAAACTGCTGTTTGCATTCTGTGTACATTTCTACAGATAAGTTTTTGCCACTTTCAGACTGGAATACCAGGGGAAATCCTTGAGGGCCCTGGTCCGTTTGGGTCCTTCCTACATCTCCAGTCTCCATGTCTTTTTATTGTTCCTGTGGCCCCTATCTTGCAATGCAGCTTAATAAATTTAATCTGCCAATTTCTCCAGCAGGTTGTGCATTTCTTGAAAAGGAGCGATTCCTCAAGCGGCATCTCCAATATGCGTGTGGTTCACTGTGAAAGAGCAGCACATCAAACAGAAGAAGATTTTTTTTCATTGACCCCAAAATTATACTGCACCTACTCAGGTGGGCAGCCAGGCAAGGAAGCCAGAGGTGGCAGTTAGCAGTGGTCCCCCAATCCAACACCCTACACTAAAGGCATTGGTTGATCCTCGTAGTTCTCCATTCCATTGGCCTACCCACGTTCTGGTGGTGCGGGAAGAGTACCCAGGAGAAAACTATTAGGAATTCAGATATGGTACCTCATTAGATGAGATATTACAATATGTCCAATCATACCAGTATCAAATGTACATAGATAATGTTTGGGGTTGTCAGTTCACAATAAATTTACTGTAAATTATACAGTACAGCTCCCTAGACTTCTTTGCATGATATTATTTTAACATAGTTCATTCCTCAAACCTAAGGTATGAGATAGACAGACCACAAAATTTCAACAATTGACTCTACCCTATAAGATTTGGCCATTTTGGTGGAGGTCAATTTATCTCATGTTCTGCATAAATTGCATCTGTAGAACAAACAAGACCAATAAGGAGAGAGGGAGGTTGGAGATATTATCATGAGCTACAAATGCATTTGTCGTCGCACAGCTTTTGCTGCTGTTGTTGCGCAAATTGGCCTTATTCAGTTATCGAGAATGCTCCAGACCAGGTTTTACGGATAATGAATCTTTCCTAAATTTGGATCTACATACCTTAAGTCTACTAGAAAACCATTTAAACATAATAAGTAAGCTTACAGTAAGGATTAATTATATCTTAGTTGGGATCAAGTACAAGGTACAGTTTTAATATTGTAGAGAAAAAATAAATAATTTAAAAAAAATTGATTATTTGGATAAAATGGAGTACATTTGAGACAGTCTTTCCATAATTCGTCACTTTTTGGGTAATGGATTTCATACATGTAAATCTGTTCCTTATATTTCCACATAATTGTGCTCAGTGCAGCTAGGTCCATCATATTTCCTTTTGTGAATCACATGCATTGCAACTAGCTCCAGGCTTCTGAGAGTAAAATTGTATAAAATTCACATGCAATTGTGCGCTTGCTAATGCATCATCTGACACTGGAACAGATTTACTAAAGGGTGAAGTGGCCATCACTAGTGAACATTTGCCAGAAATCTTATCCACAGGGACATCTGCAATTTACAAACAGGCGTAGAGGACAATTCTCTAGCGCAGGGGTCCCCAACCTTTTTTTACCCGTGAGCCACATTCAAATGTAAAAAGAGTTGGGGAGCAACACAAGCATGAAAAAGGGCTGTGATTGGCTATTTGGTAGCCCCTTTGGGACTGGCAGCCCGCAGGGGGCTTAGTTTTTATGCAATTAAAACTTGCTTGCTCAAGCCTGGAATTCAAAAATACCACACAAACAATTAGAGTGCTCACCTGTTACTCTGTTAACCCTTTCAGGCGTCCAGTGCTTTACAGCATATAAATCCCCCTGCTCCAGGATAAGAAATCAATATGCATAATCCAAAATTGCTGAAGCACACGGATCCGTTGTAGTGCAAAAAAAGTGATTTTATTGGCTCATAGTAGACCTATGAATTATGGCAACGTTTCGGGCCACTCTGGGCCCTTCATCAAGGAATTCAAAAATAAGCACCTGCTATGAGGACAATGAGAGCAACATCCAAGGGGTTGAAAAGCAACATGTTGCTTGCGAGCTACTGGTTGGGGAACACTGCTCTAGCGAATGAGAAAGTTGCTTAAACAGTTTTGCACCCTATCACCAGGTGAAGAGCCGTTACTCCACAAATTCACAAATTTTACAGATGGTTACCTCTTTTTGCCAGAGTTTCCTTCTCCACCTTAAACTTGGCGAACTGATAATATGAAGCTACATCCTCCTCAGTCTTATGTCAGTGACATCATATCCTGTATGTCAGAAAAGTTCTAAAAAAAAAACTGGCGCCTTTTCATATTTTAAAGCGAAAATTGCCTTCAAAAGTCCTATTTTTATGTTAACATTTTTTTCCCAACCATTTGAGGGGAATGCCAAATTTGTTTTAGGATGGGATCATGTCTAGGGAATTAGAGGATCTCTTTTGTCTTTATTATGGCTCCTTGGACATTTGTAATAGAAAGTGGCTACTTCAAGCATTTGCACCATCTCTAATAAAAGACATCTATGATATATATGTACCCACCCTATTCAAAGTGTAAAAGTCCCAACAAAGGTTCGCTAGGCAGAAATGAACGCTAGCGAAAGTTCATTATGAAATGCTTGTGCTGGTGAATGAACGCTAGTGAAACTTATCCAGCGTTCAGATACAGAGACGCAACTTCTCATTTTAGTAAATTAGCATAGTGGTAACGAAGTAAAGCCTCGCGTAGTGGTGTGAAGTGTGAGCCTGTGCTGATGAAAATTCGCCCTTTAGTGAATTTGCCCCATTGTGTCAGGTGCATCACCACCCTGTCACAATTATCCTGGAAATGTGAGATAAAAAACATGATGTGCCTGAAATTGCATTACCCCCATCTCCACCTAGTTTGAATTTTGTACAGTATTTTTCACTTTGATTAAGAATGGAGATAGTTTTTAAACACATTTTAAGTCACATTTGAAATGATTATTATCTTTCAGGTGTTAGGTGGCCATAGATGCTAAGATTTTTAAAAGCCATTTAAAAAAAGACAATTTCAAGCATATTATTTAGTTGAAGCTAGGAAACGGTGGGTAGCTGCCTGTTTGGCCCTGCAAACAACTGGACAATGGATACATTTCACTGTGGCCAATGAAAAATTTCTAACCTGACCTATCGCTTTTCTGACTGATGTCGACGAAACGTGTTAGATAATAATTTGACAGGTTTGTCAGATTGCACGAAAATTGGTAGAAAAATCTTAACATCTATGGCCACCTTTACACACGTACAGGTAATAGAATTAGGTGATAGAAGAGAGGTCTGACTACTTCAGTACAATTTCAAATTTGCAATCCTGCACTGGGAGTTCCAAGGGGACCTGGATTTGTGTTTTTTTTAGACCTGGATTTGTGTTTTAACAGTCTCTCTATCCAGCGTCAGTATAATATTGAGACCACAGTCCTGGTTTTCCTGTCTGTCTTTTCTTTGTGGTGTCTGAGGGACAGAGTAATAATAGGCAGATTAGACCCGAGACAACAACACCTCTACCTTACATCAATTTTCCTTGCTGTTTTCTGATTGAGCTGCTGGGGAATCGATTTATCCCTATTTAATATTTATGGTCACATATTTGTGTAACTTATTTAACAATTAATTGATACCAATTTTAGCACTTGCACTTTATGTTTCGACTTTATGTTTACTTTCAACTTTAATTATTTATTTATTATTTTGATAATTTGTTGGTGGGCTGTGAATTGATTTTAATTAAGTTTAATCCAGCCTAACGGTTATCTCATTAATTAATTATTTTCATTTCTTTCTAATTAATACATGGTGATTCAAAGAACGGATTCTGAATGAATTTTATTAATTCATTTAACTTATTGCAATAGCACTTTAATTTGTAATTAATCACTATACCAGGGTGATCACAGGAATTAATGAACTTTTGGTTGTTGATTGATTTAATTATTAGATAAAGGACCATAGAGATACTGGATAGAAGAAGTGAATAAAAGTCTCTTCCTGACAAAGATCATACATTTTAAGACTGGCCTCTTCCCTACCCTAAGAAAAAATCACCTGTCTTTTAAAGCCATACTATTGTTTCCCACTAAGGCAATAAGGCAAAGCGAGCATCATTATTTACTATATTTTAGACTATGAACCAATGCATAGTGGGCACCAAATTCCAATTTATAAAATTTAGGATGTTTTATACTTGTGTTTGCAGCAGATAAAATTCCACCTAAAAGGTGGAAGTTCTGACCTGATTTTTAGACCTTCCACAAATATATTGTCCATAAATGTATTGTTTTCTGGGATAAACTTATGTAGGGACCCATAAGTAATATAGCCCTTATGGCTTTTCCCCCCCTAATTTCCCTCACCTTCCTTTTTGGTATTACTGGGTTAACTCCCAAGTAATAGGCTTTACATGATTGGCCAGAGGGTGTGACCACCTCCTGCAGTGCTGTAACAAAAGTACTTGCAGGGAGGGGCACTTCCTGTTCTTTTCTGAAACCAGCACCATAACAGGACCAACCCTGTTAGGAGGACTTGAGTCGGGGACCAGGTAACCCCGTGAATGAGGTTATCTAGAAATCAGGGCAGAACTCAAATAGTCTCTCTAGAGAGAGAGAGAGATAGAGAGTCTATGTAGTTGAACAGTTCTATGTTCCACCGAGGAGAGGTAGAAGGACTAGAACTCCTACAAGGCTTCCCCGTAAGTCTTTATAGTAGGGACATCAGTGTGTAGGGTGATAGGTTAGAGCAAAGCCTGCCTGCCCCTCAACTGATCCGGGGATTCTGTATTGCTGTGGACACACTTCTGGAAGGGTACATAAACCTTAGCCATACCCAGTAGGTGATCCTTGCCTGATAAATCTGCATCCAATACTCTGTGAGTATATATTAAACCTGACTGTTACTTGTGTGCTTAAATAAACGTTCTACATTTTGTTTAAGAATCATCTGGCGCCAATTATCTTTATTGTACAGGTCTGCCTGGGTATTGTAGTTATACTACCTATTAAGGGATAGCTTCCACTTTGCGAAGGCCCTGCCCTGATGTGTAGATGTCGCAAATGTAACCCATGCTCTGCTAAAAGCTGGACACCATACCTAATCTGGTTATATAGCCCAGAAAAGCGTTACACTTACTTTCACTTCACAGTATAAAAACTGCTTATTTCTGTAGCAGTGCATTAAAATTTTGGTAGTCAGGAATCTCACTAAAAATATATATTTGTTATTGATGCACTAGAGAGACAAGGCTTTCCAAATCCATTTTATATTTCTATTGCTATTTTTTTCTCTTTAGGTATTAAACCTTTCATACTTAATGAAAATGCACTCAAGTTTCTTAACTGTACAAGTTATAAAGATGATTATTTCTAGATTATTAGATCAGTTACCATAAGCATTCCAGGACACACTGAGAAAAGTTATAAACTAGTTAGTTAAAGGAACACTAACATCATTTTTTTTTTTAATTAGTTTTTTTTTTTTTTTAAACGAAACTAAATGAAAACAGAGATAAATCTTTAAAATTGGTAAGGTTTTAATAAGAAATTACTTACCGATTCTCTGCATGTGCTCCCCTTCTGAGATGCTGATATGGCGGCGATCGAATGTGCAGCACCTAATTTCTCCTGAAATTGAGCACTGCACGTTGAATCCTCAGAAGAGGAGCGCATGCAGAGAATCGGTAAGTAATTTCTTATTAAAAACTTACCAGTTTTAAATATTTATCTCTGTTTTAGTTTATTTTCGTTAAAAAAAAAACAACAAATTAACAAAAAATTATGTTAGTGTTCTTTTAAACTAAGCTAAAATTTAGTTAATTTTGGCTACAGGGAAGCTTTCTGACATTGGATTTACTGCATTTATTTCATTCTTAGACTTTAGAGAACATATAGGATATGAAAAATGTTTTCCAATTTTATTACAGTGCTTTTTTACACATAAGAATTAATTAGGGATACAAAAAATCCAGGGTTCTGTTTGGGATTTGGCCAAGGTTCGGGGTATTTTCAGCAGGATTCTGATTCAGGTGAGTTTTTGTCACACAAACAAAGTCAAAAATGTTTTAACCATACACTGTGCTCATGGTTCTCTTTCGTCCTTATTTTCCTAATTTACATATGTAAATTAGGGTTCAGGTTCGGTTTGGGATTCAGCCGAATCTTTCACAAAGGTGGATCCCTGTTAAGAATTTTGTAACATCTTTTTCTGTTTACATTTTGTCAAACATTTCTTGTGGAAATCCCTTGCTCCCCCTTTGATTTGCCAAGATTCCAGCTTCTTCTCCATTTCAGACTCTTTTATACACAAGTTATCCTCTGTATCAAACTTTGGTTCAGTGTTGAATTGAGCCCAATCCAATATTACACAGTACAATGTTTGCTGGTATGTATTCTATGTAGAGTCTTCTGGAACTTGTATTCAGACATGTATATGCTCTTAAACATTTTAATAATGCTTTGTAATGTTTATGTTGTTCCTATCCCCCCCCCAACAGGATGTTATTGAGAACGGTAACTGGAGAACAGGACATGAACCTGACCTGGCTAGGCCATTCATATTGGTTATTTCCAGCACTAAGAAAACTCTGTCTACTTTTCAATAAGCCGTACACTTAAATGGGTCTAGAAATCCGGGCTGTCTCACTTTAAGGACAAGGATATCCTAATGGATTCCAAATATAAACCCTAATTTACATATCTGAATTTAAGAAGACAAAATTGCATTAATTTTTAACAAAACATTGTTGCATTTAATGGTCCAGAGCATTAAAGTCACATGACTTTAAAGGTTAAGATTTGGTTTGACTATGTGCTGGTCAGCACTTAGTGTGGGTAGAGGTCTTATTTAGAAGAATAGATAACTGTTCTGTCTCGCTGCACCCTGGCCGATGGTAGCTGTACATTAACTTTTGAGAGTTAATAAAGTTATTAACAACTGTTTATTATGATAGTCCACTGTGCCAAAACAAATGCTTAATCTTATATACAAATAATATAATTTGAGTGATGGATGTTGTACTTGTTAGTAGGAATTCACTGAATCCAGGATTCAGTTCTTTTCGCATGATGTAGATTAGGCCTTAATGCTGTGAGCAATGAACCTATTGAACTGATTAAATTTTTTTAATTACTCTTATTTCAGTGTACAAATTAGTGTACAGATCTAGTTCAGTATTCAACCAAATCTTTTACAGAAGAATCAGTATATTGTCAAATATGGATTTGATGCATCTCTAATGACTATAATATATTAAAAATTGCATAATTTTACTAAGCCATTTTTCAGAGATCTTTCCAAAACCATGTAGTTATGTATATAATGCGACAATTCAGTGGGTGTAGAATCATGGTGCCCCATGGCTCTACTTCCAGATGCTTACTTATATGTAGGGTTGCCACTTTTTCTGTAAAAAAATGCCTGCCTTCCTTTGTTTTTATCTTTTTTCCCTATTAATAACATTGGGATCAGCCATAATTTTCACTGGCCAGGCTGGTAAAATACTGGCCAGGTGGCAACCCTACCTATATGGTAGGCCAAATCCAGGGGGTGAAAAGGGGGCAGCATCTTTTCCTACTGAACAATATTTATCACATTTTCATACAGAAGTGAAAGGTTTCCTTTTTTGGCAGTGAATTTCTGCCAATGGAATTGTTAGTTGGCAGGCAATATCGATTCCACAGTGCTATCAATTTTGCACTTCATTGTCAGCACCATTGAGTCTACAATCTACAGAGATGAGAGGGTTAATGGATACTGTAATCAAAATAAAAAGTGTGGGCAAAAATCAGAAAAAGATCTGCACACGTGACACTTTTCATTCTTGCATGGAGGGATCTAGGTATTTACCCAGGATCAGTGCCACTGTCCCACAAGATAGCTGTTGTTTTCCTTTATATTAAAAATGTTAGTATGATTTTAAGTATATTCCATTATGATTTCTTGCTAAATGCAGGGAAATACCTACAGTCATATGAAAAAGTTTGGGAACCCCTATCAGCCTGCATAATAATTTACTCCATTTTCAACAAAAAAATAACAGTGGTATGTCTTTCATTTCCCAGGAACATCTGAGTACTGGAGTGTTTTCTGAACAAAGATTTTTAGCAGTATTCATTTGTATGACATTAAATCAAATGTGCAAAAATGTGGGTACCCTTGTAATTTTGCTAATTCAAATGCATGTAACTGCTCATTATTGATTACTTGCAACGCCAAATTGGTTGGATTAGTTTGTTAAACCTTGAACTTCAAAGGCAGTCCAATCATGAGAAAAGGTATTTAAGCAGCCAATTGTAAGTTGTGCTTCTCTTTGACTCTCCTCTGAAGAATTACAGCATGGGATCCTCATATCAACTCTCAGATCTGAAAACAAAGATTGTTCAGTATCATGTTTAGGGGAAGGCTACAAAAAGCTACCTCAGAGGAACTGTAAGGAATGTAATCAGGAAATGGAAGGCCACATTCACAGTTTCTGTAAAATCCAGGTCTGGCAGGTCAAGAAAAATACAGGAGCAGCATATGCGCAGGATTGTGAGAATGGTTACAGACAACCCAAAGATCACCTCCGAAGAGCATTTTGCTGCAGATGCTGTATCAGTACATCTTTCTACAATTCAGCCCAATTTGCACAAAGCAAGTCGCTTGTTGTATGCAAAAACTGATTTAGACAAGCCACAGTAATTTTGGAACAAAGTGCCTTGGACTGATGAGACAAAAAATTAGTTATTTGGTCATAAAAAATGTTTTGTATGGTCTAAGAAGAACACCTGCTACCTAACGGCAAATTTGGTGGAGGTTCCATCATGCTGTGTGGCTAGTTCAGGGACTGGTCAAGGGTTAGATGAATTCTACCCAATATCAACAAATTCTTCAGGATAATGTTCAAGCATCAGTCACAAGTTGAATTTACGCAGGGGTTGTATATTCCAACAAGACAATGACCTTAAACACACTTCGAAATCTACAAAGAGGAAGAAGTACTGGAAATTCTGGAAAGGCCGTCACAGTTCCCCAACTTGAATATCATTGAATATCTATGGAATGATTTGAAGCAGGCTGTCCGTGCTCGGCAGCCATCAAACTTAACTGGAGAGATTTTGTATGGATGAATGGTCAAATACCGCCATCCAGAATCCGGACACTCATCAAAGGCTATAGGAGGCGTGTAGAGGCTGTTACATTTGCAAAAGGAGACTCAACTAAGTATTGATGTAATATCACTGTTGGGGGTGCCCAAATTTATGCACCAGTCTAATTTTGTTATGATGCATATTGCATATTTTCTGTTAATCCAATAAACTTTATGTCACTGCTGAAATACTACTGTTTCCATAAGGCATGTTGTATATTAAAAGGAAGTTTTAAAGCTCAGCCAATTATAAACAAAACTCCAAAGAATTAAGAGGGGTTCTGAACTTGACTGTATGTTTGTAGCATTTTATTGTACTGTTGTGCAGGAGAACAATATAGTATTAACAGTGTCATGGAAGCCTGAATACATGAGTCTTATTTTCTCTTAGGAAAATACAAAGGGAAGATAATGAATATAGGGAGTAGTTAGAGGGGTTGGCAAAGTATTCCCTTCCTTCTTGGTGGGTTGGACTGGGCTAGGGAATTCTGCATTTTTCCACTGGACCCCTGATTGTCTTCTGAGTCATTTGTAGAGACCATGCACAAGTGAAATTATCTGAGCACCATTATTTTCCTCTTTGTTGTGCTGGAGCTGTTTCCTGTATTTGACAACCACTTATTTTCAGATGCCATTTGCATTCTCTGCTTCTGCACTGAAGCATGCAGCTAACCTTACTCTACTTGCTGATTGTGCTACATGAGAAGCCCATTGTTGTGTTTGGTAGCTGAGGATGAGGAGAGTATAACAATGCTTTATTAGCAGGTTCATGCTGCCATTACATAACAGCAGTAAGTCTTACTTTCACTTTCAAGTTGTACAGAAAGTCCTATGTATGCACAGTGCCACCTGCAGGCCATTTGTATAAACACCACACCCATGTTGATTATTTACCAAGTAGTGCCACTAAGTGTACCCAAGGGTTTTTGCCCTTGGGCTATTAGAATCCTGCAGCTTTGTTGTAAATATTCAGTGTCCAAAGAATCCTAAATTCTGACTATACAGCCCACGCCTACTTTTCTTACCTAGGATAAAGTTGTGGGTTTCACCCAGGCCACACACATATTTATTGAAGGAACTGTTCACCTTTAAATTAATGTTTAGTATGATGTAGAAAGTGATATTCTGAGACAATATGCAATTGGTTTTAATTTTTTACTTTTTGTGTTTTTTTTTTAGCTATTTAGACCAACTGAAAAGTTGCGTAGAGTTAGCCCTTTTATTATAAAATATTATGTAAAACAAGCCAGCACCAATAAACCAATTGAGGGTCTGTACTCTTTGTAGCTACTGATGCTGATTTTACTATACAGTACTTTTTTACGTTTATATAAAAGGATAATAGACAGTCTGATGACCCATATTCTCAGGGTGCCCTGTGCAGCCCACATGTCAAACACTATTTCCTAATAAAATAGATATTAGAAGTCACCTTGGAGTTCCTTGACCTGTATAAAAGGACTCATCTTTTCGTCATGGACTTCTTTATAATAGTTCATATTTCACTTTATTTGTTACTATATTCATTATCTGGTTATCTAACTAGCCACTTTTATATTCAGTTATGGGATCTGTTATCTGCAAACCTGTTATCCAGAAAGCAACGAATTACGGGATTGCCGTCTCCCATAGACTCCATTTTATCCAAATAATCCAAATTTAAAAAGGTATTTCATTTATCTCTGTAATAATAAAACAGGACCTTGCACTTGATCCAAACTAATCCTTATTTGAAGCAAACCTGCCTATAAGGTTTATTTAATATTTAAATCATTTCTAGTAGTCTTAAATTATGTAGATCTAAATTATGTAAAGATCAATTATCCCAGTTCCTGAGAATTCTGTATAAGAGAATTTATACCTGTATAAATACACATTTTAACCTATTGTACTGTATACGTTTTTTTTTATTTTTTTGTAAGAAGTGGAGTTTGCATGTTCTACACATGTCTATTTTTTTCTTGGAATTTCATTTCTGTCATACACTAAAAAAAAACAGGCAGGTTAATTGGTTCCTGATGTAACTGACCCTAGTGTTCGTGTGTAAGAATTCCTATGGGCTTACCAGAATTTTAGTCCACAAAGTGTGTGTGTTGTATGAAGGTGCTAGAGTGTCCAAACTTTTTGCAACGAGTGCTGTATTTGGTGAGGTGAAAATGTGTGGGGGCCCGACTATTCAGGACTGAACTCCACGGATGATTTGTGCACGATATAACGCACTGAGCAAAAACACATGCGTCCATGATGTTCAGCCCTTAGCCTGACATTCTTTGAACCATTATTATTTAATTGGCATGCCGTTGTTAATCAGCCATATGGGGCTATGGAGGGTACAATATATTTGCTCTTATCACCTGTGAGAAGTTGTGATTAGAATCAATTTTCACTTAAAGGGGAACTATGGCAAAGCTGAAAATGTAATATAGGCTTCAGCATTCTGAAATAAGAAGCTTTCTAAATACAATCAATTAAATATTCTGCACTGTTTCTGAAAAAAAATCAAGTTTATGTTCCCTATCCCTCTCTCAGTATCTGTTTCTCTTCGTTCTCTCGTCATGCAGGAGTTGGATGTCATATATTCATTGACAGTTAGATCCATTATATCTTAGAGGGGGCTACTTTTGACTAAAAGATATATTAGAGTTCACTCAACAATCAGTTATTTGAGTGAGCTGTAATACATCTGCTAGGAAAGCTGTAATATAGGATCTATTGGATCTAACTGTTTATGAATATCTGACAGGCAAATGCTGCATGAAGACAGGATGAAGAGAATCAGATGCTGAGAGAGGGATAGTGAACATAAACTTTATTATTTCAGAAACTTTGGCAAATGTATGATGAAGCCATACCTCCAAACTGTCCCGTTTTGAGCAGGACAGTCTCGATTTTGACAGCTCATCCTGCAGTCCCTGGCTTGTACCTGAAATGTCACAACTTTCTCTTTCATCTCCTGCACTGAACAGCCAGAAAAACATGCAAAGGGGCAAATTTACTAAAGTGCGAAAATTCACCAGCAATGGTTTCACAGCCATCACAACAGTGAAAATTCGGTCAGACAATGCAAATTTACTAAGTTGCGAAGTTTCGTCGATGAACGCTGGTGAATTTGCCAGTGCAAGCAAATTAAAGCAAAGATGCACTAGTGTTCAATTCTGCCTAGCGCAACTTAGGGGCAAATTCACTAAAGCGCGAAGCGTCTAACGCTATCGCTTAGTCACCAGACATCATTTTGCAACTTTGTCAATTTACTAACAGTGTCCCTGGCTAAAATTCGCTAACAAAGTAGACTAGTGCAACTTTACACCCTTACGGCAGGCGAAGTTGCGCACTGACGAAGGGACGTAACTAAGCTAATTCACTAAGATGACCATTTTACTGAACGTTACCTCTTGCAATAGACTTTACTTTGCCAGGTCAGACCTGGCGAAGTTCAATACAGTAGGCTTTGTAGAGATGTAATTTCTAAAACTTGTGTATTATAATAAATAAAGTACTTGTGAGAAAAGCTTACCCTGGTGGTCTAGTGGTGTTGCGGCGGGGATGCCCGTCGCGCCACTCCTCCTTGACGGCCGCTTTTTAGAGTGCGCCCAGGACCGCACTTCCTGGTTATGTAGGCGCATGCACGCTGACGTGATGACGTCAGCGCGCAGTGGCGTGAAATTTAAACATATTTAAAGGGGCATTTGGTACAATGTCATTGCCCGTTATAGGGTTTTTCTCCTGCTGCCTTGTACTTGCTACTAAGCTTCCAGTTTGATCTGTTCTTCTGTGTTTTGATCCTGCCTGGCTATATTGACTACTCTGATCTCTGGAACCTGACCTTTGCCTGACCGACTTTGATTCTGCTACACCCTCCTGATTGATGTTCTGGTTTTGACCCCTGCCTGTTATTAGACTCCAATTCTGCCTCTTTCCATCTGATTGATCACCCGGTTAACCCTTTGCCTGTCTGACGATTCTAGCTATCTGCCTGCCTCGACCCAGCGTGTCTGACTACGAACCTGCCTACTCCTGTTTGTAACGTGACCCTCGGCCTAATAGACTTTAATAACAGTTGAGCCCCTCTACCTATCCAGAACTTTTCCCTTTTACCTCTCGTTAAGTCCAGGTGGCATCTGAGTAGCTGAGGGCTCATCCCGAAGCCAAAGGCGGTCACACTACTGGTGAAGCTGAGCCGAGACCAAGGTGCTTGGTATCTGTTCTGGTGTCGGGTGCCGACCGTGACAGTACCCCTTGAAAATATGAGGCTATTAGAAGTAACCTTGATGTTCCATGACCTGTGTAAAAGCACACAGCCTTGTGCTTTTATATGGTCATGGAACACCATGGTGACTTATAATACTATATATTTATATATATATATATATAGATGCTGTCAGGGATTGCACTCACAGGACTTATAATGAATAACTATAACTTTATTGTAAAAATCTGAAATGCCAAATTTTTACAATAAAATTATAGTTATTCATTATAAGTCTTGTGAGTGCGATCCCTGACAGCATTTACAATTTACTACAAGGACTTTATCAAGATAAAGACTCCAGTGAGGGTCAAAACGTTGATTTAAAAAAGTTTTTTTTATTTGCAAAAGTCCCTAGAGTGCAACAGAATTTCTTATTTTTTTATATATTCTATCTGTTAGCACCAGGGCATTCTCCCCTTTGAAGTGTGTGCAGTAATCTTACGGAATATATATATGTATATATATATAATTTTCACGCTGGGTGGCACACCGCTACAATCACTGAAGACCCAGGTGCCCGGTAAAAGGTACACGTAGCATTTAAGAAGACCAGCAACACTGGGATTTGGTGCAATTCATTCAAAGTTTATATTTTCAGTGCATATATAGCCAACGTTACGTTTCGGTCCATACAAGGACCTTTCTCAAGGCAACCACACCCCCATTAGAACACGATTAAATAGCCAGTGGTGATTAAACAATTAAAGGCATGACATCACCTTATTAAAGTGACAGGTGCAATAAATATATATATATATACTCGAGAAGAAGGACCAGCACCCACTGTATTGCAAACGAAAGAGTGATTCTTTTATCTTCTGTGTAACTGCATCTCAATCCGACGTTTCAGTCCCTCCTTGTCTCTGTCTGTATACTGGTTAATATATTTATTGGAATGTACTGAATATTGACCTCTATCAGCCCATAATCCTTTTCATTCCCATGTTTGCTCCCCCTTCCTCTCACTCTCTGTTTGACTCTTACTTGTCTGACCTTGGACAGACCTCCAGCCATGGACACACATGTGGATATGAGACGCGTTTTCTGCGTGTCATGTGCCTCGACTGACTGCAGCATAAATATACTACGGTAGTATGCCATGGTCAGTAGGTTGCAATCGCTAGCGTATTTATGCAGTGGATGGCTTTTTTTTTTAAAACCATAGTGCGGTCCGCGCCGAAAACACTTCGCTTATCAGCATGTGTGTCCGTGGCCTAAATGAAATGAACACAAATTCAAATTAAATAACAGTAATTCTATGCTAGTAATGTGAATGCTAACATGTGGGAAAAGCAGATTGTTCATGCAGCTATTATTTGGCATTGAGAGAAAGGCAGAACTGGATCTTATTCCAGGGACACACACTGCAGGGAGCTAGAGGGCCACAAAGTACAGAGGTGCCTGTCTAATACTTATCAGTGTGTTTCCGTGTCTGGCTGCCATGGTATCTCCTGGATACAGGAAGTTGCTGACCTCCCACACCCATGTTTGTTCAGTAGCAGTGTGCTGCACGTTCAGCTGTCAGTGCCTGCGTTGGTGCAAGGTTACAGCGAGCCCATGTGCTGGTACAAAGCACACCTCAGTTATTAGCAGCCTTTCCACACCTGCCCCATTAGACACCCCCTGTCATCTCTCCACACCCTCCTGAATGGTCTCAGCTCTGGGCGGGCATACAAGAGCATGGCGATGTAAACAGTCTGTGTGGAGGTCAGGCCTTTGGCACACCCAGTGTCAGCTGGGATATTTAGGGAAGATCACTCAGCTTTAGGGTTGCCACCTTTTCCTGTGGCTGAACCCGGACATGGGGGCGGGCCCATGACGTCGATGGGCGGGCCTATGACGTCACGGGGCAGAGCTGTGATGATGTGATCACCGATTGGCCGATCGCTGCGTCAATCAAGCTAATCCCGCCCGGTTTTCCTTATTTGGAAAACCGGGCAGGAAGCATTGACCCGGGCAGCCCTTCAAAATACCGGGCTGTCCGGGTTAAAACCAGACAGGTGGCAACCCTACTCAGCTTATAAATATGGCCTAGACTTTTCAGCAATGCATTCAGCCCTGTGGGTTCTGCTGCTGCAAAATGCCTCAGTCACGTCTGATAAATCAGAATTATGAATTATAACATTATACACCCTGGGGGGTAGTTACTAAAGCTCAAATGTATTTCAGTTTTATTTTTAAAAAAGTCGGCCTAACTCCCAACCACAAATTTTATTAATTTATCAATCAACTCAAAAAAGTAGGTGTGGGAAAAGTCGAATGAAAATTTGAACAGTACGACTTTTCGGATTTAACACCCCAATCGCTTGATTTTTATTCGAGTTTTTGCCTGAAAAATCCAAATTTTTTTGATTATCGTATGAAAACTCACAGCATCTTCATATTGTAAAAATATGCCATTGATTTCTACATTGCTTTGACAGATTTTAGCTGGAGTATTTTCAGATATCGGATTTTTAGCAGCTTTGGGGTATATTAAATCTCTTAAAAAAATGTTTTTCTTCCCTCTAAAAGTTTGTTTTCCCCTTTAAAAACTACTTTTAAAGATTTTTATCTTCCACTACTGTTGATTTGTGGTGAGATCAAAATAGTTTTGTCTTTATGTCTAAATCCAGTCTGTGCACAAGATGCAAATGTCATTGTTATTCACTGAGAGACTAGGAAATACTTGTAGTAGATGAAACATAAAAAAGTGGGAAAACAAGAAAATGTAAATATAGAGTAAAGTTGGTCCTATTTGGTTTGATAAAAGCTGATGACAAAGCCAGTAGCTTTTTATTATACACATATTTATAACAGGTCAGCATATTCTGCAGCTGTTACAATACATGGGTATACACATGAAACAAATTATTATGGAAAAGGCAGAAGGCCCTGCCTAGAAGAGCTGCAAAAACTCAACTTTTTCAGATTATGATGTGATTATTATGTGAACCCCTGACTTTTTCAGATTATCCAGCGCAGATCATGATTGCAAGAAGCCAAGAAACAACTTCAGGGACATCTGCATTTGACTTCTACATGACCTTCATCAGGTTTGACAGTTTCTAAATATTCAAGTTTTTTCCATGAACATTTTGAGTTTTCCCCCTAAAAACCTTGACCAGAAATAGTGATTTAATAAATAGGCCCCATAGTTTTCCAACCCAAAAACTTTATAGGTACAATCAAATATGGCATTTTTAAACTGCCTTATGTAAGAGATCTCCTTTCTCCTCGCATACCTTCTTTGAAACACTTTGCCTTATCACCCTGCAATGAAAGGATTTCTCAGCTTTCTTTATATGTACTAATACCCAAACTGTCGACACCTGGAAATTTGATAGTTTCACCTTGACTTACTGAAAGGTTTAACACTGGGTTGATCCCCATTCTTTCTTTTCTATGAAATATGTATCATACCCTAGTATGCTTGGTGTAGAATTTCTGGCAGCTTATTCTAATTTTTCCTAAATTCACTCTTTATTTCCCCTCTTTCTTTTTTATCTCCTCCTTTTTATGATTTCAATAGCCCCACAGATATTTGCGGATGCTAAGCACATTTGTAATACTTGATATAAAAAATGTAATATGTTGTGATTTTCCTGTTATCATGGTGGATGCATATAACTTAAAAACACATCAATAAAAACCAACATAATGAACTCAAAATGTGGATATATTGACTGGAGAAGCATCACAACAAGATAATGATACCATTTTCATTGGTGAAAATAAAAAAAATCAGTGCTATAATTGTTCTATATACTTCTGTTATCCTCCAAATTCCTCTATGAAACATGACAATATATAGAAAATAGATCAATTTTATTTTCCAGGGCACTGGGAAAAAATTTTAAATCTGGGAAAATGGAAAATGTGTAAACTACAAAAAACCCTGGAATGCTGGTAAACCGCATTTACAGGGGAAAAACTGTGCTTTTTAGCAAAATGTGGCAAAATTATTGAAGAATCTTAAAATCCGGAAAAAGCACCAAGCAAGATGCACTGGAACATGAAAGAACTGTAAAAAAATAAAAATAAATCTAAGGCTCTTATACCCCTTAGCACTCCTGCACTTGAGCCCCCAGGAATCACAAATGACCCTTTTTGGGTACAAGACCCCATTGTAGTCCAACTTTTAGTCAGCCCCCTTATTTCATAAAGTTAGAAGTATAGAATATCCTGAAACATTTCCACAGGAACATCCAAAACATCCAGAACAAGGCCAAAGTGGTGGCTCTACTAATGTTTTCTTTAAAAGAAGTGCTTTATTCTAGTTTTGCTTACATGTACCGTCTGAGAGAAAATGGAACAGTAGAGTGAGTGGTGTAACTAGTGGACAATGGACCTGGGTACAAAAATTGCAACCAGGCCTCCCACTGGGACATGTGCTCTTACCTTACTTTCTTGTCAAAGCTTTGGACAGCAGCAATGAATTATGCACAAGACAAGTATCAGTCCAATAAAATGCAAAAGGTAGGATCATTTTTACTTTACATTCAATAAAGTAGTAGGATTCATTACTTTATAATGGAAAAGGGATAGGGAAATATAAGCACCAAACAATAATCGCTACTTCGCAAATAACATATTCATTCTTGATTAATAACACATTCTTTATGTCAACTAATATATAAAGTATATTTGCTTGTATAATTTTTGCTGATTGCCATTTAAAATTTTGTCATGTTACAGCAATTCTATTTTATCTGTTGGCCTCTCTATACACTGAGATATTCCAACAGTCCCTTTCAACTACCAATCCAATTATAACAAACAAGGGAAAGTTGTGCTCAACACTAATTTAAAACCATTAAGCGGGGGTACAATGAGGCTGTGACCACACAATACGTATAGACAAATAAAAAGGTCCTCTGCACTCAACCCATTATCAATATATTAAAGACATTTTGTGCATACAGCTACTAAAAAACAGGGATTGTTTGTCCATATATTGCAATATATTTAAGCTGGCCAACTACGTCACTAACTACGTGTCTAATAAAAGGGCAACCAAGTTTGGGAGTTTTGAAAGCAGCTAGTACGTTTCAGGTAAAACTTAGTTCCTTTTGTAAAATGTATAATGAAGCAATAGAATTCTTAATGAATCAGATGCAATTTGAGAGTAGGACCTGCCAGATATGGGATGACTTTGACTTAGTTGGCCAGCTTAAATATATTGCAATATATGGACAAACAATCCCTGTTTTGTTTAAAGGGTAAGGCATTTTTACCAATACCAATCCCATTACACTGACTGGATCTTTTATTAGCTACTACGCTTATTTTACAACTGGGAAATAAAAGCAATTCTCTTGATATAGATGAATGCAAGATGTGATAAGCTATTTTCCAGTACGCAATAGCCATAGGAATGGGCAGAGAAAAGCCAACTATCTCCTTTAAACTTCTACTACTGAAGATGCCTTACAATCTATATACACACACACGTGCACAGAAGAAAATGCATTTCTACTGTCATATAAAAAGTTTGCCACCACTAGGGGTCACCAAATGACCTCTATGAGATTTATTATTTTCTCCTAAACCAACTTGTATTTTAAAGGGGTTGTTCACCTTTGAGTTAACTTTTAGTATAATGTAGAGAGTGATATTCTGATATAATTTGCAATTGGTTTTCATTTTTTATTGTTTGTGGTTTTATAGTTATTTAGCTTTTTATTCAGCAGCTCTCTAGTTTGCAGTGTCAGCAATTTGGTTTCTATGGTACAAATTACCCAAGCAAGCCTGCATTGATTTGAATAAGAGACTGGAATATGAATAGGAGATGGGCTGAATAGAATGATAAGTAATAAAAAGTGGCAATAACAATACATTTGTAGCCTAACAGAGCATTTGTTTTTAGACGGTGTCAGTGACCCCCATTTGAAATCTGCAAAGAAAATTGCAAATAATTTAAAAAAGACTATGCTAAATAAATAATGAAGACCAACTGAAAACTTTCTTAGAATTTGCCCTTCCACAATATACTAAAAGTTAACTTGAAGGTGAACCACCCCTTTAATGATCCTGTACAATAAAATCATTTAAAAATTCAGGGACGTGTATCAAAGTATAGGGCTGGACGGATTGCTTTTAAATGAAGTTGCAATTAGTGCAGCCCTTCTAGCCGAACTTTCTAGGCATGTTCCTGAATTTTCAAATGATCTGGTAACTCAACAGTACCCACCATTAGCTATATCATCTATCATATCCAATCCAGTACTAGCAGTTAGGGTATTTCAGAAAGTTAAGGAAGGGATTTGCAAGATCTGGTTCCAGCTGTCTGTACTCTACTGAACCTATATGACACAGCAGTGGCAGCTTGCTTATTGTGACTTTATTGAAGTGATTTGCCCTGATTATATGTATAATCGGGAAATATATGAAAACATTGCCATTTAGCCATAGTTCCAACAATATTTAGAACAGTGTATATGTACTGTCCACAAATCCCTCTGTATTTTACTGTTACATTAACAGTATCTAGTGCATACAGGCATCCACCCAAATATTACCCTAACTGACCTTCAGTGTGAAACTACTACAGATCCCCCAATAAGGGAACCAGTGGTCAGTGGTCTTTCAAGCATAATTTTAGTAGAAACTCACGTGTGCTTAAGAATTAGCCAACAGTGTAGGACTGGGATGCCAGGGGCCCACCAGAAAATCTTAGACCAGGGGCCCAACTTTCCAAACTATTATTCCTTCTCTCCTCACTTATCCTCTTTATTCTCCTATTCTTTTAGATCTACTTACTATACTCTATTCTTCCATTATTAAGCCTCTTTTTGCACATAAAAAAATAGGGAATGAACATGAAATAGGCCAAATTGTTAGAAGAGGGCCCACTGAAACCTGGGCCCACCAAGATGTTAAAGGATAAGTAAACCTTTAAAATAAGTAAATGTGAAATTGATGAGGGGGCTATTCTAAGCACTTTTGTCATTAACACTCAATATTTATTTTATTTTTATTCCAAGATATTAAGGGATTTCTGTGCTGTTAATATGAATGAATTGGGTTCCAACAGCACCACCTGCTGATCAGTTTCTGCCAGTCTGAGTAGTCAATGTAGTTGTCAGGAGAAAGAAAGAGGCTGGTCTGATGTTCTTCTGCTTAGGAAAGATTTGAGAAAGGTTTCTAATTGTTTTCCTAAGCAGAAGAACATCAGAGCAGCCTCTTTCTTTCTCCTGACAACTTCCTTGACTACTTGGTAGTCAGACTGGTCAGAAACTGACCAATAGGTGGCAATGTTGGAACAAAATTCATTCATATTAACAGCACATGTATCTCTTAAAATCTTGGATGAAAAAGAAAATAAATAATAAATGTAAATGACAAAAGTGCTTAGAATAGCCCCCTTTTCAATTTTACATTCACTTATTTTAAAGGTCTGATTGTCGTTTAAGGGATACATGTGCTGTTAAAGGAAAACTATACCCCCAAAACAATGTAGGTCTCTATAAAAAGATATTGCATAAACCAACTCATATGTAAAACCTTGCTTCATGTAAGTAAACCATTTTCATAATAATACACTTTTTTAGTAGCATGTGCCATTGGGTAATCATAAATAGAAAAATGCCTCCTGGGATCCTGTGATTCAAGGGTGCACACAAACATACCAAACAAACTATAAAATTTGGTCACATGAGCCAATTAACAGACAGAGTTGTGTCTTTTGCTTACACACTTCTTCCTGTTACAGTTAGAGCTGAAATATTTCTGGTCAGGTGATCTCTGAGGAAGCACACAGACCATCACCAAATGGTGGTTCAAGGCAAGAGATGTAAAAGGGCAATATTTACTTAGATATATATACCAGGTTGGTAAGATTCTTTAATATTTCACTTTATTTGATATAAACTATTTGCTCAAGTATTATTCTCGGGGTATTGTTTTCCTTAAAGTAGATCGTTTTGGCAATCACAGAGCTAAGCTTGTTAATTACCCTGGGATGAATCCCATATGGCCCTGGACCTTTGTTTATCTTAACATGTTCTAGTCTCTTTTGAATTTCAGCATGTGTGAACCATGCATCATTACATGTATTATTATAATTGGGACTATTAATAAGGAAACTTTCATTAGCTGGGTACTCATTTGTGTAGACAGACGAAAAGTATAAAATTTGAATCTGAGCTTTTTGCTTGTTCACATCAACCAGCTGACCCCCTCTGATAATAAATGTCCTACCCCTTCCTGTTTCAATTTTTTACTATTAATATATTTAAAAAATAATTTTGGATTCTTTTTACTGCTTACTGCTATATCCTTTTCCTTATCGATTTTAGCTTGCCTGATAGCTTTTTTGCATGATTTATTGTCCTCCTTGTACCTTATAAATGATTCGGCTGTCCCAGCTAACCTGAATGCCTTAAAAGCATGTCTTTTCTTACCCACCTCAACACCAACACTCCCATTTTTGTTCAGTGTTTAACCCTGTGAAAAGCATTTCCCACTTAATATGTTGCAGAGATGCTCTTATACGCCTGAAATTCAATGTTTTAGTTACTCCCTTATAGAGTTGCCACACACAAGCAGCACTAGACAAGCAGAGTATGACACACATGC
>CM044433.1:152782508-152803276 GCA_024363595.1 Xenopus borealis
AAGCAGAGAATGGTACACACAAGCAGAACTGGGCAAGCAGAGAATGGTACACACAAGCAGCACTGGGCAAGCAGAATATGACACACACAAGCAGCACTTGGCAGGTCACACACAGGGTGCATAGGGAAGACAGAACAGAGCAGGAGACAGGGAAACCTATCAGGAACACTCTAAAATGTACTACATACAGCATGTTGTATAAAGTGTGAACAGGTGAACAATGTGAGCAGTTTAAGGTTGGGTCTCAGTTGTGAACAGTACAGGGCTTTAGGGGTGTGAACAATAGATGAGTTACAAATGTGAACAATGCAGGAGGATTACAGGTGCAAACAATACAGGGGATTAGTCTGAATTTGAGTCTTGAACAATGCAGGGGTCAGATACTCTCTGTAGTGATAACTTTTAAAGCTTACACACGGTAAGCTGACACAGCAGGCAGACTCTCATGGACAGTCATACAAGGGGGTGCGGCCCACGGGCCGCCAGTTGGACAGCCCTGCCTTAAAGAAACAGTAACATCAAAAAATTTAGGCATTGTAAAATAATACAAATATAATGTAGCGTTGCCCTACACTGGTAAAACTGCTGTGTTTGCTTCAGAAACAGTACTATTGTTAATATAAACAAGCTGCTGTGTAGCCATGAGGGCAGCCATTCAAAGGAGAAAAAACTCAGGATACACAGCAGATAAGCTCTGTAGAATATAATGGTGTTATCTGTTATCCACTATTTAACTTGTGCCATATATCCTTTTTTCAGTTTCCGCCATTGCTACACAGCAACTTGTTTATTTGAACTATAGTAGCGTTTCTGAAGCAAATACATCAGTTTTACCAGAGCAGTGCAACAGTACATGATATTTTCATTACTTTAAAACGCTTTCATTTTTTAGTGTTACTGTTCCTTCAATATCTTGGAATAAACATAAAATAAATAATGAATGTAAATTGCAAATGTAGCATAGCACTCTCATAAATTTTAAATTCAATTGTTTTAAAGGTTTTCTTATCCTTTAATACTGATCAGCCTGTATGCCATTTGAATTGTATTCACTTTTTTATCAAAGTCTTAACTTTTTTATTTCTCTTGTCCTTTAAAATGTTCAGATTCATTACAGCTGCAGAGGTATAGCTACAGCAATAGTCATTCCTTGAATAAGAAGGTATATGGATAGAAAGTAAATTATAGAAACCTCAGATACAGTGCATTCCAGATAATAGATACTATGAGGACAACTGTGTGATGCCTTTATTATGAAAATACAACAAATTAATAGAATAGGGGAAAACTAGTTAGTAGCAGTGGAAGCTGAAGTACAAACTGATAAAGAAAGCATAAAACATCCTCAAAACTGGTAAAGCAAATTCATTAAAGTATTAAGTGGCGATATTAGTTTGGCGGAACACATTTTTGGATCAGGAGCTGGCTGATATATATAGTAAATAATTTTTTTTCATTGTATAATGGAGCTAGAGGCACAATGCTGGGTGTGTAATTTCTATCCATTCTTGTACGCCATAAACACATGAATACAAGGTACAGACAAGCCTAAAGGTATGGCACGCAGTTGTGCGAATTCAGTACTAGTTATTTTTACAGCACCTTTTTATTAGGAGTATATTTAATTGAGCTGCTCTATAATAAAAATCTGTATCTTATAAAAAATATTTATTGTTGATAAATATTCCTCCAAAATAAAGGACCATTATTTATCAGTGTGCCCACTTTCACTTTAGATCCTTACATGGTAATGTCACCTTTATCACAGGCTCTTTGGTCACATTGATGTTCTCACTGTGCTAAAATATCTATGAACCTCCAAATTCCTCTGAAGTGAGGGGCAAAAAAGGCCAGTTAGGGAATTATTTTGGAATTTTTTTTTTTTTTAAACACCTGAATAGCCATGGAAGACCACTCTAATTAATCAGGCCTGAACCATTATACATTGTCCTATATATTCTTAGTAGGGATGCACTGAATCCAGGATTCGGTTCGGGATTCGAACAGGATTCGGATCCGGCTGAATTCTTCTGCCTGGCCGTACCGAATCCGAATCTTAATTTACATATGCAAATTAGGGTCAGGGAGGGAAATCATGAGACTTTTTGGCACAAAACAAGGATGTAAAAATTGTTTTCCCCTTCCCACCCATAATTTTAATATTCAAATTGGGTTCGGTATTTGGCCGAATCTTTCGGAAAGGATTCAGGGGTTCGGACTAATCCAAAATAGTGGATTCGGTGCATCCATAATTCTTAGAGTTATGGCTGAATGACATTTACAACTATGTTTTCCTATATCTGTAACCTTGCTATTAGCTAATGGGTCACTGACCAAATGTGAGACCTTATAGTGAGGGAGAGAGCCAAACAGTCTGAAAACCATTGCTCTATAGAAATCAGATATAATACATAGGAGCGAGTTAATGTAGTGAACATAGATGCAGTGGCATATCAATACAGACAGTAGAACAAATGATTTACTGGTATAAAGGGCCAATTAGAAATACATTATGAAGGGACAAATCTATCAGACATGGGAGTAGCTTAGTTTTAATGTATTAGTCCTATTTAAACAAACCAAAAAAAGAAGTTGCAATCAGAGAATACATTAATTAAAGCACAGATTGATGAACAAACATAGTTCACTTGATAATTATTTAACAGAAAAGGCACCGTATCTGTTCCAGTGTCTGTACTTTAAGCAGCCTTGAAAGCCCATGTATAATAAGTGCAACAGACCGATTTAAGGAATACAGTATATATATATATATATATATGTCCCGCTCTGCCAGTGTGCGGAATGGATACATTGATCACGGTCAAACCATCCCACCCATGAAATCCATTTTCACATCCAAGTCCAACTGGAAAAGAGACAAAACACATATTCATTCCCCCATAGCCCTACCTTCCTGCAAATCCCTATCACTCCATTTGCCTAATTTTGTGCTTTGCAGACAAATACATATTTTTTGGCAGATCTCCATAACCAGCCTACCCCAACAGAACTGTTCATGGAATAGTGGGATTCCTGTAGTGGTAGAAGAAGGGATGGCTTCACAGCAAGGGAATGTGTCCTGTCTCTGCTATGTGAGTCAGCTTTTAACCCCTTGGCTGCCATCTCAGCGACCGCGGCAGACATTTTTTTTTTTTTAACAAATCTGATGCCCCCCGTCACATTTATAAATATAATAAATATCATATTTAGTAAATCAGACTGGCTGTGTCTGTTGTCTTTAATATAAACAGAGACATTAATATGAAAATTACCATAGGCGCCGCTCCCCATGTTTATATGAACAATGTTATAGCCACTGGTTACTTTGAACATTGAAATTACACTCTGATATCTTCCCTTGCTTTTCCAGTCTCTCCACATAGTTAAGCCTATTCGGTCTCCATGATCACATTAAGGGATCAGGAAAAATTCTTACCCCATTTCTTGTTATCTGTATGCTTTACTTTACTTTATCCAGTATGGTAATTGCCTGGACCCTTCCAGTTCAGTGAGGATAGGTAGTTATTGCAGTAGAACAGTGAGAAAGAGAACCACAGTATATTTCAGCCTTGGATCCTTTACCACAGTAAGTAGTTCAAAGCTATAATTGAAATAATATATACAGTATGTATAATACACAAGAATAACACATTTTTACAATATATCCTTATATTATAATAACAACATTATAATAATACACAACCATGACTATCATGTAAAGTATAACCTTCACGTGACTTACTAATACTTGTGTATAAAACTAATATAATATAAGGATATTGGATGCCACCTCAGACTTCCATAATCTGTATGGCCTTGTGCTTTCATACGGTCAGGGAAATCCTCAGCGACTTCTTATATTTTACATTAGGGAGCACACTATTCCCTATAAAATGGCCATTCCTAAGTGCACTGTCAGACTGAAGCATGTTTAATTACAGCAATTTGGCACTGGGTAACAGCCCTTTGAGTGTGGTTCTTCTGGGTGTATAAAAATGACATAATGATTAAAGCATGACCAGCTTTAGATCAGATGAACAAATGTTTGGATTATTTGGATCCAAATTTTGCAAACATGAAATAATGGAAACTACAATTATATACTTTTAGTTGAAATGGTATATTTTCATGGTGAGTATATCATCTGCTCTGCAGACACCCTTACCTGGCAGACTGCTATTCCCTCTAAAAACCCAAGGATGGGTCACAAATCCAAGAGCTGACCATTACCGCATCCTTAGCCTTGTGGTATTGATGCTTTCGATTAGTAAAACATGCAGTAGATATATTTTTCTAGCACTAGTATATATGAGCTACAGACAATTTACAATTGGTCTTCATCTTTTTGTAGTTGATTGATTCAAATATTTGTTCTGCTTTGAATTCCAACTGCTGTCTGGTTTGTTAGGGCTTAATCACCTTATTAATTAATTGTTTTTATTAAAATACAGATAAACAGGTGTTATACATATAAGCAATACAAAAATAACCAGAATGATTAGAAAATAATAATCAGATAATAAGGCTCATTAACAACCACAATCGCAGTTAAAAATGCACAATAATGGATGCCATTGTACAAACTGACACCATTCATTAAAGTTACTTATGGCTAAAGACACTACATGCACTAAAATTACAAAACTGTGCTTGGCTGGTGTGTCCATCGCACCTCCTGTTCCAAATTGCTCCCAACTTTGGTTCTGATTCGTCAAAAAATGTGCACATGAAGGTCCCCCAAACTACTGCAATTATGGGGAATAGTGTGGAAATCTCTCGATTCTGGGTAAAAACATGGCACATTCTAAGCTCTTTTGGGCAGGGCCTTCTTTGCATTTTGTATTGATTTCTGCCAGGGGCCCAGCTGCCATGAGACAAGTTGAGAATCTCACCTCAAACAGCAACAGCCCGCATATTACCAGGGCCAGCAAAATCCCGCTCCTGGTAACTATAAGGGGCAGATTTACTAAATTTGTGTGAAGGATTCTAAATTCGATCGAATTGTAAAATTGCTATTTTTTCGAATTTTAAATTTGGCCTCTTCAATAATCGAATTTGCAAAATTCGATCGTATCGAATGATTCAAATAGATCCAATAAAAATCTATTTGATCATTCGATGATCAAAGTACTTGCCCTTTAAATTTTAATCGATGGCCCAATTCGCCAGATTAAACCTACTGAATTGCTATATATGCCTATGGGAAACTCCCATAGGCTTTTTTTAAAGTTTTCTTATTGAATAAACTCAAGAGGAGTCAACCTCCTCGTCGCTCCCCAGCACTTAAATTTTTTGAACATGAGCATGAGTGGGACCACATCAGTAGTGAAGAGACCACAATTTGATTTCCTGATAAAATTTTAAGATCAAATGGTTTTACAAAAAAAAAACGTAAAATTTCCTTTGATTTCACGAAAAAACACTTCGATCGTACTATTTTTTTCGTGAAATCAAAGGAAATTTTAAGGTTTTTTTTATAAAATCGTTCGATCGTACGATTTTATCAAGAAATAAAAAACCGGTAAAATCCTTCAAATTGATGTTCCATTTGGTTGGATTTTAATACGAAAATCATTATAGGGTTGAATTCGAGGGCTAATAGTGCTCGAGAATTCGAACCTTAGTAAATCTGCCGAGTGTGCAGTTGCGGTCTCTTCACTACTGATGTGGTCCCACTCATGCTCATGTTCAAAAACTTTAAGTACTGGGGAGCAAGGGGGGGGGCGACGAGGAGGATATACCACTGCTGTATGCACTGGAGTCATATAGTGTGTAGTATGAGCAGGGTCGGACTGTTGTTACAGAGTATCACTATTTAGTGGGCTAGTGGGGGGCTGTTTGGGCTTCTGTATACCGGTACTTGAAATTCCAGGGCTTATTTTGAATCACAGTCCATAACTTAGTATGTGCTTGTAATACTGCTTTGCCCAGCCAACTGGAATGTACAGAGTAGTTGCGAGTACAAATATTTTGCCTAGTTTACCAGAATATACTCTCTATTGATACACCTCTATACCTACTTTGCCTAAGTGTTGAACTTTATATTTGCTTTGCCGAATTAATGGTACAGAGAACCTTTATAACCTATATTAACCGTTGTACAAAGAAAATTCCTCCACTCAACTCAACTTTGTTTGCAGATATGAAAGTAGATTTCTGTGCTTTTTGTTGAGAAACTGACAGAAGCTGCTGATACTGACACACTTAGCTACACCATAAACATGTCTCTAAGGAGCACTAGGTGCAGAAGAGTTTAGCTGTAACCCTTTGGGCACCTGGGTATTCACTGTATATTCCCCCTATCAATCTAAATGAAGGGTATCAGACTTGTGAAAACATATTTGTGCTACTTTTACCTGCTCAGCCAGTTCCACGACTTGCTGACAATGAGAAGAGTCCCAAAGCGGGATGATTGTATTCTGGCATTTGGAATCTCCTGGACAACTGCACAATCTAACAAAGTCTGTCAAGTGTGGGAAAAGGTAAATTATAGAAGATGCCAGAGGGCAATACAATAGTGTTTCACAATCAAACAACAGTGACCCGCTGAGAAGGACAGGTTTAACTAAGTGATCCTCTGTAAAGGCTTCCAAACACAGAAAGGCTTAATGTGCTGCTAATCTCCAAAATTTCTCTCCCAACAACCAAATCTTAAGCTGTAAAATATTCTGCAGGTTCTTTGAGATACTCCAGGGGAGCCTGGGTGTGTTATGCCCCTGAGGCTGGACACAATAAAACAAGTAAAGACTTTGTATTCATGTTTAAGTTTCTGCACTAACAGCAAGTCTCTGGTCCTGTTATTCAATGGGTGTGATGGTTTATAAACTTGCTGAACTTACCCTATTTCAGAAGAATGGCCATGCCACCGTGGGGTATATTTATTAAAGAGTGAGGTTAGGGATTGCCATAGTCCACTAGAGTGAAATTCTGCCACTCTCCATTAATTTCTATGGGATTTTTATCAAAGGATGAACTTTCACTTTCACAGTTCCAAAAGGCAGTTCAGGGAGATTAGTTGCCCGAAAAAGAAGAGATTTGTCGCTGGGCGACTAATCTCCCCAAGTAGCAGCGTGTGCTACTACCCTTACAGTTGATCAGCGGCAGCATCTTATTCCTCTTCTTTACTACATCCCTACGCTGTCCATAGCGTGGTAACTTCTATCTTTAACTTGCCCATGTTTTACATATGCCACTGTTTTTCTTTTTTAATTTTTAAGCAATTAATACTTTAGTAATTACACTTTGGTGCAACAGTAGGGACAGCAGATCTAACAAATATTAGGAGTTGGGAGCAGGGTTAAAGTCTTCATGATCCATGGGAATCAACAAATTGTGAACTGTGAAGATAAAATATTCATACTCTTGGGTCATTCTACTTATGAGTCTGATCTTTTATCATTCTGGCAGAGTTTGAGGAATAATAACATCTTTTATTTTTATATTTGCTTACTCTAGTGCAGTGATCCCCAATCAGTGGCTCTTGAGCAACATGTTGTTCTCCACTCCCATTAAATGTTGCTCAAAACAGGTGCTTATTTTTGAATTCCTGGCTTGTAGGCAAGCTCTAGTTGCATAAGAAACATATTTACTGCCAAGAATTGCCTCTTGTAGGCTGCCAGTCCACACAGGGGCTACCAATAGGACGAATGTGAGGAGTGCTGTGACATCTAGGAAATGCAGAAATGGAAAGTGAAAGTAATTTCCTGCCCAACCTCTATGGGGCAGATTCACTAAAGCGCGAAGCGTCTAACGCTAGCGCAAATTCGCCAGCGTGACGTCAAATCGTAACTTCGCAAATTCACTAACACCGTCTCTGGCGAATTTATGCTAGCGAAGTAGATAGACTTGCGCAACTTCGCACCCTTACGCCAGGCGAAGTTGCGCACTGGCGAAGGATCGTAATTACGCAAATTCACTAAGATCAACTTTTTGCTGTTCGTTAGCACTTACGCTAGACTT
This sequence comes from Xenopus borealis, assembly GCA_024363595.1. Taxonomy (NCBI): domain Eukaryota; kingdom Metazoa; phylum Chordata; class Amphibia; order Anura; family Pipidae; genus Xenopus; species Xenopus borealis. The sequence continues at coordinate 152,790,468 of CM044433.1, forward strand.
TACTTCGCCAGGTCAGACCTGGCGAAGTGTAATACAATAGATAGGAGGTTGAAAAAAAAATTGAAAACGCTGTGGCGTGTTTTACCATTTTATAGGTTTCTATTGCAATTCGGTAGGTCCAATCTGCCGAAGTAAACTTAAATAAACTTTAAAATTAAAAGCCTTCGCTGGTCGAATGATCGAATATTCGTCCATTCGACTCTTTTCGAATGTATTCGATCGTTCGACCATTCCCTAGTCGAAGATCGAATATGCCAAAATTCACATATTCGACCAAACAAATAAATCCTACATTCGAAATTCGATCGAATTCGATCGAACTTCGAATCCTTCACGTGATCGGCCCCTTGATGTCTGTGTGAGAGGTCCCCTTTAAAGAAGTTGATACACAAGAATCCAATAGCAAGAGTTATAAATCACACCCAGGAATACACACAAGTAAGACCTATATTTGGGAAAAGTCTGCTATTGTCTGTCATCTTTTATAGGCTCCCTTTGGCGCCAAAGCGTGATGACGTCATGATGCTGGCGTGCTATTCTGACACCGGCGACTGTTCTGACGCACGGGAGGTGAGACAGGTAAGACTTCCTTACACCTAGGAGGAAGGGTTGGATATTGTGGTGGGTGGACAGGGCATCAAGCCAAGTCTTATTGCCTTGGTGCCAATACTGCTTCGCCTGGCACTGGAGGTAGATCTGTCTTTTGTGCAGTAGATGTTATGGTATTGGTGGGCAGGCCGGAACTAGAGGTAGGCAGGAGAGGCAGCTGCCTAGGGCACAACGATTTGGGGGTGCTGGGCAGCTACCTCTTCTGCCTACCCCTAGACTGAACCTGGCACTAAACTTGTACATGAACAGCAAAATTGCACCAATACCACACATGCACGCTTGAACGTCTCTACTGCACATGTGCACAAATGCCGCTATGACACATGTACACAACCACTACTGAGAGACGGGGATGGGGGGCGATCTGGCTGGCTGGTCTGCCTAGCATGTGTTTTGATGCTTCATGCACAATTGCGGTGCACACACCTTTGTCTGATATGACAGTGGAACTCAATCCACATTCCAAGCAAAGCTACACAATAACTGTAATTAGTTATAAGACCACATACTGCTAATATTGAAATAGAAGATGTGTGATTTTACACCAGAATTGAATGTGCCTATCATAGGTTGCACTAGGACAGTGCTACTGTTTGACTGATATGGGCCTGGCTCTCCCAGCATTCAGTAATCCATGCTGCCATGGGGAGGCCGCCGTCAGGCTAATTAAAGGCCTGGCTTTGGCTAGCGGGCGGTTGGGAGGAAGCATGATGATCCCACTGACCAGAGCGGAGCGTCTCATGTAATTATGCCATTTCCAGGCCCATGTGCTATAAATAACATGGCAGAGAGGTGGCTGTTTTTAAAAGTCATTTTTACTATGTCTTTTGGTGTGTGGTCGGAATAAGGACAGAGAATATATATATATAGAGAGAGAGAGAATGAAGGCATCTTTTGAAGCCAAATAATAGCTGGGCAACAAAACAGAGCTTGGCTCCTTAATTTAGATGCACACAACCACTTGCCCTCCAGCTGTTAATGAACTACAACTCCTAGCATCCCTCATGAACTACTGGAAATCCTTCTAGATTCATCCATAGGCATATTTAGTAACAGAACTCTGCCCAGCTTTAGTTTGTAAGCTCTTGTGCGCAGGGCCCCTTATAGCATTTATTATTCTGTAATCCTTCTAATAAATTAATGTAAACTAGTGTAATGTGATGGGTGCACTGTATAAATAATCATGATGATTAACGGCAAACACATTATTAAAACAGTTTATAAAAATATTTCAATAATGGATTCTTATTATTTATTTACATACCACCTACACTCTGCAACATTTTACAGACATGTACAGGCAGTGCACCCCTTGTACAACATTAATTCAGTGACTAGAGCTTGTGCTTACTTTTTTGGCTAATGTTTTTTATTGACGAAGAAATTTAGCTTCATTAGCTAAAATGTCCCTCTTTGCCCAATCTACATATTATAGATTTTGTGCAATTAAAAAAAAGTGTTATACAGACAACCATATTTTGCATTTATTGAATTCATGCTGAACAATGGGGGTAGAGTGTCTCTTTAAAAAGAGTATAAATTAGGGTGAAATCCTTTTTTCTGTCCTTTCTATTATCTTGACTATGTTTGAAAGACAGAGATTCATGTTTTAGTTCTTCTATATCTGTAACTAAGGGTCTATTTACAGTATGAAGCCTCAATTTTTTTTTAAATCGAGTTTTTTAGGGAGAAAACTAAAATTTTTAGAGGAAACAAACTTGAATTTTTCAAGATTTATTGTGCTCCAAAGCTGCTAAAATCTGAATCATAAAAAATCCTAAAATCCTTTTACAATTTGAAGATGTTTCATGCGTTCATGATATTCAAAGATTTCAGGCTGGTTTTCTTTCCATAATCCGGAAGATTTTAGTTTTTCAGGTGTTAAACAGTAAAAGTCATACAATTCAGGCATGAAATTGGAAAAGTTGCACATTTGATTTGACACAACTTTTTCCTGCACTGACCTTTTGATTTGATTTTTTTTCTAAATTAGTAAATTTCATGGTTGGGAGTTAGGTCGACTTAGTTTTTTTTAAATTGTCTTTTTTCGTTGAAATCTTCAGTTCGGCATTTCAGAAGGTATCTGGCTGCTAGGATTCGATTTACCATGCAACTAGACAGAATGGAAGATAAATAATAATAGAGAACCTGAACAGAAAGATAATATGTAAAAAAATAAATAGAATTTCCCTTGAGAAAGGCTTTATGCCAAACATCAGGGTCATTCTCAGTTTCTGGTAAGAATATCTGCTTCCTTGTACTGCTTGTATATTCTGGTTACAATTTGGTGTTATGTATTTGAATATCATTATTAACTGGAATTGTCTTTGATGTACACTTATGGGTTTGTTTTACTAAAATCTGAATTTATGTCATTGTCCCAAGAAAAAAAGCTTGACAAAACTCCCATGCCCGATTTAGCCTTATTTAGTAATAAAATAACTTGATTTAATGGGATTGGTAAAACACTCGAAAAAGTGAAAACCCGAACTGTGAGATTTTTCTCTGGCTTTTCTCCCAAAAATGTTTTTGCCTGAAAACCCCCAAAAAGTCAGGTTTTGAGGCTTAACCCAGCGCAGACCATGATAAATTAATAGAGGACCTCGACAGGTCTGAGATGGCGGAATTTCGGATTCTGGCTTTTTGCGGCATTGGGGTATAAAAAAATCTTGCAAAATTTGAGAATTTTTTTATTCCAAGAAAAATTTTAGTTTTTGCCCCAAAAATGTGAGGTTTAGTAAATACCCCCCAATTGTAGGAAGCACATAGCACTGGTACCTTTGTCTGTGCAAGCCCTTAATAGTAAAATAGTATTCCTAAAATGACCTTATTCCCTTATGGTGATCGTTATGGGGCACTGGGAAACTTATTTCAATTTACATATTTTGACTCAGTTAGAATGCCCTCCATTTATCTGTTTTTCAATAGAAAATCAATAACATTAATAATTGTAGCCTTACATAGCAATAATTATTTGGCTGCTGGGGTCAGTAACATCCATTTAAAATATGAAAAGTGGCAGAAGAGGCAATTAATTCATAAATTAAAAGAAATAAAATATGAAGTCCAATTGAAAAGGCCATTCTATCATACTAAAAGTTATTTTAAAAGCGAAACACCTCTTCAAAGCCTATGGGCACACACCATTGTTACTTTTGTAAAATATTTCAGTGCACATAATGTTAGAACTACTCAAGTTGTCACAAAATGCTTTCATTAAACCTATGAGAACAATATTTTTGGGTCTTTTCGTGCCTGAGAAAACTGACGCAAGAGTGATAAATCATGTTAGGAGCTACTTGAAGCTACTTGAGATTACTCAATAATAAGACCAAGAGGGAAAAAAATTAGATTATTGGTTTGTGATAAATGTACCTTTTGTTAATACACTCTCGCACAGTGGGCAGCCCAGGATGGCACAGCTGGGATTTTTTTGGACATATGCTTGGTTTTTATACTTTTTCCTTTAGCCAGTGTAGGGCTCAATTACATTTTAATCCCAAGCACTATGAGGCAAATATACAACGTTTCCCATGTTGCTACACAAAAATTTAATGATTCTTAGCTTTTCTAATGAAATGATTTATGGGCTCATACAGCATTATTACAAATTTGGTTTTCACTGAAGGAATATCAGATTTAAAGTGGCCTGTGTAATAATGTAGACTTTCTCTTCTAGATTTCTCTCTGATTACAGTATTGTATTGATAACTGAACTGATCCAAAGTCTCTGAGTAACTGGTATACAACTGAAATGTATTGAGGTCTCCAGCATGAGGTGATCAGTAATGGCACTAATGGTGGGATAACTAGCTCTCAAGAGGGTCTTCTTGCCTTATAAGGGATATGCAAACAGAAGCAAATGTTTCCCTTTGCATCCTGACCACAACTCTCAGAGCTGAATCTAATTGCAGGCTCCTCTCCCAGGCGTCCCTGAGCCACATGAGTAGAGTCGGCACCAGGACTGTAGCTTGGAAAGAAGGGGGGCACACACATACTATCTTGTGGGTTGATCCTTGCCTTTTTTGACAGAGCCGTCATCTGGCTCTGATTGAGTCTGTGGTCAGGAGGTTCATTATAGAAGTGGTGAGGCAGTGAAGAGGCCACAGGGATGGCTGCTTGTGAGGGGTTAATAAGGCCTCCCATGTTCACATACAATCTTCAGCTCCGGCTCACTGTTTTATCATCTTCTTTCTTTCTCTATTCAAATATTAGTATGCAAAAAGGGACAAATTAGATGTGTCATCTTCCTTAATTTCAAATATCCCTTACTTAGGGGCACATTTATCAGTATTTACAATTGCACTTTTAATTAACACAGTCTTGAATATTGATGAATTACCCTCCTCTTAATGCAGAGCAAACCTGTGTCTATACAAATGTTGCCGGAATCCTTAGCAAGATAACAAGAAGCTGGAAGTTTTTGTTAGTTAGTTTGTTAGTTAGTCCAACATTAGTTGGATGACCATCTTTAGCCTGCAGGCTTTTTCTGAACAAATTTCTATAATGCATTTCACACACATTGACTGTGCCTGTCTTTGCACTGACTGCCTAGTAATAAAACATTTTGTATTAAGTTGGGTCTATAAAGATCTAACTTTGCTAAATGAGTTAATCTTTGCTTGATTTGTTCATGCATGTGCTGGCCCAAATCAAACTGATCCAATATAGATTGATCCACATTAATGGGCTGATTGAGGTCCTTGCCTAGAAGGTAAGAGCAAACCAAGGAAAGCCAAGGTCACATAGGGAGTTATTTACTAAACCTCAAATACATTTGGTTGGGATTTTTGGGGCAAAAACTAAAGTTTTTCATATTTAATATACCCTGCTGCTGCAAAAATCAGAATCAGAAAATCCACCATCTAAGACCTGTCAAGGTCCTGTATAATGCAAATTCGATACCTAACTTAAAAAAGAAACTGTTGCAAAGGGAATGTTTCTGGATCTGGCTGTTACAAACAAAACAGCTTAGAGGGTTAAATGAAGCGTTTCATATGAACTGTTATATATAAACTGACAATTGTAACGATATTGTTTCTTTTGTGGCCATCTAAATTTACCATATTCTTTTCCTATAGATTCTTTCAATGAATGAGCGAGCAGCTACCCAGGGAAAGCTTTGAACCAGGGTAAGGTAGAATTGCCTATATTTAACCTCACGGTTAAAGCCATTTGGTTTTGTTTATGTATAAAGTTATTAGCTTATTCACTAATTTGTACAATGATTTTAGGATCTAACTAAACTAAGAACATTATCTGGATGGTCTCCACAAAGAGATTGGACATTGCTACAATTTATATATTAGGTATGTGTATGGAATTCACATGATTTTTTCTTTATGCCTTTTTCACTCTTTTTTTCTGATTTTTTCATATGGACTATAGAAAGAAAGAGACTCATACAAGAATAATAGAAAAAAAATGAGAAATATACAATTGAAATGGTTTTAATGTTTTGATTTTGCACATTGATTAATTAGCTAATTAATGAGAGTATAAGGATTTGTGGAAGCACGCTAATCTGTATTTCTGACGAAGGGGGCCACCCCCCGAACCTCTACATCACTGACGTGAATAAACATGCAGGGGTCGCCCCACTTCACATGCCTTTGAGTGTTTGGTATTTCTTCTTATGAGGTATAAGTCAGCGGGAGAGGCACCTATCCCAATTTGAAGATATTGTGATGTCAGCAACCTTTACTATCAAAAGAGCCATTTTGCCCTCTATTCTAGTGATGGGCGAATTTATTCGCCAGGGGCGAATTCGCGGCGAATTCCTGCGATTCGCCGCTGGCGAATAAATTCGCGAATCACCAGCGAAATTTCGCTTGGCGAAAATTCGCAGATAAAACGTGTCTCGGGAGATTCGCCCATCACTACTCTATTCCACTAAAGAAAAATAGTCTGGAGCCGCAAAACATAACACAGCTTATAAACTTTTAAAAGTTTTAACCTTTTTTAAATTTGAACTGTTACAACAACAGAATACAACAAACAAAAGTGCAGTGTGCATGTGTAGGCCTACTTTGAAATAAATTGAATAAACACTGAATAGCCCTATAAAATGCTAGTGTTCTCATCTGTTTAAAGGCGAGGGCTATAGACGTCATTAAAATATGCATCATATACACGTCTATAGACTTCACACCTGCTACAGCTGGACTCTGGAGGCTTCTCTCTTGTCTTGAGTCTTGCTCCGGCTCGGTCTTGCAGCCATTGCACCTGCTGGCGGCATCCTGACTGTGCGACTGCGGTAAGCTAACCATCGCACACTAAAGAAGTCGCGATGGCTGCATAGACAGGCAAAGCCGCAAGACAGAGCCGCAGCAAGCAGGATAAAGAGCCAAATGAGGTTCCGGAGCCGCATGTTGCCTACCCCTGGTTTACCCCAAAAGTCCGAAAAAAATCAGGATTTTCTTACAAAAACCTGAAAAAATTTGGGAGAAATCTTTATTATTTATGTGCTTGTGTAAAGAATGTTCATGTGCAATGCGCTAACATGAACATAGTGCAGAACATAGTTCTGCACAATTTAGTATCATCTGCACAAATAAAAACAGTACTTTCAATGACCACATCCAGGTCATTAATAAACACGTTGAAAAGCAAGGGACCTAGTACAGAGCCCTGTGGTACCCCACTAACAACACTGGTCCAATTAGAAAATGTTCCATTTACCACCACTCTTTGTAGTCTATCTTTTAGCTAGTTCTCTATCCAGGTACAAATACTATGTTCTAGGCCAACATTCCTTAATTTAACCAGTAACTTTCTGTGTGGCACTGTATCGAATGCTTTAGCAAAGTAAATCACATCCACTGCCATCCCAGAATTGAGGTCCCTGCTTACCTTCTCATAAAAAGAAATTAAATTAGTCTGGCAAGATCTATTACACATAAAACTATGCTGGCATAAACTCATAGTATTGTTATTTGCTATGAAGTCCAGTATCTTATCCTTTATTAATACTTCGCAAAGCTTTCCTACCACTGACATCAGACTAACTGGCCTATAGTTTTGAGGCTAAGAACGGGATCCCTTTTTGAATAGCAGCACCACATTAACAATTCGCCAGTCTCTCTGCACCATCTGCATCAATGAATCCTGAAAAATTAAGTAGAGAGGTTTGGCAATCACAGAGCTAAGCACTAGAGTAAACTGGACATTGAAGTCTGTAGGACCACCATTTGTTGGGGAGAATCCCAGAGCAAAACAAACTTTGTGGGGCCATGTTATTTAATGTAGCATAAGACTGTCTAGCGGCGCTAATCACACGCGGCAATTGATTTTCTGAAATTGCCCGAAGTTGCCTTGCGAGGAAACTTCGGGTGACTTCGGAAAATCAGTCTCCCCAAATCACCTAGGGGCCCATTTACTAAATTTGTGATAAGAATTCGAAATTTGAATATGCAAATGAGGTAACTTTGACCATCGAATTTCAAAATTCGACTGATTCAAATAATTCGAAGTACTTCCCCTTTAAAAAAAAAATTCGATAGGCCAGTTCGCCAACTTCGACCTCCCGAATTGCTTTAAAACACTATGGGAAGCTCCCATAGGTGTTTTAAAGTTTTTTTTTTGATCAAAAAAAATTCGATCGAAGGCTTATAATAGTTCGATTCGAACGATTTAATCGATCGATGGAATTTTTTTATTCAATTCGAATTCGATTTTTAGTAAATCTGCCCCTAACTGTTCCACAATTCCTCACAAAAGCTATTATCTCACCAGGAACTAACTTGTCTTAATATCCCACAGCTGCAGTCCCTTACTAAAGACTATTAGTTTAGTGGGTGGTGCACAGATTATCTGGAAAGCAGAGGGATGTTAAGTCCAAAAATTCATTACTTCATAAAGGAACAAGGTGAAGGCGTGGTTGCTTTACACTGTGAGCTGAAGGGGGTGGGGAATTGGTCCCAAGGGCATAGAGTCATACAACATAAGGGTTTTCTTTTCAATATGTAGAATCAGGTATATTTGTGTAAAAAATATTTATTTTTGAAAGTTGAGACAGTGTCTATGTAGCTTGTTTTCCAAAGCCCAACTGAATGAGATTATTCCAAAAAGGGTATATTTACTCCTTAAGAAGGGAGAAAATGTATATTGCTCAAAACTTTTTTCTGCTACAAAAAAAGAGAAACATCACAATTCCTGCTAGGAGTGTGCCTGTTCATTTTTATCTTGTTATAGTATCCTTCATCTTTATTCTTCATTATGCCAAAATTTGCATCTTAAAGCAGCTTTGTCTCTAATAAAACCACAATATATTTTTAATAATAGACCACAACATTAATCAGCCCATACAGAACCTGGCACTTCCATTCTTTTGTGGTATAAATGCTGGTGAAGCATAGAAGCATAATCAAAGAGAAAATTACTTTTAATATGAAGTAGGTATGAGCGGACAACTCTGGCCTAAGTTGCCCTTCTTAAAGGGATCCTGTCATGGGAAAAAAAATTGTTTTTCAAAATGCATCAGTTAATAGTGCTGTTCCAGAAGAATTCTGCACTTAAATCCATTTCTCAAAAGAGCAAACAGATTTTTTTATATTTCATTTTGAAATCTGACATGGGGATAGACATTTTGTCAATTTCCCAGCTGCCCCAAGTCATGTGACGTGTGATCTGATAAACTTCAATCATTCTTTACTGCTGTACTGTAAGTTAGAGTGATATCACCCCCACCCAGCAGCCTAACAAAAGAACAATGGGAAGGTAACCATATAACACAGGATAACAGCTGCCTGGTTGATCTAAGAATAGCACTCAATAGTAAACCCCATGTGTCCCACTGTGTACTATTCAGTTACATTGAGAAGGAAAAACAACAGCCTGCCAGAAAGCAGTTCCCTCCTAAAGTGATGGCACAAGTCACATGACCGGGGCAGCTGGAAAATTGACAAAATGGCTAGCTCCATGTCAGATTTCAAAACTGAATATAAAAAAATCTGTCTACTGGAGCAGCACTATTAACTGATGCGTTTTAATAAAAAACATGTTTTCCCATGACAGTTTCCCTTTAAGTGCAACTTAGTTTAGTAGTCATTTTACTACAGCGAGCTTCTTGATATGAGGTTTGAGACACAGTGTTTATAGGGGTTAAATGACTTGAACATTCCTTTTTAAATGTTATTTTAAATAGAGCCACTATAGAGGCAAAACATGAGATGGAAAGTAACAGGAGACAAAAGTTAGGTTGCATTCACCGTTTTTTTTATAATTATACAATTATAAACTGGGAACACGGAAAGCTATTGGTTGGTAGCCTTACTAAACAACATTCAACATTGAATCAACATTCATTTCACACACTGCTATTGGATGATGCGGTGCCTCTTGGAAAGGTATGGATCTGGGGACAACTGTGAAAGCATAGATCAGTAGTAGACAGCACAACTGCTGTAACATTTGGTGAGCAACTTGTTCATAAGATACAGCATTTCTTGCCTAATTCTTTATCAGGCTTAGGTAGGGCAATAATGAACACAGTATTCCTTTAAAGAGCTTGTCCTATTAAATTTATTGGGCACTCTTCCAGATGTTGGCATACATAGGCTTCATAAATAAGATTTGTGTTAAAATTCAGATTGATTATTATTTTAATAAAAACAACAAACAACCCATTGTGTATCAGCTCATATTGCTCCTCAATACTGTAGAGTCTATTTGTAAGGATCCCCTTACAATATTTCACCTATACAAGTATGACAGTTTAAAAGGTTTTTTCCCCTCTCTCTCTAATAATAAAATAGTACCTTGTACTTGATCCCAACTAAGATATACTTAATTCAAATTGGAGGCAAAACAACCCTATTGGGTTTGTTTAATGTTCCAATTATTTTTAGCAGACTTAAAGGGATACTGTCATGGGAAAATGTTTTTTTTTTTTTCAAAAAACATCAGTTGCCCCAGCAAAATTCTGCACTGAAATTAATTTTTCAAACAGATTTTTTATGTTTAATTGTGACATGGGGCTAGACATACTGTACGTTTCCCAGCTGTCCACAGTCATTTGACTTCTGCTCTGATAAACTTCAGTCACTTAATGCTGTACTGCAAGTTAAAGTGATATCAACCCCTCCCCCCCCCAGCAGCCTAACAACAGAACATTTGGAAGGCTTCCCACCACAAAATAACAACTGTCTGGTAGATCTTAGAACAGCACTCAATAGTAAAATCCAGGTCTCACTGAGACACATTCATTTACATTGAGTAGGAGAAACAACAGACTGCCAGAAAGCAGTTCCATCTTAAAATGCTGGCTCTTTCTGAAAGCACATGGCCAGGCAAAATGACCTGAGATGGCTGCCTACACACCAATATTACAACCTAAACAAAATACTCTTGCTGGTTCAGGAATGTCATTTTATATTGTAGAGTGAATTATTTGCAGTGTAAACAGTGTAATTTAGAAAGAAAAACTATATTATAAAAATCAGGACAGTATCCCTATAAGGCAGGGATCCCCAACCTTCTGAACCCGTGAGCAACATTCAAGAGTAAAAGGAGTTGGGAAGCAACACAAGTATGAAAAATGTTCTTTGGGTGCCAAATAAGTTCTGTGATTGGCCATTTGGTAGCCCCTATGTGGATTGTCAACCTACATTGAGGCTCTGTTTGGCAGTACACCTGGTTTTTATACAACCAAAACTTGCCTCCAAGCCTGAAATCCAAAAATAAACTCCTGCTTTGAGGCCACTGGGAGCAACATTCAAGTGGTTGGAGAGCAACATGCTGCTCATGAGCTACTGGTTGGGGATCACTGCTATAAGGTATGGTGGCTATTTGTAAAGGTAGCTCTGATATAGTGATGAGTTGATCCAAAAAACTGTGGGCCAGGTGGAATCAGGTTGAAATCTGAGAAAGCATTGAAGTTTTGGTTTGGGTGCTGGTCAGGCTTGGTAAGTACACTTCTCAATTTCCCTAAAGATCCCCTTTCTTGGGACCTGTAGAGGTAGTGAGTTTATTGACATAGCTACGGTTGTTTGTGCATCCAACAATGGCAACATTTTGTGGGAATGTGTTGGTATGTTTTTTGGGTTAGGTTCCGGTGTGGGTTTTTCCTGTCCACATGATTACTCTGAATTAGTAACCTTAGTAAGGGGTGAAGCTTTGATTAGGCTAGGAAAGGTCTGCACATAGTGGTAATTAGGTTATCAGAGGGTTACATGGGTGAAGCTGGTGATGCACATAACTGCATAGGAGGTTAAGATATTGAGCAGACCCACACAGTATGAATGCAGATTCCCTATTGTAGGAATGCAGCTAACTATGATGGAAGTGTTGGCAACCTCCAGCAGACTCATAATGGAGTTCAATGCACCCAAGTTTTATAGCTGCCACCATCATTGTGCAATTCTCCCTCCCAGTCTTCATTAAATTCAGTGGTTGGTTAATATGATGCAGGATATTAGACCAGCTGTCAGGCTGATACAGAAATACATTTGTGTACACCACTGAGCAAAGCTGAGACAGAGGTTTCCAGAGTGGGATCCAGATAAAGATGTGGGAGGGTGGAGTGGAAAAGACAGACAGCGAGACTCCAGAGGCAGAACTATTTTATATCTGGGGTGCTTTCCAGGTTTTGGGGTCTGTGGTCAAGGCTGTGTGGCTAGTTTGCTTTCAGGGAGAGCTTGGTGGCTGAGTCAGAATGCAAATGTGGAAGAAACAGTCATTGTGGCAGGATACAGCACCGGGCATTGCTTGGCACTGTGTGCTGAGAGACCTTGCACTGTGATAGGAACATCCTGACAGCTCACTCAGAGCATGATGGGATTTTACCATAGAGCTCACACTGTGACACACGGCGCATACTATGTTTTCACTGGCCAGTCTGTTGCTGGAACCTTTATTAAAGATCACTTGTACATACCTCCTAATATTTTGGAAATAAAAAGAGGGACAAAAAAAGTTGCAGCGGTGAATTTTTTGACCACGCCTGTTTTTTGTGGCCACACTTCCTAATTACCATGTTCATTTTACAAAATATGACAGGTTATAAAAGTTTGAACATATTTCTGTGTTTTTTTTTTCCAGTTATTACAGTTTTGCTAATGTAGGTGAATTGCCCTTTAAGCCATGAGTCTGTGAGACCTGTTATCTTATATTTTTACAATTACTTATTTGCTTATCTCAATATTGTTACAAAAGTATCTTATCTTCTGCTGTGGCTGTTCTGGGCTCTCTGCCAAAAGCCA
>CM044433.1:152805227-152823368 GCA_024363595.1 Xenopus borealis
CTATTAACTGATGTGTTTAAAAAAAAACATGTTTTCCCATGACAGTTTCCCTTTAAAGGACACCTATCACAAAATAAATGTACCCCCAACCAAAGGTGCTGGCTGATAGAGCCCGCATTCCGGTTCGGGGTACCAGTACTTTATCATAAAAAAAATGCCCCCCGCAAGTGCAGGCAAACTCGCACCGGGAGGCATGTGCATTAAGAAAAGCACCCCCGAAATAGTGGCCGCTTTTCACCATACACATGTGCTTTCCCAAAATCACTCAAAATTGCCTAAGGACGCAACTTTGAGCGACTTCGGAAAAGCCAGTGCCGCGTGTGAGTAGGCGCAGGCGATTATTCATTAATCAGTAGGAAGGCAGTGGGAAGCAGTTCGGGGAGATTTGTCGCCCCAAAGAAGAGGCGATTAGTCACCAGGTGACAAATCTCCCTGAATCTTCACGTCTGGCCTAACCCTTAGGAGGAAGATGTTTATACAGATGTCATTATCTCTAGTTATCATCGTGATCATTATTTATTTACAAAGCAACAGCAAGTTACACTGAGTTTTACATTATATGAATTTAAAAACAAGAAAGATATTTTATACATCTATATATTCAGAAGCCACAGGTTCTGTGTCTCTCCCTCCTCCTGTTTTTCAAAAAAGCAAAGCCATGGAAACTCCAGATATTACATTCCCTAAATAACTGGAGCTGTGGGGACCACCCCTGTCTCAGAGGGTTTGGGGGCGGAGGAAGAGAGAGGTGTGTGGGTTTGCGATGTGTGGCAATGGTGGGGGGCGCACTTATATTTAGAAAAACTTTATATAGAGACTGGGAGGGTTACATGTGGTATTAGGGAGGGAGGATGGCTGGAATAGAAATTGGGTATCTGCGTGGCAACATTTGATGTGGTTGGTATCAGAGACAGGGTGGTGCGGGGCAGAAAGTTCAAGGGCTTGAAGGAAGGGCATTTAGTCTCCTTCAGAATTTTCGCACAGAATGATGGGTGGGTTGTGTCACAGTTTAAAGCCTTTCAGAGCAAATTTCTTTTGAATCAAATTTATTAGGCACAAGTGTAGAAGAAACAACATTGTAAAACTGTTGTACATAGAATTTCAATAGGAATTTCCTGAAATGGAATGCTGACAAGATAGAAATATGTGATCTGATGTTCAGCCACATGTTTATGGTTCTAACAATAATTACTTCATTTATAAGGAAAATACTGTAGCACTGTTAGCACTGGTATAAGCAGAAGAAATGTCACTTTATTGCTAGTTCTCCAGCCTCCCACTATATAAACCTAAAAAAGGAAAGGCACATTCACCCACTCTGACACAGTGAACCAAGTGCAATTTCAGACAGGAAAATCGCCATATTTTTTTTCATACAATGCACAGTTACCCCCCAGAAATCATGTGTCAGAGCGCACAATGGCCCAGATACAATTCAGTGAAAAACATGTTTCATGGTTGATCGTGTGAAAATTGATGGACGACACTCAATTCAAGGAGAGTGTTTTCAAGTGTTAAATTGTTAGATAAGTGGACTCCGAATTGCGCCAGTCTGTCTGACATCATTTCTGATGTTTGGCGTGCGAGTGATGTCTGCACGCCATAACACTCTATTCCCATAAATCTATACTTTTAATACAGTTCAAAACCTTGTTTACCCTTGCAGCTTCTAACTAACAGTCAGAGAGTCTATTTCATATATAGCTTTTCTGATTATTAAAAATAATCCTCCCTAATAACGTTCCACAAAACTGATGCAAGGGTGTATAACTATAGCCAAGATCTCCAACCAGTGGCTCATAAGCAGCAAATTGCTCACAAACCCCTTGGATGTTGCTCCCAGTGACCCCAAAGCAGGTGCTTATATTTGAATTCCAGGCCTGGAGGCAAATTTTGGTTTCATAACAACCAAAACCTACGGCTACCAAATAGCCAATCACAGCCCTTATTTGGCACCCTCAGGAACTTTTTTTCATGCTTATTTTGCTCCCCAACTCTTTTTACATTTGGCTATTAAAGTTTGGGGACCACTGAACTATAGGGACAGCAGACATTGGAAAATGTGACACCCTCATTTGAGCTACTAAAAGTTGTGGGTGCCTGAAATTGATCCATGTGCTCTTGCCTAATAGGAACCAGACCTTTTTACTCTCCCTTTGCAATAGTCTAACGTTTGTAATACATTTTTGGAATGTTTGTAAAAGGTCTTTGAATTAGTTTAAAGGGAAACTGTCATGGGAAAACATGTTTTTTTTTTAAAATGCATCAGTTTATAGTGCTGCTCCAATAGACTCCTGCACTGAAATCCATTTCTTGAAAGAGCAAACAGATTTTTTTATATTCAGTTTTGAAATCTGATATGGGGCTAGACATTTTGTCAATTTCCCAGCTGCCCCAGTCATGTGACTTGTGCCAGCACTTCAGGAGGGAACTGCTTTCTGGCAGGCTGTTGTTTTTCTTTCTCAATGTAACTGAATAGTACGCAGTGGGACATGGGTTTTACTATTGAGTGCTGTTCTTAGATCTACCAGACAGCTGTTATCTTGTGTTAGGGAGCTGTTATCTGTTTACATTCCCATTGTTCTTTTGTTAGGCTGCTGGGTGGGGGAAAGGTGGGTGGGGGAAAGGGAGGGGGTGATCTCACTCCAACTTGCAGTACAGCAGTAAAGCGTGATTGAAGTTTATCAGAGCACAAGTCACATGACTTGGGGCAGGTGGGAAATTGACAATATGTCTAGCCCCATGTCAGATTTCAAAATGAAATATAAAAAATCTGTTTGCTCTTGTGAGAAATGGATTTCAATGCAGAATTCTTCTGGAACAGCACTATTAACTGATACGTTTTGAAAAAAAATTTTTTCCCATGACAGGATCCCTTTAATGTAAGAGAGCAAAATGTTCAGAATTGCACCTTGATGTTACATGATCTACTTTCTGATGCAGGGAGCATTGCCCAGTGGTTATGGGGGGGGGGTGGGGGGTATTGAAATGAATACATCATGTGTTTCCTCAAAGCCTCTCTAGATCTATGGCAATATGTCCAGGAAAGGTATTTCCTTGTAAAAAGTGCAATTCAGCAATAATTAATTAAGGCTTTAATTGGGCTTTTTTCCTTTGTATTTGTTTAGTTAAACAGCATAATTATATGTTACTAATGTAGGCATTGCCATGCATGAAATGTCGCCTTGCCATGGAGAATGCCCTGCCTAAAGATTTTGTATATAATCTTCCTTATTCCCACTTAGAACACCTGTCAGTGTTAATCTGTCTAAAAATTATAGAATTGGTTGTATCCTAATGTTGAAAAGTGCTTGGTTTGTCATCACTGGAGATCACAGCCAAAGGACCTAGTAATAGCAGATAGTAGTATACTATAGAGAGCTAGCTCAGATCATAGTGTATAAAAAAATCACTAATCTTAAACATTCCTACCAAAATGTCTATTAAGGTTATGGATATATGCAAGTATTGCTGACTCGGCTGTGTCTTAATTATACCTTATATCTTAATCCTCTAAAATAATTTTTAATGACTTTTTAACCTGAACTTCCATAGTATTATATTATGTCATATCTGTATTAAAACTGAGTGTAGTCATGCAAAATCTAATTTCAGCCCTGTCTTCTTTCTTGACATTGGGTTAGTGCTGTTATCAAGGTAGCATGTTAACATATTGAATTTGTTATGTAGAAAACAATATGTGCATCCATCCATCCCATATAGTGAATATGAAAAGGGCAGTAATAACACTGTAGTATAAGTGGGCAATAGAATTGACAGGAACAGGAACAACAATAAATTAATCAGCTATTTCTTTAAAAAATTAATAAAACAAAGCAATGAAATGTAAATCTGATTAACACATTAAATTGTCTGAAGCTCATGGTATTGTAATCACATATAGACCTATTTTGTTAACCAGATTTTTTAGAAGGAAGGAAGTTTGCTATTTGAGTCTGAAAACAGAAAGGTGTAGGAGTGAGTGTATTCATACCAGTGTCGGACTGGAGCCCATTAGACCCAGTGTATGTATATATGTATTGTATAACTGTATTTGTAAAGTGCTGTTAAGGAGCCGCAGCGCTGTACAGTGCATAAAAGTACAATATATATACATATATATATATATATATATATAAATATACACAGGGGAGACAAATCACATAATTAATATATACAGAATCATAGGACAAAGAGCTTAAGTGCTATGTGGTAAGAGACATAATGGGAAGGAGGTCCCTGCTCCGTAGAGCTTACATTCTAAGTGAAGGAGACAACCTCAAGGGCATTGTTGCCAAACCAATGGCTGAAGCTTTGTAAAGAAGCAATGAAAACAACAGGACTAAAGCATACATATTACATGTAGTCAGACCCCTGACCTGGTCACAAGTGAACCAACACCCTAACACCATGAGGAAACATGAATATTCCTTGTCAGTACAAGTGCCCATTGTCTTTTTTTACACTTACCTAGTTGTTTTGTCGCTCAGTAAATAAACATTGGAAAAGTCTCATATTTGATATGACTACGGTAATAAAATACAAGGAATTCAGGCACAGACCTTTCCAATACAACCAAGACGATTTCATATTTACAACATATGGTAGTGACTCTGGAGTATGGCAGTGACTCACCAAAAATTCCAAGGTCATTGCATCTTCCTTAAAAATTTGTACCAATACTATACAGGGGTAATTTGTTTTTGTCAGTACTGACACCATGTAGGCAAGTTGTGGCTGTTCAGTTATATGCACTTTATGTGTACATTATTCAGATGGTGCAAAATAAATACTCTTCGGACATATTGATGATAAAACTAGCAGTGACATAGCCTAAGTTATCCCTGCAAGGCTTGTAAAGTGATTCACAGTTACGTCTGCATTTCCATCTAACACCAGCAATGTAACTAAGCCCACCTGGGCCCGGGCGCAGGATGTGCACCTGGGTCTCCCCTCTCTAGACACGAGATTTTCTTACCTTCTGCGATGCATACTCAATTTCCAGTGGGCCCCGAGGGGGAGTGGACCCCTGGTGCAATTGCACCTCCTGCTCCCCTGGTAGTTACACCACTGTCTAGCATTGTAGTTAGAATTTAGGTCAGTGTAGGGCTTTTGTAGCATAACTTAAAGGGATACTGTCATGGGGAATATGTTTTTTTCCCTCAAAATGCATCAGTTAATAGTGCTGCTCCAGCAGAATTGTGCACTGAAATCCATTTCTCAAAACAGCAAACAGATTTTTTTCATATTTAATTTTGAAATCTGACATGGGGCTACACATATTGTCAGTTTCCCAGCTGCCCCCAGTCATGAGCCTCTGATAAACTTCAGTTACTCTTTAATGCAAGTTGGAGTGATATCAAACCCCCCTCCCTTTCCCCCCAGCAACAACAGAACAATGGGAAGGCTCCCTTACAGAAGATAACAGCTGTCTGGTAGATCTAAGTACAGCACTCAGTAGTAAAATGCAGGTCCCACTGAGACACATTCAGTTACATTGAGTAAGAGAAACAACAGCCTGCCAGAAAGCAGTTCCCTCTTAAAATGCTGGCTCTTTCTGAAAGCACATAATCAGGAAAAATGACCTGAGATGGCTGCCCAATATTAAAACTTAAACAAAATACTCTTGCTGGTTCAGGTATGAAATTTTATATTGTTAAGTGAATTATTTGCAATGTAAACAGTGTTATTTAGAAATGAAAACTACATCATAAAAATCAAGACAGAATCCATTTAAGGGAATAGAGGTCTAAGCAGTAACAAGTCGACTAATCCTAACCTGCTCTTCTCTCTTTCCCAAACTCTAATCTATTGTTATAACCCTTTTCCTTTCTATCCCAGCCTTCAGGCAAGTAGTGCCACTTTCTGCTTCCATCCCCCATTACCTCATTTGGGACTGTACAGGGCCACACCTTACAGATAAGAAAAAGATTAGCAGTGTGACCAATCTGGGCTTTGTCCACTGAATAGGTTGCCTTGTAAATTGCACTCATGCAGGGCACTATAACCTTTTACTGTAGATTATACAAGTTGGTAATTTAGCTCCCATGACCAAGGTGTACTAGAAGGGAAGGTAGCCCAAAATTAACTTTGAGATTGTTGCAGACACAGAATTAAATGTTTCTTAATATAGGTCTGTTTTTCTCTGTGGGTAGTTAGGGTTTGTGCAGTACTAATATTTTTCAACCCAGAATGTATCTTTCTTTTTGCCTTGATTGCATATCATAGTTAAGATGAAAGGGACCTTGAAGAGTACTCTGCAAAATTTATGGGACTCTCTCAAGATGCCTCGTGTCCATACATGATGAGATATAACTGAACAATGTGCCTGTAATTACTAACTGGGCAGTGCATTTTTCTACACAGATTTTCTGAAGGGTATCGGCTTGGAGTTGAACAGATATCAGGCAAACTGTGAAAATTATGATTGGTTAATTAACAATTTGTCCTGTGCATCAGGCACACCTCACAATCCAACGGCTGAAAAACTGAATCCACCCACTGCCACTCCATTTTTGTGATGAAACCAACCACATGCCTGCCAAATGATTGTGTCTGAACATGTCTGACCACCTCTACATGTAAATACATTTATATTACTCTTATGTGTTATGATACCACTACACAATAAAATAAATCACTGTAAATTTTACAGACTCTACAATAGCATTTATAATTCACATTTCCAGGAAAGACAGAAGGGGTCTCCAAACACAACAAACCCAATCATGGGATGAACTGGTCTTTACAAAACCATAGTGGTTAAACAGCAGGTGAGCATAGGAAGGGGCTAGAATCAGTTACATCTAACAGCCATCAAAATGTGTTATATAAGGGCTGTGTAGTCCAACATCAGTTGTACCTTATTAATAACCATCACCACAACTGTACACTATAACTACTGTTCTCCTCTACAGTATACATTCATGTATAAGTAAATCCAAATCATGGATTATAAAGATATTTACAGTATATGTGTTAAGTGATACTACATGTTCCCACTAGGTAAGGGATGATTGGGCCACTATGTACTTGCCAGGACTTTTGAATCCCAGTCTGGCCCTGTTTATGAGGTCAACTGAGGTCACCCAAAATCATCACTGCCATCTTCCATTTCATTTCTATGAAAGCATACTCTAGGTCTTCAGGCCAAAAAGTGATGGTGTCAGATAGCACCCCTCTAAAAGTCAAGGGAGGTTGTAATTCAGGCATTTATATACCAGTTGACCATCAACTCTAGATAATGGCAAAGAAAGCTTTGGAACTTTACAGACTTATACAGGTATGGGAAATGTTATTTGGAAACCAGTTATACAGAAAGCTCCAAATTAGGTTAAGACCATCTCCTATTGACTCCATCATAATCCTACAAAGCACATTTTAAAAAAAGTATTGTACTTGATCCTAACTAAGAAATCATTAATACTTATTGGAGGCAAAGAGTCCAATTGGATTTATTTATTAGGTCACAGACCTGCCCCTCTACATCATCGCCCTGCCTGTAGTAAAGGTGGCAACCCTAATTTAAGGTATGGAGATTCAAATTACCGAAAGACCCCTTATCTGGAAAACCCCAGATCCCCAGCATTTTGAATAATAGGCCCTATACCAAATAACTCTTCTAGTCACCTGAAAGCCCCAGTGCAATTTCTTGACTAGTGATAAGTGTGCAAAAATGAGTGAAATTTGAGAGACAAGAATATGTCCAAGCCACTTAAATAAATGGTGGGGTGATGCAGTTGTCAAGGGGCATACATGATGTGAGGTTGTAGAGATTCCATCACATAATACACCTGTATGTGTGCATCACACTCTGTCTTTTTACAGGGGAATGTTGGTGGTAGGGCTAGATCAGTGGTTCTCAAACTGGGGGTTGGGACCCCTTTGGGGGTCGAATGACCCTTTCACAGGGGTCGCTTAAGGGGTTCCAGTAGTAGGTTCATCTCTCTCTCCCCACTAGCCCTGGGGCAAGGTTGTAGCTCTCCGGGTGTTTGGGCTGGGAGTTGTAGTTCAGTAACCTGTGTAGGGAAGTAAGTTGCACTACAACTTTCTATATCCCCTTAGTAGGGACTGCCATACAGCTCTCCCTGCCCATTTAAAATTTGTAAAATTAACATGGTAATTGGGGTGTGGCAAAATTTTTTTGCTGCACTGGTCACAGAAAACAAACCTTTATGCAGCTACGCTGTCTCTTATACTTTCCTAACAATCCGCTCTGGGCTGGCAACCAAAATATTTTAATATTTTATGGTTGGGGGTCACCACAACATGAGGAACTGTATTAAAGGGTCACAGCATTAGGAAGGTTGAGAACCACTGGGCTAGATGATACATATAAAGCTAGATAGAATGGTACTCATTACTATAGCTACTTTGTGTAAATACAAACAAATCAATTGCCCAACCAACACTCTGTAAAAAGAGTATAAATGGCAACAGGTGAAAGAAAAGGGTAATTTTAATATAATGCCTTTTTTAAATCATAAGCATTATAAAAATATCTAACAATCGATATACAATATATTATGTCCTTTGATTTATCTATATCCCTCCCATAGGGCCCAATGCAAATACCTTTTCTACCCTACCCTAAGGGCTAGTCCAGACGGGGAGATTCGGGGGCGATCCGTCGCCGGGCGCGTGTTCACATGCGTGTTCACTTTTCGCCGCGACGGATCGCCCCCGAATCTCCCTGAATAGGTAGGCATTGGCGCTGCTTCAAAGCGCCGGCGCGTGTTCACATGCGGCGGCGCGATTTTCAAAAGCGCTCCAAATTGCCTGGCGAGGCACGCGCCGGCGCTTTGAAGCAGCGCCAATGCCTACCTATTCGGGGGCGATCCGTCGCGGCGAAAAGTCGCCCGGCGACGGATTGCCCCCGAATCTCCCTGTCTGGACTTAGCCTAAAACAGGCCCTTTGATCAACCATAAGCTGGATGTAGCTATCAGAAGCTGACTGATTAGAGTGAAACAGAGGAGCAGAGATTGGCAGTAGATAACGTACAGTAGATGATCTGCAGATAATACAGTAAACAATTGATGTGCTGCAAATTGCCGCCACAATGAAGCAGAAATGTGCTTGGGAGAACACAACAATAGAAAGGTAAATTGTCAGCAGCCCCCCAGCAGGGAATGGGTTCATCATGGTTTAAGCTTGGATGCCTGAGGCTCTGCTCACACCTGTGAATAGCAGTTTAGCTGCAGGGCAGAACTGCAGGACGAACTGTGGGGTAACAATGGGAAGAAGAGCCCAGCATGACAACCGACACACACCTTGCGCTTCTGTCCATGGCCTGTCACTAATTCATTATTTTCCTGTGCTGTCTATTAGTGGCAAGTAACCAGAGCAACCCTACTACTGCAGGGCAACTGACAACAAATACCATCATATATCAGCTTTCTTGGGAAGCAGTGTATGGCAGTGATACAACATTTTAGACTTGCCATATAAAGACAAAAGCAGCGTAGTATGAGTAAATTATAATATAATTGATTTCATATAATTAAGACTGCCAACATTGGCCTCATCTGCAGATGCTTGAAACGCAAATGAAAGTGCACTAAAGTCAACCTTTAATGGGGTTGTTCACCTTTAGATTAACTTTTAGGGCTCCTACACACGTGCGTTTTTGACCTGCGCTCCCCTGCGTTGCGTTTGGTCTAGACGCACCTCATTTTGTTCAATGAGGTTGTACCCACGAGACGCGTGTAAGCGCCGAACGCAGATTCAGACGCAACATGCTGCATTTTTCCTGCGTTCGGCACTTACACGCGTTCATGTGAGTACAGCCCCATTTAAAATAATTGAGTGCGTCTATACCTGCGCTCCCCTGCGTTTGAACACAGCAAAACGCAACGCAGGGGAGCGCAGGTAAAAACGCCCGTGTGTAGGAGCGCTTAGTATGATGTAGAGAGTGATATTGTGAGAATTTGCCATTTGTTTTCATTTTTTATTATTTGTAGTTTTTGAGTTATTTAGCTTTTCATTCAGCAACTCTCTAGTTTACAAGTTCAGCAATCTTGTTGCTAGGGTCCAAATTACCTTAGCAGCCATGCATTGATTTGAATAAGGGATTGGGATATGAATAGTAGCCATAACAATATATTTGTAGCCGTACAGAGCATTGTTTTTTAAGAAGAGGTCAGTGACCCCCATTTGAAAGCTGAAAGGAGTCAAAAGAAAAAGGCAAACAATTCAGAAACTATATAATAAAATATAGTTTCTGAATTGAAAAGTTGCTTATAATTGCACAGTTTTAACTTAGACATAAAGCAATAGAGACATTGACACTGGTGGAACTACTGGGGGAGCAGGGGTGTGATTGGGCCAACACCTGAACCCTCTCAGGGCCCCCTGGCAGCTCGTGCAAAGCCGATTCCAGGAGGAGAATCGTGTTGAGGGGGCTGGGGGGCCGGTTGCACATCCCGCACCAGGGCCAGCCCCCCTCTAGTTATGTTACTAGATATTGAGAAGCTACTAACCCATTACTCTCACCTTTACCTACTTGTAAAGTTCACGGGACAGAAGCCCAAGCTGTGGGAGATGGGTCACAGACATGACACATGCCCCCAAAATACAATATTTTGTATTAGAATTTTTCTATATCCTCACACATGTAACTAAGTGTAATATTATAAGTCCCTATTTTCACAGAACAGTCCTGAATTAATTGTCCTGGATGAATAGGGGCCTAGGCCAAAATGTATCAATTTTTAAAAATTGTTTATGTTAAGCGCTATGCGGTTTTCAACTCAGTCAGATTGCAAGTGATGCCTGACAAACAATAACATGCCCGCATAACAACCAGCACATTACATTGCTGAAGGTTCAAGCTTCTTTGCTCTTATTCTTTGTCTACTCATGAGTAAAAATATGCCCAGAGATGGAGATTCTTTAGCAACACTTACTTCGGATTTATCTGCTATCATTTTGTCTTGGAAGAATAAATTTTTTTGACTTTCTTTCTTCTTAATGGGACGATTCACCTTACATTTTAGTATGTTATAGAATGGCCAATTATAGTGTTTTTTTAATTATTTGCCTTCTTCTTCTGACTCTTTCCAGCTTTCAAATGAGGGTCACAAAATTCTTTGTAAGACTATAACATGATTATCTCTACTTTTTATTACTCTTCTTTCTATTCAAGCCCTCTCCTATTCATATTCCTGTCTCTTATTAAAATCAATGCATGGCTGCTGGGGTAATTTGGACCCTAGCAAACAGACTGCTGAAATTGCAAACTGGAGAGCTGCTCAATAAAAAGGAAAACAACTCAAAAACCACAGATGATAAAAAATCAAAACCAATTGCAAATTGTCTCACAATATTACTCTCTACATGATTTTTCCACAATGCGTCAGTTAATAGTGCTGCTCCAGCAGAATTATGCACTGAAATACATTTCGCAAAAGAGATTTTTTTTTATATTCAATTTTGAAATCTGACATGGGGCTAGACCAAACTTCACTCTTTACTGCTGTACTGCAAGTTGGAGTGATATCACCCCCTCCCCCCCACCCAGCAGCCTAACAACAGAACAATGGGAAGGTAACCAGATAACAGCTCCCTAACACAAGATAACAGCTGCCTGGTAGATCTAAGAACAGCACTCAGTAGTAAAAACCCATGTCCCACTGTGACTCCTTCAGTTACATTGAGAAGGAAAAACAACAGCCTGCCAGAAAGCAGTTCCCTCCTAAAGTGCTGGCACAAGTCACAGGACAGCTGGAAATTGACAATATTTCTAGCCCCATGTCAGATTTCAAAATTGCTAAAAAAAATCAGTTTGCTCTTTTGAGAAATGGATTTCAGTGCAAAAGTCTACTGGAGCAGCACTATTAACTGATACAATTTTGAAAAAAAACATGTTTTCCCATGACAGGCAATTTTCAGCAACTTAGGAAAACGCAGCGCTGCGTGTGAATAGGCACAGGCAACTTTACATTTCAGCGGGCGGGAGACATGGGAAAGCAATTCAGGGAGATTAGTTTCCCCAAAGAAGCTGCGATTAGTCGCCAGGCGACAAATCTCCCTGAATCTTGCTGTGTGGACTAGCCCTAAGAACATTCTCAGGGCAGCAACAAAATCTCCTT
This sequence comes from Xenopus borealis, assembly GCA_024363595.1. Lineage (NCBI taxonomy): Eukaryota > Metazoa > Chordata > Amphibia > Anura > Pipidae > Xenopus > Xenopus borealis. The sequence goes on from CM044433.1 coordinate 152,817,318, forward strand.
GTGCATGTGGCCAACTTAAAGGGGTTGTTCACCTTTGAGTTAACTTTTAGTATAATGTAGAGAGTGATATTCTGAGATAATTTGCAATCGGTTTTCATTTTTTATTGTTTGTGGTTTTATATTTATTTAGCTTTTTATTCAGCAGCTCTCTAGTTTGCAGTGTCAGCAATTTGGTTTCTAGGGTACAAATTACCCTAGCAACCCTGCACTGATTGGAATATGAATAGGAGAGGGACTGAATAGAAAGATAAATAATAAAAAGTGGCAATAACAATACATTTGTAGCCTTACAGAGCATTTGTTTTTAGATGGTGTCAGTGACCCCCATTTGAAAGCTGCAAAGAAACCGAAGAAAATTGCAAATCATTAAAAAACTATGAAAAATAAATAATGAAGACCAATTGAAAAGTTTCTTAGAATTGGCCCTTCTACAATATACTAAAAGTTAACTTGAAGGTGGACCACCCCTTTAACTCTAAATACCCCCATATCATGAGTTCATCAATAAGGCCAGGATGCAGCCTATGAGGAAATGGGAACCCCAATTTACTGCATAACTATGATGAGATTTTAGTTTGAAGGACCAAATTGCACAAGAGCTCCAAATTCTAATGTGAAACACATTTTGGTATACATTCATTCTCTTTGCTTTATCTAAGACTCTACCTTGCTCCATCCCCTTTACAGAGGCACACATTCCAAACCTCTGACAGATGACCTGTATCATACACCTGTATTGAAGGGTGGTGATAGCTCCAGGGATCCCCAACACATCATTCATCAGAGCAGACTGGACTGACATCATGGTACTTAGAACAACTATAAGGTATATGTGCAAGGAACATGTTTGGTTGCAAGCAGTGCTGAACTGGCAACTGAGGAGGATTCTGGAAAATGCTATTTTCTGTAAGAAGCCATTGACCAGTGAGCCCCAGTCAGTAACTTGCTGATGTATAGTTATAACACAGTCATTTATTTCTGCATTTTGCCCCTCTATTGCTGGGGCTGTTTTATGCCAATCTATTGTCCCTGTGCCTGGCCATAAATCTGGCCCTTCTCCAGAGATGCATTCCAGGGTGGCAAGCCTGCAATTTGTGTATAGACCTTGCATTTTCGGACTGGTTTGGCAGATTATTTGCCCTCAGTCAGTACAGGAACTTATTCTATGTATACATTTGTTTCAATGCTAAATATACTTATTTTGCAGGAAATGTTGATCTGTAACGTTGTTTACACATTTGCAAAGAACAAGTACTATATCCCTTGTATTCACACTGCATTGCCCAGAATTCTAGAACGCCACAAGGCAAGTCCCACCTGGAGCTCCTCTGTTGAGGCCAATTATCCTCCCTTGTTCTCTGCTTTATTAGGTTTCTTTTCAGACATCAAAGGCTGTTTTTTCTTAACCTATTCAGCTTATCCCCCCCCCTTAGGGTTCTATGCCTTGTGCTACAAACTAGCCAAGCAGGGTCCCCATCAGGGCACATCAGACCTGTCTCATCTTGATGGATTTAATCGCCCAATAATTCTGAGGATCAAGATGTTCTACAACTGAATTAAAAGTAGGATGCCCTTAAATACAAAGCTAATATATACACAGATGTTTTTCATTATCATAATGTGTGCATAGATATTTCTGATCTCTTTATCTCAGTTACAACCTATTAATTATTGTGAACTATGACTCCCAGCATTCTCAAATACCATAAAGTTTCAGGAAGCTCACAAAACAAATATATATATAATGTAGAATATAGTACGGGATAATTGACATACTTCACTTACTGTAAAAATGGACTCAATTATATTCATATCAGGAGGCCTCAATTATAGTCAGCTTTTTATACTAAAGTAGCTCTACTGGGCCACCCAGGACCTGCTAGCTGCAGACCATGGCACTTAAACAATGGTGCCCCTCTTAATATCTCAGCTCTTATCCCAAAATGTAATTGTAGTTCCTCTTCTCTGAGTGGTATTCATAAACACATCCCACTCTTGGCTATGGGATTCTGCTAGAGAATCAGCCTGATACTTTACTGCCCTGCCATTTCTATCACACTGTCCTCTTCCTACAAACCTTTAGCTATTCCATCTTGACCCACTTGTCCAAGAATAGCTATTTATCTGTACTACATTGTTGCACTAGACTTGCTATGGGTAACGGATCAACCTACACACAGGGCAACTGATTTGGGCAACACCCCTGGTATTTCCCATTGCTAAATGGTGATCAGTGGTTATTTGATCAAGGGGTCATAATAAGCTCACAAAGTCTACTCTTATGTGCTTAACAAATAAAAGGTTTTGTTTAAACTGGGGGTTTAAATGGGAGGGAGAATCAGGATAAATATGTTCTCTTCTCTAACTTGTAAGTGAATGGGAATGAAATAAGTCTTTAATTAAATTTCCTGCACTCTCTTGTACAAAAAATATTAATTGGTACATCAAAATATACTGTACTACATAGTCACACAAGACGATCCATACTGCACTGCATTAAGATTTCCAACATCAGCAACAACATACTGTGCTTGATGTACAGGTCGGTTTTTACCCGACTTCCGGCTTTTATACAACCACATCAACTGGCCTCATTGATATCACAAAAGGGGTGGGCAAGTAGACGCACATCTATAAAAAAAGAAGGCGGAAACCAGCAGTGTAAGATGGCAGGCAGACAGAGCAGGCAGAAGAGCTCAACCTGGACCCGCTGGCCACCCACCAAATGGGGGTGCGAGGGAGCCGGAACCCACCCAACCTACGAGTACCGGCCAAACGACACATCACTACTGTACTTGAATATGTGACCTCAACTGAATCAGTTATTAGGGTTCCTTCTCCAAAGCTTTACAGTACAAGTATGGGATCCATTATGCGGAAACCCGCTATCCAGAAAGTATCAAATTACAGAAAGTCCATCCCCCAAGGGGGCAAATTCAAGAAGCGTGAAGCGTCTAACGCTAGTGCTTATTCGCCAGTGTGACGTCATTTAGAAACTTTGCCAATTTACTAACAGTGTCCCTGGCGAAAATTCGCTAGCGAAGTAGAAAGACTAGCGCAACTTCGCACCCTTACGCCAGGCGAATTTGTGCACTGACGAAGGGGTGTCTTTTACTTTTTTTTTTTAGGTGATACTCTGAAAAATAGCGTAATCTTTTGGGGGTTACCCTCCTTCCCCCCCTACATTTCCTAACATATGGCAACTCAACTATACAGGGGGCATATGTTTAGGGCAATAGGACAACTTTATTTTATTTATTAAAGGTTTCCTGGGCTTGTGTAGTGGAATGTAGTGGCTGTAGACATCGCTAGCGTAAAAGCACTTTGCCTGGCGAAGTAACAGTAGTGCAACTTCGCTAACATTTGCCTCCCTGAGCGCAACTTCGCATTTTAGTGAATTAGCAGCAGGCTGGCAAAAATTCGGCTGGCGAAGTGCATCGAATTGTCGCTAGCGCATTTTCGCCGCTTAGTGAATTTTCCCCATAGACTCCATTATATCCAAATAATCCAATTTTTTTTTAATTATTTTTTCTCTGTAATAATAAAGCTAAATTAAGATATAATTAACAATTTTTGGAATTAAAACCAGCCTACTGGGTTTATTTCATGTTTACATAATTTTCAAGTAAACGTAAAGTATGAAGATTCAAATTATGGAAAACTCTGTTATCAGGAAAACCCCAGGTCCCAAGCATTCTGGATAACAGGTCCCATAGCTGTTGAGAACCAGAAGAACATGTATAATTTGGTGAAGAACAATATAGATTCACTAGAGATGAGGCCATATCTACGGGTTGTTAGCAGGAGATAATCCCTGAGCTTTATATCATTCTGTATTACATAATCACACCTTCCATTTTGGAGACAGTTTTGCTGTCTCCAAAGATTTTCTCCCTCCTGAATGGAAAAGTCCCTAGTTCTTCAGAAGTCAAAATAGCTGTCGTACTGTCTTTCCATGCTGTACCATCACACGCCACGTTACACAAGACCGTATAATAATAAAACAACACTGATTTTAATTTCCTGAGAATCTTTGAAATATCTGAGGGAGAAGTAAGACATTTTTTTCCAACCTAGCTCACAGTGCCCTGCCATTACAATAAATACATAGTTCCATACGTTAAAAACTTGCAGACTTTCTTCCGTTACATTAATATTTAGTCTGGTTCTGCTCAGTAGAAATTGTATCAATTTTTGAACACCCAGATTTAAATGGAGAGCTTCGCATTAAAGATAAGATAATAAATATCTCAGATTGCAGGCAGAATTCTGAGGATGTACCACTGCCTGTATAATAGCTCTGAACTGGCAGACGCTGCTGGCTGGGGCCCAGTGCCTGACGCCACGTCTCGTAGCCCAAGTCCGACTTCAAACTTACCACTGAGGCTCAGCAAGCGCGTCACCAGAATGCACTGGTTTCACTTTACACATCAGAGATGATGATTAAATGAGCAGCAGCCACATAATATCTAAGTAAATTAAAGGAGACCAGGAATCTTGGGTTTACTATTATTCCCCATTCATGTGTATTCCATCTTTAACACCCCTCTTTTACTTTTGTGTTGAGCCCTCCTATACTCTTAGGGCAGAGACAAAAGGGAAGATCTGGGGAGATTTAGTTGCCCATTGACTAATCACCTCTTCTTTGGCAATGAATCTCCCTGAAAAGCCTTCCCACTGGCTAGAATCTAAATCGCTGGCGGGATGACACTCGTTTTCCTCATGAGGCAACTTTGGGCTACTTCGGAAAATGAAGCGATCCAAGTGCCATCCTGCCAGCAATTTAGATTCTGTGCCTTTCTCTACACCCCAATATGATAGCTCCAGACACTGCATTGCCATAGTAGAAACACTATCTTAAAATTGCAGAACCTTTTTTAGACACCTTCTTGCCTTGATATTCACATTGGCAGTTACAACTCCTACCCGTTCCCTGACACCAGGCTGCCATCAGGGGGGCACAGAGGTACCAAAGCCGTGCCAAAGCGCCGAAGTCCCAAACCGCCGAAGTACTGAAGAGCCGAAGTCCCAAAAAGACAAAGTCCCGAAGCCGCTAATAAAGACCCAAAGCCAGAAAAAGAGCCAAAGTTGAAGTCCTGAAGCCGCTAGTTCAGTTCTACTGAACACTAGTTCAGTTTATTTTATCAAGCCCCTGGCCATCAATATATTATTTTAATACGCTGTAGGCCCCTGTCACAATTTTTGTTATTTAATATTCTCTGGGGCCCCAATGCTTCTTTTTAACTTAAAAAAAAACTTTTATGAGGGGCCCTGGCACCAGTGTTTAAAAAACAACCTTTATTGGGGGCCCTGGTGCCAATTTTTTTTTTTTTTTTACTTATGAGGACCCTGCCAACCAATGATTTATAACAAACTTTTATGAGGGGCCCTGGCGCCAGTGTTTAAAAAAAAAAACTCTTATCGGAGGCCCTGGTGACAATTTCTTTTTTAACTCATAGGATTACCCTGGTCACAAATTCTTTTTTTTAACTTGTAAGGGGGCTCTGACCACCAATGTTTTTTTTAAAAACTTTTCTGAGGGGCCCTTGCCCACCAAAGTTTTTTTTCAACTTATAAGTGGGCCCTGACCGTCAACGGCTTTTTATAACTTGTGTGTGTGGGGGTTACTATTTTAGTGCTGATGTCTGTGTGGTCTTTTAACTGTGGTGTGGGATCTGGGGTGGGGGATCTGTACGGGGTCCCATGATTTCTACTGGCAGCCCTGCCTGACACGAGGGTGAGACTGGGGGGCCGGAGCCCACCAGGACTCCTGCCCCAGGTGCCCCTCCAGCACCTCCTGCTGCTCCTGCATGCTGTGACGTGTGTGTGTGCATGCGAGGAGTGTTTTAGCCATGGCCACCAAAGCCCTAGGCAACCTGGCCGGCATTGGCGCCTCCTGCGTGTGCGCATGCACGAATTTGTGCTTGTGCGTGCATATGTGAAAAAGAGCATGTTCATGTGTGCATGCACGAAATGGAATGCGTAGAAGCGCAATAGACATAAATAGCAGCAACAGTTGGGGAGAGCAGGGACCGGACAAGGGGGGTAGGC
>CM044433.1:152828728-152864994 GCA_024363595.1 Xenopus borealis
GATCGTTTGTATCCCACTAACCACACGATAATTTGACAGATTGGTTGGACTTCCCTAAGACCGGTCGTTCGGCAGGGAAAGATTGTTGCGTCTATGGGGAGCTTTAGGTTCCTTTCAGGTGACATGACTTTCTCCAGTGTAAATTGTATGCACTTTCAACTTGGATTCAAGTCACATATGTGCAGCACAGGCATTTGGACCAGACCTGCAGCTATTTGGTGGGACTGGCTGAATCTGAGTGTGTTGGACTGCACTCTTGGCACTCTCATTTGATTTCAGTAGATGCACATGGAACTGAACCAGTCCAAGCACTCACAGGCAGTTTGTACTAGTTTGTTCTTCAACAATCACATTTAAATCTTTAGTATGAATAAGCAAGACATAAACTGGCCATAGATATGCAGATTATCATACGATGAACGTTTGTTCCAGTCTTCCAACCAGCAACTAACCGTTCAGATTAATATAGTAGTACAGAAAACAAATCACATGATGCTCGGGCCATTAATTGCAAGACAACAATCATATGAAAGTTATGTCTGACAAATAGTAGTATCAGTCTCCCATTGATATGGTCAGATAGACAATACATGCAGAGATATTATTGGTAACCAATATAAATTTTTTTTTATTTCTTTATTGGTATTTTATATTTTCATTCACAACAAAGCATTAGGTTTGTCATCTTATCTTTTACAATAAAGCATTGGTTTCTCACATTATCTTTCACCTTAGAGCATTCTTATTACATCCAATGAGCATATATCTGTTCACCTAAGTAATACAATCATGAAGCATTTATCCTTGCTAGTGACCAAGTCCACCAAAGTAAAAAGAGAAAAAAAAAATATATATAAACCAACCAAAAACCGGGCAATATACATTTTTAAGCTGTCCGATAGACTGAATGACCAACCGCCCTGGCACGAAAAATATAAGGACAATCCATAGACAGTCTAAAAATCTTACAAATATTTGTTTCGTACTATAGAATCTTTAACTGTCAGCTCTTCTGGGGAGGGAGCTCCTTACATCTACGTCCTGTGGTTTCTTAGCAGTTCTATTCCATTGTGTTTACTGGACCCCAGTGTTTATCTGGTTCTGTGAAGCACTGTGCATCCTTGAGCATAATTTGTGCTAAGAATGTTTCTTCTAAGTATGTTTGAATTTATTTATATGAATGAGAGCTTCCACATGGCTTGCCTTGGGTGGGATGTTTTCTAAAGGATTTGCCAGAACATTACTGTTTATGGATATTAGGGTTCAGTTTCAACGACATTCTGTTGAGATGCAATACACAGTCAGTATAGATGCAAATACAGCTGTGTCTGTACACTTAACTAAGAGACACTACACTACTAGTAAATTAGGTATATTTCCATTTATTTGGGGGTGCCATATAATATAGTTCCATGGCATTAACGGCAGTCCTTTACAACTGAAAAATATATTTGTGCAAGTGTTTCCTCCCTTCAACCCTCCAGCTCCTGGACAACGGCAACTCCCAGAATCCCTTGAGGTCAAAGGTTGTTGAGCGATGCTGGAAGCTGTAGTAGGACAACAAGAAGCTACAGATTGTCCATCCCTAATGTGGACTGCTGTTTCTCTTATTGGGTCAAAGCTAAAATGAAATCTCTTGATGATTTCATCATTAAAGGGGATACCATATTAACCTTTAGTATACTATAGGTGGAACTGTAAGCATCGTTTCAGTTGGTCTTTATTACTTATTTGTATCTTTTTTTTAAAATGATTAGCCTTCCTATTCTGACTAATTCCAGTCTGCATCCTAATATGCTGTCTGGTTGCTGGGTTACTGACACCTGCAACAGATCAACGTTATTTTGTATTCTCGTTAATTGATTATCTTTTTTTCCTACTGATCTTCCATTCTGAAGGCTAAATGCATATTGTCCTAGGATTCTGCTGTCTTATCCTAATAAAGTTTAATATAAAGGTGAGCTTTCCCTTTAACAGCTTCTTCTGGCGAATTGACACCAAACCAATTTATTCTCAAAATAAAAATGTTGGGTTGTTTTTACAAATGCTTTTTGACAAATTCTAAAGCCGGTTGTTCCTTTCCAGTTTGAAGAGAATTTTGTTTAACTTGAGAGCCACAGGGAGTGCGGCAGGCGCTTGTAAGAACTCAGGATTGCAGCCCAGTCCCTGCCTGTATTCCAGATCCAACAGAGTTAAGATTTTCAAAGACTATTTACCATCATAGAATCCTGTCTCTCCTCTCAACCAGAAATAAGGACTCAGTTTGCGGATTTAACCAGAAAGGGATTTTGGGTCCGGAAACAACAAAGTTTATTTTATATTTTTCCCCCCTCAAATCCTCTAAGGGGAATATATTTCTAACTCTGTGGTTAGGACAGTTTTCAAAGGGAAGAACAAGGCAGAAGCCAATTTAACCCAAATGCTCCCAGAGATCAAGTGCCTTGTTTTAATCCCTTTATGGTGTGATTGTCACATTTCACATTAGGTTACAAGCTGCAAGAAGTTATTCCGGTGTACTCAATATTTCTTAAAAGGGTTGTTCACCTTTGAGTGAACTTTTAATATGATATAGGGAGCGATATTCTGAGACAACTTGCAATTGGTTTTCATTTTTTATTATTTATGGTTTTTGAGTTATTTACCTTTTCATTCAGCAGCTCTCCAGTTGCAGTGTCAGCAATCTGGTTGCTATGGTCCAATCTATCCTAGCAACCATGCATTGATTTGAATGAGAATATGGAATATTAATAGGGGACGGTCGGAACAGAAAGATGAGTAATAAATCATAGCGATAACAGTAAATGTGTAGCTTTAGAGAGGATTTGTTTTTAGAGGGGGTCAGTGACTCCCTTTTGAAAGAGTCAGGAGAAAAAGGCAAATAATTCATAAACTATAAAAATAAATAATGAAGACCAGTTGAAAAGTTGCTTAGAATTGGACATTCTATAACATACTAAAAGTTAACTTGAAGGTGAACCACCCCTTTAAAAACCTAGCACAGTCTGTGTGTATCATGGGCTACACATCTACAAAGCAGAGAGCTGCACGTTATAATTGCTTTTGGTGCTTTCACACTTACAGGCCTTAAAGATAGAATACCGGCAAAAGGCAAAGTGACACTCTCTCTCTATAAAGGAGACCTAGAATTTGCCACAGTTACATTCCAACACTCGTATGACATTTGTAGTAGCATATTTATTGATTCTTCATTTTGGTATGTGTCCTCAAGTGTAATTGTAGGGCTGCTTTCTTTAACCCCTTAAAGGTGTGGTTCACCTTTAAGTTCACTTTAAGTATGCAGGCCCAGACTTGTGGAGAGGCCCCCTAGGCCCAGGCCTAGGGCGGCAGGATTTTAGGGGCGGCATGCTGCCCAACCACACCCACATTGGATCAGAAATTTTAATTTCCTGTGTGCCAATTCCCATTGCTCCCTCCCGATGATAAAAATGAAAGCAAATAAAAGGGAAGGGACAGGGGAAACAAACAACAGCAGGCCTAGTGGCACCCACTATGTAAATCCAGCCCTGTAAGTATGTTTAGAGTTGACAATTCTAAGCAGCTTTTTAAATGGTCTTCATTATTTAATTTTTATAGTTTTTTAATTATTTGCCTACTTCTTCTGAGGCTTTCTAGCTTTCCATCTAAATTCAAATGCCCTTTAAGGCTACACATTTATTGTTATTGCTACTTTTGTATTACTCATCACTCTCCTATTTATATTACAGTCGTTTATAAAAAAAAATCAAAGCATGGTTGCTAGGCCAATTTGGTCCCTAGCAACCAGATTGCTGACACTGAAAACTGGAGAGCTGCTGAATAAAAAGCTAAGTAACTCAAAAAAACACAAATAATGATTGCAAATTGTCTCAGAATATGTTTCTCTACATCATAATAAAAGTTAATTCAAAGGTGAACAGCCCCTTTAAGAAACGTAGTTCACCAGGAACTTCCCTGGCATAAGATTGGTTGCTTACAGAGAAATTGTTTTCTAGATGGGGTGAGTGAACCCTATTTAAAAGCTGAAAAGAGTCAGAAGATAAAGGCAAATAGCTGAAAAACTATATATAAAAAAGAAAAGTTGCTTAGCATTTCCCATTCTATAACATACTAATTTGAAATGAGTGAATGTGTATCCCTTTCTGTTCTCTGGTTCTGGATTCTGCTACATTGTTTCAGGGGACAGAACCACAAGTACAGGGAACAGCTGGCCGGGCGCCCCAGGAAACCTGGCTGGCCACATCACCCCCTTCACTGTGTGCACCTACGGGAGCATGTGCGCTGATGCAAGGAGTCACCCCCTCACCTCGCAGTGAGCGCTTGCGCATGCACACTGACAGACCATGTCACCCCCCCCTCACCTCGCCTAGTCTTATATGCATGCAAAGAAGAACGGACTCTGAAGACTGGATTGGGGTAGGCAGCAGGTAAAGGTATGTGCCTGGCACCCCCCTCAAGCTTTGCGTGCTAGGCACGTGCCTACTCTGCCTACCCCTTGTTCCGGCCCTGGCGGGGAATATTAACTACCAGTAATATACTGCTTTCATTACAAATAACTTTATAAACTATGGGGCTGATTTACTAAGGGTCGAAGTGAAAATTCAAATTTATAAAATTCAAATTTATAAAATTCAAATTTAGAAGTAATTTTGGGCTATTTCGACTATCGAATAGCCCAAAATTCTATTGGAATTGAAAAAATTTGAATATTCGAATTTCGAAAGTACTGGCCCTTTAAAAATCCTTCGACTTCACAGAACTTTTCCTGAATTTTGGTGAAATCATTCCAATCGTTCGATCGAATCGAAAAATTCAAACGATTTTTCATTCAATCAAATACAGCTGTTTTTGAACGAAAACGGACATATTCGATTGAAAATGACCACCAATAAAAAATGAAATGGTCGAAGTTTTTTCCCTTCGAAATTCGACCATTAGTAAATCTGCCTCTGAGACTATGTAATTAATGTAGACTGAAAAGTTGCTTAGAATTATATTTTCTTTCATTCTGCAAAAATGAATTTGGCAGAGTGTTAGTCAGTGTCAGTAAATTACCATACAAATATACATTACAGACGTTTGTCTTGTAACAAACTGTAGAGCCAATGTCAGTCAGGTGTGTAATGCAAACAGTTTGTCTGTTTCTACCCCACCTGGATATTTGGGTATTCGCTAGTTAGTAGTAATAACTTGGTTCCATACAACCTGAACTGGGAAGATAATAGTCTCTGGGAAGGGAATGTGACTGTGGGGTAGCAGGTATAGTAGGGAGAGATGGTGCATATAGTAACAGTGGGATAATAGTCTCTGGGAAGGGAGTGTGACTGTGGGATAGCAGGTATAGTAGGGAGAGATGGTGTCTATAGTAGCAGTAGGATAATAGTCTCTGGGAAGGGAGTGTGACTGTGGGATAGCAGGTATAGTAGGGAGAGATGGTGTCTATAGTAGCAGTGGATAATAGTCTCTGGGAAGGGAGTGTGACTGTGGGGTAGCAGGTATAGTAGGGAGAGATGGTGCATATAGTAGCAGTAGGATAATAGTCTCTGGGAAGGGAGTGTGACTGTGGGATAGCAGGTATAGTAGGGAGAGATGGTGTCTATAGTAGCAGTGGATAATAGTCTCTGGGAAGGGAGTGTGACTGTGGGGTAGCAGGTATAGTAGGGAGAGATGGTGCATATAGTAGCAGTAGGATAATAGTCTCTGGGAAGGGAGTGTGACTGTGGGATAGCAGGTATAGTAGGGGGAGATGGTGCCTATAGTAACAGTGGGATAATAGTCTCTGGGAAGGGAGTGTGACTGTGGGATAGCAGGTATAGTAGGGAGAGACGGTGCCTATAGTAACAGTAGGATAATAGTCTCTGGGAAGGGAGTGTGACTGTGGGATAGCAGGTATAGTAGGGAGAGACGGTGCCTATAGTAACAGTGGGATAATAGTCTCTGGGAAGGGAGTGTGGCTGTGGGATAGCAGGTATAGTAGGGAGAGATGGTGCCTATAGTATCAGTATGGATAATAGTTTTTGAAAAGGGGCTGTGACAGGTAGTTATAGTAAGGCACAATGGAGAGAGTAACAAAGCATTATTAACCAATCTATGGCTCTTCTGTTTAAATAGAGAATACCAGACAAGCTTGGTAGTGACATTTCAGCATTGGGGCTTTGATTCCTATGTTATATGAATAACTGGACCTACAAGTTCTGTTTTATTCACAATACAACTGAAGAAAAAAATATCTTTTTAGGCTAATGTCAAATGTGGTAAGTGTGCATTTTCTGGGCAAAATCTTGTGTCTGACAGGATGCCATTACACATCCGCTATTTCTTACTATTGTGTTCATTTGGGCCTAGAGACAAAACTTCCATTTCAGACATTATAATTACGACAGTATGTAATAAAAGACAATACTTTGTCCAGGTGCAATAACTGAGTGCAACCAATAAGATGTTTGCTTTTAAAGGAGAACTAAAGCCTGACTGAAAAAGTAGACTAGAAATGTTGTACATTATGTTTTGTGCTTCTGTACCAGCCCAAGGCAACCACAGCCCTTTAGCAGTAAAGATCTGTGTCTCCCCAGTAGATGCCCCAGTAGCTCCCCATCTTCTTTTCTGATTCACTGATTCACATGCTCTGTGCTGCTGTCACTTACTGAGCTTAGGGACCCACTCACAATATACAGAACACATAGAATAGAAATGTCACAATATAAGGCTGATTAGTCATTAATACAGATAATTACTACATGGCAGCACATAAACCAGTGCAACTAGCATCAGAATTTAATAATCAGCCCTGTAGCATCAGCTTATATTACAGACAAACCTCATTTTCTGCTTTATAATATGTGACGACCCCTAAGCTTAGCTTCTCAACAGCTGCTCAGATCCCACTGAGCATGTGAGTGTCACAGACACTTTCCAAGATGGTGACCCCCTGTGACAAGTTTGAAGTCCTGGATCATTGCTGCTATGGACAAGCTGAAACTTTAGGCTGGTGCAATAAGTGCAGTATGTAAAAGATGGCATTTTTCAGCCATATTCATTTTTAGGGTTGAGTTAAACAGTAAATGCTTCCTCCTGCTGTTACTAGGGTTGCCACCCAGCCGGTATTTTACCGGCCTAGCCGGTAAAACACCAGCCAAGGCCGGGGCCGGTATTACAAATTTACCGGCAATGTAGCTGCCGGTAAATTTGTAATACCCCTGAAAAAAGGCCCTTGCCTTGCCTTAAGTCCGAAGAAAACTTACCTTTCTCACGTCTTCAGCCGATCGCTGCCGTGACCCCGCCCCTTTTTGCATCACGACCCGCCCCTTTTGCATCACGGCCCGCCCCTTTATGTCACGGTCCGCCCCCTTTTTGGTCCCGCCCCCCGCCGGCCGGTAAGTCATTTGAAAAAAGGTGGCAACCCTAGCTGTTACTGTAGGTGATTAGACAATATTCCTCCTTTTATTTCATTTCCCAAAGACCTTCATTTCCAGTACATAATCCAGTACCAATAAACCTTGGCTAATAACAGCTCAGTTAACAAATTATGGACACAGAGACAACTGTAAGCTTTATAAATGAATGAAATATATTTCCACGTCACATTTGGCTGATATTGTTCATTTGAGCCCTCAGTTTTTCCCCCCAATTTTAATTTGTTTTAGATTGCTGTTATTGGCAGTTCTTAAATGGTTCCATTTGGTTGTAGAGTAAATATTTAGAGTCAGGTACCAGATTTAGAATGGATATGTAAACATATGAAACGTTTATTCTATAAGCCTTTCTTGTATCCCGGGCTACTGTGTTTGGACACTCTATTTTGCTTGCCCCTATCTGGGAAAACACTGGCAAAACCAGTCTGTCTTGCGAGTTGGATGCTGCTGATCTGTGTGTCTTTATCCTTAAGCTTGCTTGGATATGTAAGGGAGCAAAAGTTGTTTTATTAATAATAATAATAATAATAATAATAATAATAATATCTTGTAAGATAAGCAGCTGAACCTCATTTGGCTACAGCTCCCAGAATCCATTGAGAATGTTTATTTGCTTTTTAATTTTGGTGGTTTTTGATTTATCTATTTGGTCAGCAGCTCTTCAGTTTAGCATTTCAGCAGCAGTGTGGTTGCTAGGATCTAATTCACCCTGGTAACCAGGCACTGGTTTAAAGAGGTTGTTTACCTTTAAATTAACTTGTAGTATGATGTAGAGAGTGATGTTCTTCTGATTGATACCATTTGCAGTTGATTTTCATTTGGTTTAGCAGTTCTCCAGCTCTGCAATTTCAGCCACCTGGTTGCTAGGGTCCAACTGACCTTAGCAACCATGAATTGTTTTCAATAAGAGACTGGAATATGAATAGGAGAGGGCCTAACATAACATTTCTTGCCTTATAGAGAATTTGTTTTTAGATAGGGTCTGTGACCCCCATCTGAAAGCTGGAAAAAGTCAGAAGAAAAAGGCAAATAAATCAAAAACTATAAATAAAAAAAAGACATAACGAAGGCTAATTTAAAAGGGGCAAATTTATCAAATTCGGCCGAAATTCCATAATAATTCGACTATTGAATGCTTGTCGAATAGTTTTAGGCTATTTTTTCATGAAAAAATCGTGAACTTTCCTTCAATCGTTCGAAAAAATCTATGGGGGGATTCCCATAGGCTTCTATTACAATTCGGTAGGTTCAATCTGGTGAAGTAGGCAGTCGAATAAAATTTTAAAGTTAAAGTCCTTCGATCATCGAATGGTCGAATTATCGAAAAAATTGCATAATGCCAAATTTGTATATTCCAATATCCAAAAAAATTGTACGATCAGAATTCGATCAAATTCGATCGAACTTCGGATTATTCACTTGAATTTTGTAAATCTGCCCCTAAATGTTAAAGTGGACCTGTCACACAGACACAAAAATCTGTATAATAAAAGTCCTTTTCAAATTAAACATGAAATTCACTTTCTATTTTTTATTAAAACATTCATAGCTGTTGTAAGCTCATTCAAAAATCTCAGCTGTCAATCAAATAATGGCTGCACCTCCTCTATGCCCGTGGCATAGAGGCATTGCAGACAATTAATTTCACTTTCCATTCAGCACTTCCTAGATGCCACTGCTCCCCACACATTCCCCCATTCTCTAACTAATGTGACTAATGTGATAAAATAGGAATTTGAATATTTCTTTTTGATGATGGGTCCCCTTTAACTTAAAGGTAAACCACCCTGTTAAACGAGAGACTGGAAGATGAATAGCAGAGAGCTTGAATGGAAGTACAAGAATTAAAAAGCAATAACAAAAAAATTGTGGCCTCATAGAATTATGGCTTTATTATCAGCAACCCTCATGTGGAAGCTGCAAAGAAGCAGAAGAGAAAGGCAAATAATTAAAGGGATACTGTCATGGGAAAACATGTTTTATTTTTCAAAACACATCAGTTAATAGCGCTGCTCCAGCAGACTTCTGCACTGAAATCCATTTCTCAAAAGAGCAAACAGATTTTTTTATATTCAGTTTTGAAATCTGACATGGGGCTAGACTTGTGCTCTGATAAACGTCAGTCACTCTTTATGCTCTACCGCAAGTTGGAGTGATATTACCCCCCAGCAGCCTAACAACAGAACAATGGGAAGGTAAAAAATAACAGCTCCCTAACACAAGATAACAGCTGCCTGGTAGATCTAAGAACAACATTCAAAAGCCAAATCCCACTGAGCCTGAACAGCTTGCAAGAAAGTAGTTCCATCCTAAAGTGCAGTCACAAATCACATGACTGGGGGAAACCCCATGACAGATTTCAAAATTGAATATAAAAAAAAAAATCTGTTTGCTCTTTTGAGAAATGGCTTTCAGCGCAGAATTCCCTTGACAGTATCCCTTTAATTTAACTGAATCAGCTTTAACTATTGAGTGTTGTTCTTAGATCTACCAGTCAGCTGTTATCTTGTGTTAGGGAGCTGTTATCTGGTTACCTTCCCATTGTCCTGTTGTTAGGCTGCTGGGAGGGGTGAAATCACTCCAACTTGCAGTACAGCAGTAAAGAGTGACAGAAGTTCATCAGAGCACATGTCACTTGACTAGGGGCAGCTGGGAAACTGACAATATGTCTAGCTCCATGCTCTTTTGAGAAATGGATTTCAGTGCAGAAGTCTGCTGGAAACTGATGCATTTTGAAAAAAACACATGTTTTCCCATGACAGTATCCCTTTAAATAAAA
The DNA here is from genome assembly GCA_024363595.1 of Xenopus borealis. Lineage (NCBI taxonomy): Eukaryota > Metazoa > Chordata > Amphibia > Anura > Pipidae > Xenopus > Xenopus borealis. The sequence goes on from CM044433.1 coordinate 152,838,917, forward strand.
AACTATAGCATGAAATATAAAGACCAGTGGAAAGGTTGCTAAGAATATGATATTCTGTACTAAAATTTAAACTTCAGGGGGCTGTGGGAGAGCAGGTATAATAGGACAAAATGGCAGCAGCAACGTGTATTTGCTGTTCAGCTTACAGAAAAACAATTAAGTAGCGTTCTTAGAGGTTTATATTTCAGCAGTCGCAGAAGAAAGTGTAACAACTCTACTTTATATGTAAAATGGGACATTGTAAGGCCTGTTTTCCCACCATTCCCTAAAGGCAGCCGTGGCTATTCTCTATATTGACATAGTAATAAGCAATAAGAGATGGCCATTACCCTTTTTAAAATTCACGTATAGAAAATGAATGTAGGGAAAAAGAACATTTTATTTTATAATATTATCACTGAAAATGAATGGTCATTGTATGATATGAGAAATATAAACTTATTAAAAGACCTACCAGGCAGGTTAAAAAACAAGCTTTGTGCTCAGGGATATTTTTAAATTTGCTTCCCTTAGCCGAAGGTGGGGATGCATTTGGGTGGGATCACGAAACGTTAAAAATAATTTGTAAAAAACCAATAGGGACATGCTTGAAATTCTGTGGATAATGAGCAGCTTCAGACGCTGGCTTAGCAAATATTAGCCTGTATGCTGAGGTCAATAAACCCCAGAATCTCTTCTCAAAATGTTATTTGAGGAAGACATATATATATATGTATATATAGATTGGTATTCTGGCCGCTCATGTAAACACCTTGCGCTGTATGATGGTGCAACTCTAAGGAGACTTTCACTAATGGGAATGCTAATTAACCCATTAGGCTCTAGAGTTTAGAGGGGCTACTGAGATTAAACATTGCTGTTTGTACTCCTGGTCTTGCTCTTAATACTTGTAAGATTAATATCATTCTTCAGTGCAGAAATAACCCATAGTAGTGATTTACTAGTTGACTGTGGATGCTGGAGTTCCATTTCAGCAATATCTATTGATTTGTTCTGTATATACAGGTATGAAACTTGTTATCCAGAATGCCCATGATCTGGGGTTTTCTGGATAAGAGCCTTTCCATATTTTAAATCTTCATACTTTAAAATAAATCTTCTTAAAAATTATTTAAACATTATATTAAACCCAATAGACTGGTTTTGCCTCTAATAAGGATAAATTATATCTTAATTGGGATCAAGTGCAAGCTACTGTTTTAGGAAATAAGTCTATGGGAGATGGTCTTCCCATAATTCAGTGCTTTCTGGATAATGGGTTTCCAAATAACGCATCCCATACCTGTGCTGCTAAATCACTGGGATGTATAATCTCATCATACAGTGGTACATGCCATGTGGGCTACTGAGGATCATTTGTGGAGGGGAAGATTGTTTAAGTATAACTGTAAATCAGTCACAGCTGGACAGTGGGCCCCAAAGAAACATCATTTTAGGGCCCCCTGGCGTTTGGGAATAAACCATTTTTCATAAACATGTACTGCAGCTGTCATGCCCCACTGGGCTCAGTATACTTTCTGCGCCCCCCAGCAGTTGAAGGTTCTGCTTCCCTGTAGTATTAGACTTGGACTTAGAAAATCCCCTTTTTTATTTTGTTTCCTGAATGCCAGCCTAAGCTTTTGGGTGGTTTTGTGGCCCATACATGAAGACCAAGGCTTGCATAACATATATATATTACCTATTGCTTGTATAACTGCTTCTAGACTCACTTACAAGCCCAATGTGTTGCTGCTCAACTGCAACTCTAATAACTTGAAGGTTGTTGTTGACTTCTGGAAGTTGTAGTGCAACAACCATGGGAGGAACACATGAAGAGACTTAGTTTAATTTTTGTTTTCTGAAATTGGAATCCCCAGCCTCCCTGCATTGCCCTGAGACCCCATTTAGTCTCACTTCAGCCTTGTATATGGGAATGCAGCCTTGTGTGTTCTTGGCTAGCGGGAGACACACTGTAATAAGTATGTTTTGTCTGCACATAGTTATGGGTTGGCAAAATGTAATGAAAATTATGGTTTTGTACATTTCAGATACAAATAGGATTTATTTAACCTTTTTCATCTATGTAAGAGGCCAAATCTGGTCAGAATAGCAGTAGTAGTTTCTGTATTCAGGAGAAATAAACAAGAGCAAAAGATAATTTCCCCAGTCCTGAATGTAATTGATTTACCAGCACCGTGGGCACAGGGGTAGACTTTGTCAGCTTTAGACAAACTGCCAGTCACCGTATTCTCAATGGGAGTTGGTTCCTTTCCAGTGAAAGCTATTGGTTTGTGGGCACCAGAAACATTGGAATGTTCTCAGATATATTTTTGAATTATTAACAACTGAGCTGGATACTTTTCATACAGGAGCTGGCGGTGGTTATTGGTTGATATCAGTCCTTCCATACTAACAAGGCGACTTGAGTGCTTAGTAATGGATGCAGTTAATGGAAAAAAATCCTAGATTTCCTGTTTTTTTCCCCCATGGTGGCTGAGTAGACATTTACCTTTGCCACAATATATTATTCCTGTTTTAGAGGCTAAATATTAAACTTATTAAACATTATTCAACATCATACAAGCTGTGATATCCTGTGATATCATGTCAGAAATTGTGAATAATGAGTCCAGTGCGTGTATAGACACAAAGAACAGGAACGACAGAATTAGCATATCTATAATGGGATATCAAATGAAAGCCTAAAGCATCTACTTGAATAGCAAGATTTGGCAAAGAGCCCCAATTATTTTAGAATGGATTGTATAGCTTGTTCAGTTAGTGACTAAAAAGTACTAAAACATTTTTTGTAATGAGGCCCCTGCCCTAAAGAACTTACACTCTATAAGGAAGTGGAGACAGAAATAAAGCAGGGAAGGAAACACGTGCATTAGGCAGAGATGTGTTGCTGTAAGGGAAGCATATTAAAGTGAAATGCTTCCTCTAGATTTTTGCAGCAGTAATTTTATTAAATTGAAACATGGATAGGTAGCATTCCTAGCTGCTAGACTAGTTTTCTTTATTGCTACCATTGCAGAGTTACACATCACACTGAAATGAGTGCTGAAATCATGTAACTGTATTATAATGTTGCACCTTCACTTTAAATAGCCCTTCTGAGAGAAATGTATACCCTGTTAATGTTTCTCCTTTTAAATAAAGTACTCCCTTGTGTACACTTCCAGCTGTAATGAGCTCTAGGCCAAGGGTATGTTGTGCTTTTTTGGGTTGTAGTCCCCCCCCTTGAGGTCTAACATTTGTTCAGGGCTCCCCTTAGCTAATGATATGGTTATAGATATATGATAATATTGCATTAGCAGTGTTTCGCATATAGTTCCAAGAATATCTAGGAGGCAGAAATATGTGTTCACCACAGATCTCACCCCAACTGACCTTCCAGCAGGGCTTCCATGAGTATCCTGGAGCATAAACAGACAGTCTCCCCAAATCTCCCCCTAAGTGGCCTTTAGGCTAAGGCCACCCAGGCCACTGTATTGAACCCCCATGGGGGCAGCACATCATTTTTGGAACCATTGCTCTTTGCAGGGTCTGTACTGCTGCCATCCAGCAGGGGGCTGAGATATACTGCCTTTTGCATCAGACTGTCAGACCTCTCATAGGGCAGATTGAGGACATGAGTTTGTCTGTAGAAATAAGTCAAATCAACCAGACTTGCTGTTTTTTTCTTGAAAATTATTTTCTTCAATTGAGAAAGCCAGTTGGAACTGGTGAAACGCCTTCCAGAAAAACTCAGCAAGTCCAAGTTGATTTGAATTATTTCTACTGATATAACATGACCTGGATGAATGAGAATCTTCACAAACAGATCTGAGTATGCATTTTCACTACAAAATCCACCAGTGTGTGTATAGGGCAATGCCTTTTAAATATGGAGCAATATTTTACATGTAAGCTGTTTTGTATATGTTATAGTTTTTTGGAGACCTGCAATGTTTGGGGGGTATAGTTTTAATCCTGGCTTAACAAGTTTTAAGTTCAAAGATCCATCTGTTATATAAACCAAGCAGTTTGTTGTAGTAACATTATAAGTTTGGTTTATAAATATAGATCCCAAGCAAGACAAACTTTAGGTACTTTTATCTTTCTCTTCATGTTTTTTTAACACCCAAGTCTTTTGCTTCATTTTTAGGAAGAAGCTCGTTATGTTTCCAGCCCTTTAGCAATGCTCACTGCTGCCTGTAACAAGTTTGGGGGTTCCAGTCCTATCAGGGATTCAACAGTTTCAGCCAAATCTGGAGTGAAGAAGCCATATAGCCAAGCCAACGATTTCAGTGCCTCAAAACTAATGGGGGACGGATATTCTTCTACATACTTAGGGGGAAGCAATATAATGGCGTCATGTGGGACCCCCCCGACATCGTCAAACTATGGAGGAGAGTTTGGATCTTTCTCTCATTCCTTCCCTTCCTCTTCAGGATGCCAAGAGCCCAAGAGTCTCTCACCTGCAGAGTGTGTGCCTAGTGTGTACGCTTCATTAGATATGGGACATCCATATGGATCCTGGTACAAAACAGGCATTCATCATGCTTCTCTGTCTAGTTCACCCCCAGGCAGTGGTGGTTCATGGTGGGACATGCATCCAAATACAAATTGGTTAGGAAACCAGTCACAGCCAGATGGGCTAGCAGCTTCCATGCCACCTGTTACAAGTCCAGTAGGCATGAGCACCCAGTATAGTGCAGAATACACCACTCTTACACCTGCCACATACCCCTCTGTGGGGTTTCCCTCCATCTCTCCTTCCTCAAGCCCATCTCCATCTTCACACCTCATGTCCCCCTCCCAGCATACATTGGCCCCAGAAATGTACAAGCCAAAGCTTTTGGCTGCTAACCCCTTGCTAGAAAGCCAAGGGTCTTTAAAGGCCCAAAGGGGAACATCATATGGGAATTCTGGCCGTCCGTCATGTGACTGTCCAAACTGCCAGGAGCTGGAGAGGCTAGGAGTATCTGCTGCAGGTCTGAAGAGAAAGCCGGTGCACAGCTGTCACATCCCTGGCTGTGGCAAAGTGTATGGTAAAGCCTCACATCTCAAAGCTCACCTACGCTGGCACACAGGAGAGCGTCCTTTTGTTTGCAACTGGCTTTTCTGCGGCAAACGCTTCACACGTAGCGATGAGCTTGAACGCCATGTGCGCACCCACACACGTGAGAAAAAGTTCACTTGCCCACTCTGTGCTAAAAGGTTCACCCGCAGTGACCACTTAAGCAAACACCAGCGCAGTCATGTAGATCAGCCAGGAGCAAAAGATGATGGAGTTCAAGGAAATGGAGGAGTAGTGGGCGAGAGCTCTGGCGAGAAAGGCATAGTATTAACCGACAGCTCACCAGTCGATGGTACCCAAGAAAGGGTATCTGGTAGCCCTGGCCAAGGAGGTTTGTTGGAAATATGACGCTGAAGAACTTCCAAAACAGGCCACAGACTTACTAGAACTGTACGGCATCTATAAAACACCTCAGCTGATGTGCTCATTATTTGTGATGCAAAAAGTGAAGGACAAAAATAGGCTAAAGACTGTGGGTAAACTCTTGGCTCTTGAGCCAGATTGGAGGCATTGTATGATGTTGTATAACTTTGTATGATGTTTTAATATTTGCAAAATACATTCCCCTTGGTAGTTTGTATTCTTTGCACAAGAGGATGGATGACTTACACAAAATGAGTTATTTATAGTGTTAAGATAGGGAATTTAATTGTAACACATTCAACACATTCATAAATATATGAGCTAAGTGATCGACTAACCCCCTCCACCTCCAGAGATTTATTTTATCATGTAACCCAATGATTCATGAAGCTGAAACAAGCCCCTCTAGCACTAGAGGTACATCCAGTACAAGTAAAAACTGTTATTGTTTGATCTTCATTCTTTATGATAAAATATGAGCAGAGGGGCAGCAGCCTCTTGTCCTATAACCTAAAATGGGAAGTGCAAATGGGCTGCCATGCCACTGAATAAAATACACACAACTGATCAAAACAACCCCTGTGCCATTGTAGAACAAACAGTAAATCATTAAGCGTAAATATGGGGTTCTACTCCCTCGGGTATTCTATATAATTGGCACATATGCATGGCATGGTTTTATGGTGATGGAGGAGCAAAGCTGATCTAGGTTCAGTATTCCTATTCATGTGTATACTCTTGGCTAGCAGTGAGAGGTAGGTAGCAGAAACGCATTAAAAAGGAAAGGTAACCTTAAACTTTAAGTTTACAACTATTTATTGAATTTTTAGTTTGTTTTTTAAACATATTAAACAACCAGTAATGCCATAAATGGAAAATACTATAAAAAAATACTTGCCTTGTAGCATTTTCTCTGTGTAAAAATGCCTGATCTCATCTGTCTCCTGTTTTCATTATAGTCAATAATTGGCTGTAGCAATAAAATGTTGTGCCCCCTTAGTGCTCTTGCACTTGTGCCTCCCATCGTCATGAATGGCCCCTTTTATTTATATGTTTACATTTGGTGTCACTGGTCCGTTTATGTATTGCTCCCAGCTCATCAGGGTGGAATTTTAACATTTTAGAATTGTGTTTGAAGTCTAAACATTAATCAAATCAACATTCAGGTTTTTGAATTTCTTTATTATAATGTCAAAATGCTAAACAAAACCCCACCCTATCTACTGCATTCATTTTTGGCCTTACCTGATACATATTCATGGCCTGCCCCCAAAGGACCAGCACAACTAAACTTAAAGTATTTTATATAGTATTGTTTTCTGTATTAAGGCTACATAGGATATTTTTACTTTATAGTGTTACTTTCCCTTGAAATCAATGGAAAATAAATAGCAGCGGGACACCATAGATTTTTTTTCTGTTGTTGCCAGGGTCACTGACTCTAGCTATGAACCATGAGCAGTTTGCGTTTCCTTTAATAACTATAACTATACATTTTTTAACTGAAGGCATACTAAAGATCCTCGTTCATTTAACAGCTGATTTGGATAAGAGAGAGGGGGCAATGAGGATTTTGCATTCCATAGTGGTGCTAAACAGGCTCTTCCACTCTGATTCCATTTGTGAACGGGCCAGTGTGTAAACCGCAGTGGGTCCCACTGATGGTAAATGGGTTAATGCTGGTGAAATGTTGAAGTGCACTTTGATAAGCTGTATTATTAATATTGCATTCTGTACTGTAAGCTGTGTGGAAGCCATACATTACCATGATTAATTACCTGTAAAATTAGATGTATTTCCTACAGACATTACTTTGTTTTTTTAAGAGTTTTTTTGTGTGTTTTAAAACATATGTATTGCTAAAAAAATAAGGTTTTATAAGGTTAAGTCACAAAGGTGTAACTAGAAGTTACTACGCCACACAGAAAAATCATGTTAGGGCCCCTATACTTTCCAGAAACTGACTTTTGTCTTATATGTCTATAGTAGGCCCAGACTGGCAATCTGTGGGTTCTGGCAAATGCCAGAGGGGCTTCCATAAGATGCCATAGAAAGTCAGTATTTAGTGGGCTTGTGGGAGCTGATTTGGCCTCTCTAAACTTGGAATGCCAGGGCCTATTTTGACTCCCAGTCCAGACCTGGTAAATAGAACTTCCACATCATTAAAGACTAAATTGGGCCCTTAACACTCCTGGGTCCCCCTGGAAGTGATAGGCTCCTCAGTTTCTACATTCCTGCACCCCGTGATGTTAAGGTGTAGTTTGTGAAACATGTGGCCCCTCTAATGTGATTATGGCTGTCCATATGTTTTCAATACAAACATAGTCGACCCAAAGTATTATGCTTGAATGTCTTGCATACAGACGATTGGCTGAAATAAGATTCTTAATATATTTTGTGTTTGAACCAAGGATCTGGGTCTGCATTAAGAAACATAAGGAATTTTATATCATCGCACAGTTATATATCACATAATGTTATAAATGTTATGTAGTATTACTAGAAAACTGATTTTAATGTATTTGCTGCATGACATTGCACATTCTAGTAATAACAGTGGAAAAAAAGGCATAACTCTTTCAGTCTCCTGCTGAGAACAGAATAAGAAGAAATCAGGATGATGGCAAAACAAGGAGCCAGGGAAGGTCATTTATTTCACAGATGGAGATTTCCCGTTTAGTAAATCTAGCCAAAACAATAAAAATATGGCTTCAACCTCCAGTGTTCTAGTTCTTTGCTGAAGGAGAACTTAACCCACATAATCACCATGGGGCTTCCAAGCAGACTTCTTAAGGCAGAGTTGGGCAGTGGTGTTGGTGGGTTGGGTCTGTTTCACCTTTGTTTCTCGCTCTGATAGATGAAAAGGGGTATGTGCACTATAAGCCAATCTAGTCCTGATTTCTAGTGCCCATGCACCTAGTCAGAAATCAGTGCTAGGGAGAAGAACCCAGCTGCAAAACTCTGCCTTAGTGAGGGTACAGAGGACCAGGGCTGTTTTAGGGAGCAGTTGCTCAAGTTGGGTAAGGGTGGCTGTGCAGTGCCAAAGTTGTTCTAGTTCTCCTTTAAACTCTTAGCCCCAACACCCTCACCAGCCAGGAGACTAAAAATAGGGGCAACGGGCCAAGCATTTACTTGGAGCATGGGAAAGTATATCTACACCATTGGTACAAGAAATGAAATGCAGTGGGCCACACAATGCATTTTTCTCTAGGGGTTGCAGGCAAGTAAGCATTGAAACCCCTTACAAATGTGTTGTAAGAACCTAATAAAAAGATGTTAACTGATGACCTTATATTTCAAGTGTGTGTAACTTACTTTTGAGTCTATTTTATTTGAACTTCTTATTTATTTGTATTTTGTGCTTCAATAAATAATAATTATATGTATTTTACTGATAAGTACCTCTGTTTATTTCTGTTTAGGATATTAAAAACAGACTGACAAAATTTCAAGATAACTGCAAACATCTGATCTTGGGTAGAGGGACACATTTTTGCTGAGGGCACGTGGCCTCCAGTGTCCCCTGTCGCTATTTCCCTCCTGCCACAGGATCTCACACATGTTCATCCTTTATTCCTACATTAGGATCACAGGGCATGTGTAGATTCAAATAAAAGGCAAAATCGCCCCTGTGTCTAGTACCAAGTGCTGTGGACCTAAACAAACTTCAGTTGCAACTGGGCGGCATGCCACCCTTTCATTTGAGCCGCCCTAGGCCCAGGCCTTTTTCGCTTTGCTACAAATTGGTTTGTTTAGGCTAATTCTATACAGGGCTCATTTTTCACCCTGAAGAAAAACACAAATTGCAAAGGTTCTCATATGAGAAGAGGATTTACCGTTCCTATAAGAAAACAGATGCAAACTAGAATTTCACTAGAACTAGGCTTCACTGTGCTGACCTTGTGTTTGTCCCAAACAGAGCGGGTTGCTGTGTGATCTCACGAATACAGGATTGTGTTGATCAACAGAAAATGAAGGGCAGTGGCTGGGGACCCAGCGAGAGACGCTTTATTACCAGAAAATACAGATGTTCACAGCTGCCCTTCTGAGGCAAAAATATTCTGCAGTGACACTAGAAGAGATGAGACCCATCTCTTGTTGCCAGAGAGGAAAAGCATTAATATTCTAAAAGACAAATTCTAATTGTTGAATCTGTAAGCAGGCAGAAAGGCAGGTAGCAAGACTGACGGACCTAACAGAAGAGTCTTGGCCAAGTTCAGGCCCAGTACAGCAGAATCCAGCTTGCAAACTTATGAAAAGAGGTCATTAAATAGGACATTTGGCACCAAAACATGCACACATAGAAAGCCAGAATCAGTGGAACATGTGCAGAGAGTATGTCAATGCAATGATTGGTGCCCTTAAATGGCCCAGTGGTGTAAAGCTCTTTGGGGTGCAGCTAACACTGCAAATCTACATTACACAGGGCTATTCAAATCTTTCAGTTAAGGACTTTCAAAATACAAACAAATGAGAATAACACAATGTCTCTCATAAAACATTTTATTATCACTAAACAATTCAAAAGGAAAACCACTTTTCTGGCACTAGTGAATTTATTCACAGGGTACTAAGGAAACAAGGCTGCTGTGAGTCACTGCAGTAATAATCTCCAGGCAAAACAGTTATCCAGTCAACAGATGGAGAGAATCCTGGAACATATGGTGGTGTATAGTTCACAACCTCCACCCAAGTCCTTGTCCTACATGCACAACTCCCACTGTCACTCCCTAGCCATTCCCACGACTCATCAACTTTAACCCCTCCTCTATTCTCCATCAGTTCCCAGCACCCTGCTAGGCTTTTCCCCATTGGATTTCAGCCATATTGCCCTCTCTCCTCTATAGGTTCACAAGGCTCCTTACCCTAGCCCAGGGGTCCGCAACCTTTTTAACTGTGAGCCACATTCAAACTTAAAAAGAGTTGGGGAGCAACACAAACATGAAAAAAAGTTCCCGGGTGCCACACAAGTGCTGTGAGCGGGCAGTCAACAGGAGGCTTGTTTGGCAGTACCCATTGCTTTTATGCAACCAAAACTTGCCTCCAAGCCAGGAATTGAATAATAAGCTCCTGCTTTGAGTCCACTGGGAGCAACATTCAAGGTGTTAGTGAGCAACATGATGCTCACAAGCCACTCGTTGGGGACCATTGCCCTAGTCCTTGTCCTAACAATACTCAGACTGAAGAGGGGGTTGTAGGTTGTACAGTTGTCTATAAGGAATTGTTATGTCATAGATTTTATCAATATCTTTCATAAATGCTTAATACTAATAAATAGATTGGGGCAGTGGCGTAACTACCAGGGGTGCAGAGGGTGCAATTGCACCAGGGCCCCCACCCCCTTGGGGCCCATCGGAGCCATGGAGGTGGTTATCTAGGGGGAGATTTTACAGCACACATGCAATCAACACTCCAGCATGCGATTTATAGAGGTAAGGGCACGACAGAGGGGCCCAGGTGCCTATCTTGTACCAGGGCCCACCAGGGAGTAGTTACGCCACTGGATTGGGGTTAGGGCTAGTGTTAAGGATAATGGAGGGCTTAGTACTGATGTAAATTGTATAAGAAGGACAATGATTTGGGCAGAGGTGGTCCTAAAACTGTAGGGTATAGACAAACACTGAAGAGGCTGTTATTTGGGGCCCTGAACACTGTAACACACCAAAATTGCAGTGACTAAGCAGATGGTTGTGTAGGAATAACACAGATGAGGAGGGCCTTCATACTATTACCTGGATCTGGTAATCAGTACAGCAGAGAATGAAGGGGAATTGGCTTCCTTTTATATAGAGGTAACTGATTTCCACTAGGTGTAAATTATCAAATATTTTGACTGTGCAGGAGTTGTATATACATCCCTATATCACTGTATCATCCAAGAGGTTCACCAGCCATATAAGAGTAATGAACCATGACTTTAATTGGACACCACAGTTCCCCATCTTTTTAGCGCCAGTGCACTGCACCTTCTCAAAGTATTCTGGGTTGATGTTGAGTAAAGTTAGGGGTCATCACAAATTATTAAAGGGGTTGTTCACTTTTAAATTAACTTTTAGTATGATGTAGAGAGTGATATTCTGAAACCATTTGCAATTGGTTAGAATTTTTTATTATTTGTGGTTTTGGAGTTATTTAGCTTTTTATTGAGTAGCTCTCTAATTTACAGTTTCAGCAGTCTGGTTGCTAGGGTCCAAATTACCCTAGGGGCCATGCATTGATTTGAATACAAGACTGGAAAATTAATAAGAGAGGGCCTGAATAGAAAGATAAGTAATAAAAAAAAGTAGCGATAAAACAGTTGTAGCTTTACAGAGCATTTGTTTTTTAGATGGGTTCACAGACCCCCCTGTCCAAAAGCTGGAAAGAGTCATATGAAGAAGGCAAATAATTACAAAATAAATAATGAAGAACAACTGAAAACTGAAAGTTATCTTAAAGGTGAGCCACCCCTTTAATTAGTTCCAAATCAAATCTTGCCTCCAAGCCAGGAATTCAAAAATAAGTACCTGCTTTGAGGCCACTGAGGTCAACATCCAATGGATTGGTGAGCAACATGTTGAGCCACTGGTTATGGATCACTGGAGTATATTTTAAGTCAGTCCCAGGGGCGATCCAGTCCATTCAGCTGCCTCAGACGGCCTTCAATTTGTCGCCCTCCCTTCCCCATGGCGCTCACTTTTTCAGCGCCAGACGGGGGTTGGGGGGCTCCACGGTGCTAGTGCAGAGCACACAACTGGAAGAGCTGAATTTCGGGTTGAAAACCATAAATTTGGCTCTTAGTTACCAGCATTTTTGCCGCCCCTGGTAACTAAGGGGTGCTGCCGCCTGAAGTGAGTGCCTCAACTCGCCTCATTAGTGGAACGCCCCTGGTAGGTCCCTAAGCTCGGGTAAATGAGCCCAGCCCAGACAGAGCATGTGCAGTGAATCAGCAGAAACAAAGATGGGGAGCTACCAGGGCATCTTTAGAGGCACAGATCTTTACTGCTAAAGGGCTGAGGAGGCCTTGGGCTGGTATAGAAGCCCAAGACAGATGCTGATGCTTTATTTCTCATTTAATACAGAGGTGCAGAGCAAACGTCCCAGATTTACACATGAGCCAAGCAGGCTCTGTAACCACAATGTCCTGCTCCAACATTAAATGTTCAATAAGCAATCAATGCAGCTACCAGAAGCCTGCCCTAGTCTCTGTGCCGCCCTGTGCCTGGGTTCAGGCCACTCTACCTCCTAATCACACTGTAAGCTCTGAAACAATCTGTGTGTGAAACAGTAGAACAGATGAAAGGCGAGATAGAGACAACAACGAAACCCCAGGACTCCCCTTCCCCCATACCTGGCACTGGTCCCCCCTTTCTTCTGACAGCTGCTTTTGATTTTGGGATTCCTAATTGCAGTTGTTGACATTTTTGGTGGTGTGTCAGAGGCTAATCCATTCCCTGATTCAGAGTGCGGCTCTCCCTCGCCTTCTGGAGTTAAAATAAAATAAGCCACAAGACTCCCCAGCTCTGTGAAGCTTCCATTTGGGGTTTTGGACCATGTGCGCTGGAGGATAACACTGTTTCTTATTAAAAGTTACAGCCAAAGAACTGCGGCCTACTCTTTAATAAAGAATTGGGTGTTGCGCTTAGGGTTATCACCTGGCCCTTGTTATAATGCCAGTAAGAAGGACACTTAGGGGCAAATTTACAAAATTCACGTGAATGGATTGAACTTCGATCGAATTCGATCGAATTCCGATCGTACGATTTTTTCAGAGGATCGAATATGCAAATTTGCCCACTTCGATCATCGAATACCGAAAATTCGAACGATTGAAGGACTTTAACTTTAAAATTTTATTCGACTGCCTACTTCGCCAGATTGAACCTAACGAATTGCAATAGAAGCCTATGGGAATCCCCCCCCATAGGCTTCTTTTTCATACACCTGCTCGAATACCATTCGTACGATTGAACGCCTCGATCGTTCAAATCGTCCAAATTTTTTGAGCGCTCAAAGGAAAAAGTACGATTTTTTCGTGAGATCGAATGATCGGTATTCGATTGTACGATTTCATCGAGAAATTGAATGTCGAGGAAAAAGATAGCCTAAAACTATTCGATAAGCATTCGATTATCGAATTTCGAACTGATTCGAGGGATTTTATGTGAATAATAGTAGATTTTCCCCACAATGTAAGTGTTAGGAGTCTTATACAGTATATTAGATAGTAAGGGTGATCACGTTTTGTAGAAGAGGAAGTGACCCTAATCATGTTGAAATATAAAGCATCACCAAAAAGGTGTTGGTTTTATAGAAAAGCCTGCCAGTAGAGCTGGGAGAAGCACAAGCAATTACAAGGGGATTTTGGTGCCAAAATATGACACTTTATATCAGTATATCAGCATATGGACCTTCATGTGTTATTGAAGTTCAACTTCCAGCACTATCAAAAAGCTGAAGGCCGTGGGTTCCCAACTTTATATACTGTAGATTATATAAGACATTCATCATATGCTTTGCCCCAGGCACTACAACTAAATCCAGCATTGCTATTATGTGAGTAGTAACGTATAGGGGGCACTATATTACTTCCCACAGTCCGTAGCTTACTACAGTTGTACACTGTACAGGGCTACTGCGGCATGTAAGCATCATTGTACAGCATTGATTCCCACAGACAGCAGCATGTTAATAACAATGCATTGAGAATGCCTTACTGATTATTCCAGACAGCAGACGGATAGTAGTAATGCCTAGGGCTTCTGTATAACTTTTTGGTAACAAAGCATCATTAATAGTGTTTGTGACATGAAATGCGTAAGGCTGTGGACATAATAAACCTTTTTACTTTGCTTCAACTACCTGATGGAAGATTACCTTCATTTTTGTACCTGTACCATAGTGTTTTTCGGTTTGTCTGCTCCCCATGCTGAGGGCTCAGTGCGATGGCCTGGGCTACTTCCCTAATGTGGTGAGTAATAATTCTACTTTGTGGGGACCCTTTTCAAGTTTTATTACATCATTAATATCAGTTGCTAAATAGATTAGCCCAATGCAGAGCAACACATGTACCTCCAATTTACCCCTTATTTATCTTACACCTGCACCAAGAGCTTGCAGTTTGGGCACTACACTGCTCATTCCCTTCACCCATCCAGACTGTAGGATGGTTGTGGTTGAGGTTAGGAGCACAACTTACAGTTTTGGTGGTCTTATGTGTGCAGAGGCCAGCTATTGGGGGTCTAATACTTGTTAAGGACCTGCAAACCAATAGTTAAAGGATTACTGTCACAAAATAAAATGTGCAAAAAAAAAAACATATGACAAGATCAATGCAGGAAAGATTTTATATTTTTTTTTTAATGAAAAACTTGTAGCTCCCTTGCTGTTTTCCTAGGTACAAATGGAGCTATCTTCTATTTCCAGTCATGTGATTATAGATCATCCTCACTTGCGAAGGAGTCCAGAAGCCCTTTGCTTTCTGCAGCTTTAGCAGGTGGTCCTCAGGTGCCTAAATGGTACAGGTATGAGATCTGTTATCCAGAAAGATGCAAATTACAGAAAGGCCAACTCCCATTGACTCCATTTTAATCAACTAATTAAAATTTTTGTTAAATGATTTCCTTTTTTTGCTGTATTAATAACAAAGCACCTTGTATTTGATCCTAAGATATAATTAATCATTTTTGATGGAACAGGTCCTATACCTGTAATCAGGCCTGGATTCTGGGCTGAGGCGCCTCTAGACCTTTGGATATTAGTGCTCTGCGGTCGAGCTTGTGCACCCCCCTCTGTACACTTGCGTGTGAATTTGTTGGACTGCTGGGAATTACAGAAGTATACATCCCCAGTGATCTGTAGGTTGTAGGTTAAAATCTTGCTGTCCTAGGCCCGGGCCTTTGTGGCCTCTCCACAAATCTGGTTACAAGTATAAAGAAGCAGTGTCACAGAGCTCACCTGACTCCTATGTGCTGTTGCTGCCGATGTGTGACGCCGGCCACTTCGCGCCGGTTGAACCATCTCCATAAATCTGGGCCTGTCTGTAATAAAAGTTTAAGAAAAAAGTTACGGCCCTGGCCTTAGTAGAAATAAATCTGATGGTGGCACCGAGTAAATGGGGTGTCAGTGTGGCTTGAAGATAAACCCTGAATGAAACACAATGGCAATGTATAGTGAAATCTGACTGTAGCTGCATTTCTCTGCAGAATAATGGCCGCAATTAGACTTTCCCACTGAGCTGGATTTCACTGCCTGGGTGGCTGGATGCCTCTGGTAACCAACTCACCTTATTCTTGGTCCCTTTCCTGTGCAAACTTGGACTGTGTACAAGCTGAAAGTCTTTGGCAGGCATCCTCAAGGGCTGTGGTTGTTCTGAAGTTTACCACCGCGTGGCGCCATGAGCTGTACAATGCTCTGAGGAACCAGCCAAGCCACCTCCAGATGGAGAGGCACAAATTGTTGAATTTGAGGTCCATGTTTAATTTGTATGCAAAAGGCTTCTTGTAGTGCTAGTGGGCGGTAGCTGTTTTAGGATGTATCGGCGTTGAGAAAATGGCGTTTGATGGAAATTTAGACTAGTGGATAACAAAGTAAGATGTAAAGTTGAGTATAAAGAAATGCAAAACGATAGCAACATCTAAAATTTTCTACATTATACATTTATCATGTCTTACAATTAATGTAATAATAATGTCAGCATGTGAGTGTATGTGTGTACATGTATGTGTGTGTGATGCTTACAGGAATAATATTCATGCTCAATTTTTCTGTAAGAGAATGCCACCTAGTGACAATAGTATGTATGGAGATCTTCATTTGTGTGATCTAAACTCTTGAATTTAAGATATAATAATATGCAGGGCATTTACAGAATACCATGCTGTTTTAAATTGTTCATGTCTGTATGTTTAATCACTATTAATCTGTTATTTGGTGTAGGAACTAGGGGTAGGCAAGCAGAGGTAGCTGCCCGGGGTGCAAATGGGAAGGGGGGCACAATAAGGAGAAAGAGAGGTAAGTGTGCAAAAAGGGGGCACCGGGCGACGTAATATTGCCTTGGCCAGATTCTGTGTCACAGGCTTTGCTTTGGCATTCACAGTTTTATGCCTACTGTATGGTGAGCTTATGATGACCCATCATGTAGCAGTTGCATGTAACAACGTTTAGCATGTTTATATCTGATTAAATCCATTCGAATAAAAAATATCTCAGTTTAACACATTTTTTTTACACATGTTTATCATATGTGGGCGTCTCCATGTGGGTTATATTGGCAGAGGAGGCTACTGAAGGATCTGAATGTTGCACATTTATTAGGTCTATATGTTCCCAGAAAGAAAACATGGCCTGTTTGTGCCGCTGAGTTTAGAAACGCTGAGCTAAATTAATGATTTCTCAGTCCCCACAGCTGTAGTTCCTATTAGGAAAATGAAACAGAAGGCTCATTTGTATACAGGTTTGTTTGGGTGTGCTAGCCATTTTTGGATTGTTTGCTATTAGGGAAGCCCAAATAACCAATGTGGCAGGGAACAAACCTGCACAGGAAAGAAATCACATTCACAGTGGTGTCAGAATAAAGACAGAAAGCTTTACTGCTCTTAATTCCTTTAACCCTTTTTAGTGATGGTCGTTGCTGGCACTATGGCTGCTAGTTTCCCTATAGTGGAGATTGGAATTTGCATAATACAGAACAATAATAAAGTTTCACCAGGTCCAGTAACTTCCGTAGAAACTGCAACAGATAAGCCAGTGGTTCTCAACCTTCCTAATGCTGCGACCCTTTAATACAGTTCCTCATGTTGTGGTGACCCCCAGCCATAAAATATAAAAATATTTTCGTTGCCAGCCCAGAGCGGATTGTTAGGGAAAGTATAGGAGACAGCGTGGCTTCATTAAGGTTTGTTTTCCGTGCGTAGTGCGGCAAAACTTTTTTGCCACACCCCAATTGCCATGTTAATTTTACAAAATTTAAATGGGCAGGGAGAGCTGTATGGCAATCCCTACTAAGGGGATATAGAAAGTTGTAGTGCAACTACCTACACAGGTTACTGAACTACAACTCCCAGCACCAACACCCGGAGAGCTACAACCTTGGCCCAGGGCTAGTGGGGAGAGAGATGAAGCTGCTCCTGGAACCCCTTAAGTGACCCCTGTGAAAGGGTCGTTCGACCCCCAAAGGGGTCCCGACCCCCAGGTTGAGAACCACTGAGATAAGCAGTTAAAGAAACAATATGATTTTCCTCGACTTCTAATATCAAAATAACTTTAAAAAATGAAATTTTTTAAAGTAATAAAAATATAATGCATTGTTGCCCTGCACTAGTAAGACCAGAGGTGTTGAGCACCTTGCCTTGGGCAAGAAGTTACCAGGGGTGGCAAAAAGTCGGCAGCATAGCAAACGCCACTAGGGTATTTGCGTCAGAAACACTACTATAATTTATATAAACAAGCTGCTGTGTAGCATTGGGGGCAGCCATTCAAAGGAGAAAAGGCTCAGTTTACAAAGCAGATAGCAGATAAGCTCTGTAGAACATATTGGTGTTTTCTGTTATCCGCTATTTAACCTGTGCCATATAGTCTTTTTTCAATTTCTGCCATTGATACACAGCGGCTTGTTTATACAGTATAAACAATAGTAGTAGGCAGCATTAACAATGATGAACGGGGGACCGGCCAATCGCCACTTGATTGTCCCGCCCCTGATATCACAGACCTGCCCCCACCATTCCATGGTCCCACCCCCTCTGCATCACAGCCCCACCCCCTGCCCAGATAACTCAGACTGAAAACAGGGACTGAAATCGGCCAGCTGAAATCAGCCCCTTCTTTTGCATTGTGCTCCTTTCTTGTACCCGGAACCACTGTGCCAACTTGGTGCAGCTACACACGCCTGCTTTTGGTGAAGGAACAAATGAGTTTGCATTCTCATGCCAAAATCATTTGAGTGTGCCTGCAGTCGAGCCAACACAAGGGTTCTGGGTGCAGACAGGAGAGGATACCCTCATAGGGGCTAATTTTCGGCATGTTTATCCCTGACAGCCTAAAGGACTACAGAATGACCCTTCGTGTATATATAAAATATGACATTTGTTGCCAGGAAATAATGTATTTGTAGGTGCTGAATAAACATATACAAACTTTAAATGTAAATAAAAGAAGACTGTGTAAATTTACAGACAAACTGCAATATATTTGTGGCTGATTCCTCTTTAACTGGCTAAGAAATGGAAAACAAACATTATTCTAAAATATGTAACATGTTCCACAGTATTTCTGAGAAGCATTTTTATGAACTGAGACTAAATAAGAATGATGTGCTTCCCCGGCTTCTGTAAAACCGCAAACAGCATTTCATTTACTGTATTTTATTCTTAGGAAACCCTTTTATCACCTCTGCGTACTACAGAAACGATGTGCTTTCCCTTTAACAATGACTGAAATAGAGAGAACATTTCGTGGCTACAAATAAAGTTACTGTGCCTGCCCATTACTCGCTCACACGCACAAACCAAAGTTTTAATGAAGTTGCCTTTCTATCTAGATGTGTTTTGCCTTCAATGATGAAGTTGTACCATGTGAACAATCTAATTGAATGTAGTAACGTAAGTGAGAGGACTGTGCTTGTTTATATTATTATATCTAGCCTAAACTAGTATAGGCTAACCGCTGATTGGCTGCATGGGGGGCTATAATGAAGGCTTGGGGAGGATAAGCATTTCCAAATCAACACAAATACATTTTTTACCACAAACAGTATGGAGGAATTATACATGAAGCTGACACTGCATATATCCTAACACGAAAAATATTCAAAGCATAACAAGCATTGAGGAGTAGAATCCCTTACCACAATAGAAACGTGGCCCAAGTGCTCCTGCCCCAGGCCCTCAGCTCAAGGGAGCGGACAATCCGTATCTGTAACACAACTAGCTGATGCAAGGCACACTGGAAACCACGCATGGATCAGACTGAAAAAAGTATAAGGGATAAAAATGAAAACTTTATTTTATATATTCATCTCTCGCCTCAAGCTCCCTTGCACCTCAGAGAGGGTGAGGATGCCACACAGAGCGCATAATTGCACTCTGCTTTAGAAGAGCAGAATTTCCAGTTTCAAAAACGGAAATTCGGCTCTTAAAGTACCAGGAGCGGCATTGTTGCCGCCCCTGGTACCTAGTGGGGCGGTGCCACCTGAGGCTAGTTTCTCAACTCGCCTCATTGGCAGAACACCCCTGACCTTAACCCACCCAAACCAATTCGGACCCAGCCCAAATCCACCTGGCACTTTTATTTATAGGCCCACCGGACTTGCCCATCACTGATGTCATGAAAGGGGGTGGGGCAGGAGCACGCCTAAAAATACTGCTGGAAGAAGAAGTTGTGCAGAAGTTAGCCCAAACTCACCTGACCCACTGGTGATGCACACATCACTAGTCCTTTGTCAACATAATTTTGGGTTACTATGTCAATCAAAGAGCCCTTGTGCCATTATGTGCAGGGTTAAAGTGAGTAGCGAAAGCGCTACTGACTGGGAAGGGGAGTTCCCCTTTAAAATGGGTACAGCTCTTGGCACCTGGCATCTTTGCGCAGGCGAAAATGTGTGATGTCATTGCGCGGACGGCCTTATAAAGCAGTGTCTCCCCCTTCAGTCTTCCTCTTGGTGCCCATAGCAGCTACAGGCGCAATTCTGTGTTTACGTGTATATTACATTGTACAATTTTTTAATCTGCTTGTGAACATTTAACTGAAAGTATGTTTATCTTTAAGTGTATTTGTCACCACATTCACAGCATTCAGGGTAAGATAGATAAAGCTGTGGGTGACCTTCACCCACAATTCTGTTTCAGTGTATTTATTATAAAAAGGAGTTAAAGGGTATGCCCATCTGGGCAAAAATGTCAGGTTCCATAGTTCATAAACATCTTCACAGTCTCCTTAGGATCTGCTATTTTTACTGGTATTCTTACAATTAAGCAGTAACAAAACAGCATGAACTTCTTACCTTCAAATCTACAGGAACAGTTGGGCATCTATGAGTTCACCATTGCAGCCATGTCTTTCTTCTGGGGCCCAGGCAGAAGGATAGCCAGGGTGAAATTTGGATAAAATGTCTATATGATCTCCTGGATACACCTCAAATACTGAGGGTCAGTTCAGGTGAGATATGGGACAAATTATTTGCTGTGCTAGATGTTCTATTACTGATTAAATGCATGTAACCTTGTTATGCGCTAAGGAGGTTCTGAGCAAATGTTGGATTTCAAAGCAGAACTTGAAACAACAAAAAAGTCGATTAGACGTGAAGATACCTGTCTAAGTACTTTTATGTAAAGGCCGTGGTGCAAAGTACAAAAAGTATGGTGCATTGTGCCTGGTATTTCCACCCCAAGTATATGACCCCAAACATCTTAAGTCAGAACTAAGCCATCTATTCTCTGACAGTATCCCTTTAAATGCTGCTGGCATAGAAGGAATGCATTCTCCCGCACAACCAAGAATAGCACTATGTGGGGAAGTTGGTTTAAGAAAAAAATGAATCAGACCGAAAGGCAGAAGAAAATAAAAATGAAATAAAAACTGGTTTTGGAAGTCATAGCAGACGCCTCTCTCGGTCAGAGAGGAACCCAAAACCAGCGATAATGCAACATTAGAGGCTCGCCACAGGAAGGGGGAAATCTTTCTGAAATGTCTGAAAATGGCAAGACACTGCAGAAAATAGTCAATGAAACCGGAGAAGGCATAGGGTTCTAGTGGCTGGGTTGTAGGTAACTGCTATAAATATCTCTAGGAAAAAGTTAAGAACTTGTATTTTTTAATTCGTGGCTTTAATACATGAAGAATTCTCTGCTGACCATCATAGATTAAAAGTAGTTGAGGCTGAAAAAAAGACTTAGATAATCCTGAATACGGAATACGGTAGATCCTTACCCAATTGTTTTAATTTGCCTCAAAGGGGGAAAATATTTTTTTTCATTTTGTTCCATTAATGCATTATAATATAAAATAACTAATAAATATTGATTTGTAAAATTAAAAGCATAGTCTGAGTGTTTTTTCTTATCTTAGTCTCTTGAAAAGATCTCCTGACAAATAAAGCAGCAGGGTGTTTTTTTATTTTTCTATTTTTTATGGACCTTTATATTTTTAAACTTAGTGATCATACCCCCATTCCCTTTAACATCTCATCTCCAATGTCAACAATTTCTACTTGGGCAACCTTGTGCTGGTATTTTACTGGCTTAGCAGGTAAAACCTGTAGTATCTTAACAGTTATTTAGGGACAGTATTTCAGCCTAATTCGCGCCACTGCATCATCCTTTATCCTGTGTTAAAGGACATTATATACCATTTCCTTCCTTATTTAACCTCACAGTCATGTAAATCAGCCATATTTTGGTAATGTTCCTACAATGCCATTAGTTTGAAAGTGACCTAAACCCAAAAATACTAATTGGCGTTAACTTATTCATAGTCCTGGGAGCATTTTTACAATTTCAATTTGTTTTCTATATTAAGTAGTTTCTGAGAGATTTACAGCTTTAGGCAGTTTCCCAGATATGCCCATAACGTTGGATCATAACGATCGAGAATGGGCGGTCAGATTGCGGGACCACATCCAATGAACAGATGCGGCTGCGATCCAACGGGATTTTTAGTCCCGTCCGATTGACATCTGGCCGACTTTCGGCCAGATATCGATCGGGGAAGCCCTTCGGAGGGCTCCATACATGGGCCAATGAGCTGCCGTCTCTGTCCGTCGCCAGCTTTTATCGGCCCGTGTATGGCCACCTTCAATTAACCTTAGGGTTGACTCCCAGTTGAGCAAAAAGCATGGTATTAGCAGTCTAAAAATCCTAGGAGACCATTAAAAATTGTTTTAAGATTTAATGTAATCCTCAGTAGCTGAGGATGGCAGCATAACATTCACCATTACAGGATTCCCTACTGTCCATTGGCCTGCTGACAGGTAATGACTATTACTATAAAGTGAAGAACAAAGTAATGTTATCTTCTCTTGGGTAGCTCATAGTCTAACCACTTTTTTGGTCTAGTAACAATGCTATATACTCAGACATGTTATATAATTTGACAGCTCCATTCTTTTCTGCAGCCTTTAAATGATTATAGATTATGAAAAGAGCAAAAGCTGTCTATGGTTTTTCCTCCTCTGCAGTACAAGGAGACTCCCTTATCTGAAAGATACATTTCTAGTTATAGTCACACAAGCACTCATAGAGTTCCCATGATAAATTGGCCACTCAGGATATTGTTTAATTGAGACCAATGGTGATATTTTATCTTGCCTCAGGAGAGCAAGGAGTATGGTAGCCCCAAGTAATAAAATGTTTTCAATAATGTTCCTGTATTAACGAAAGCAAATGTGTTTTTACTGAGTGTTTATTTTTCTAACTAGATAAAGAGGGAGTTGTATATTTCACATATGCTTTGGGATGAGCAGCTCCAGCAACTTAGAACTCCCAGCATCCTCAGCCACTCAGCAACACACAACAGCTAGAGGTCATTGCTATATTAAATGAATCTTCCATTGCTGATGGAGGGGAATCAACGGTTGCCTATCCTTTTGGAAGTATTATTCTTAGCACAGTAGGGTTCTACAGAAGTTAGTGATTATTGTGGTGCAGCCTGGTCTAATGTTTCTAAGGTCAGTTGATGTGGCTCTCTTGGAAAAGCGTATGTGTGTTTTGGTAGATACAGAAGCAGTCAGAGCCTTGGGTGCCCCGGGCACGCCTCCTCTCACTCTCTTTCCTCCCAACAAGGGTTTCTGTGGCTGGTCCTTCTGTCGCCAGTTAATTAAATTGTTTCCTCTGTGGTAAAGCAGCACTTCCAGTGGACACGTGGTGCAGTATATGCAGTATATAGCGCTTACTACTGTCACATTCAATGGAAATGTAGTGCAGGGAAAATACAATGTATATTGCCAGGCATATAAAGACAAAACTGGCAGCTCTTCCTAGGTACAGGCACCTCTTTACACTTGTGCTGTGATCATCCGTGATTCTCTCTCTTTGGAAACCATTAGTATTAATCAACCTATTTCTTTCTGTGCTAATCATCTGTATACTTGTGCTGATATTAAAATATGCATAGAGTTTGCATTGAAACCATGTTATAGGAATGATAATGTGTCTACCTCTATTATAGATATAAACTGATATAAACTGAGATATACTGACACCCTAGTAGGCTTATTTTCGTTGCCTGCAAAGAATAAATTGGGTTTGCTGGTAATGTGACCTGGTAGGTTTTGCACTATATTGTGTTCATTGACACTTACAGGTGGCATCTGATTATTACCAAGATAAAAGCAGCAATGTGCCTAAAAAAATTAAAATTCATAACAGAAGTGGTTGAAACTCACGCAGTTCGGTTGCTCCGCTGGGTCATGTGGAAACTTTTAGATGATTTACTTTTGTCGCAGAATAGTTTTAGTCTTCGCTATAAACTTCTAATAGTGAAATTACATTTCGTTAAGCCATTGAACACTGCAAAATAAAGATAAAGTAAAGGCTAGTGTAAATTTAGGCTTGTGTAATTAGCATTATGGCATAGGGATAGAGTGATGCTTACAATAGCCAACAGTCCTGTGTTTCTGAAGTTACATTTCCTTGTCTATCATTTGCCCATTCTCCTCTAAAATGGGGTTTAGCACAAAGGCACTGTGTGGCACAGGATGCAGGATGCCAATAAACATTCTTTTCAAATACCCAGTGCTTCAAAGTTACATTTGAACAGAACACGACTGCCACTCTTTATAAAAGGGTAAAAATATCAGCAGTCCAGAAAAAAAATTTTTGTCTCTACAATATATACTTTTTTTCCACAAAATACCTGCAAAGATCTTGTGTTTACCACGAGGCACGAGCTATGCAACCTCTGGTGATCCTCTTCTTTAAAGAGTATGCCTGGCTAAGTCGTTTTCTTTATCTGTGTGGTCATCTTGATCAGGTCCCTAGCGCTGGACCGACACCGCAATCTCGGAGGTCTGATTCACACATAAAGCAATACAAGAACTTTGACCTGGAGAAAGGATGTTCCCATTTTTTAAAGCGATTTTAAAAGAAAATCTTGTAAGTGCAATGTTATTTATTAAAAGTGTTTTTAAAATCTTTCCGCACATGCCGCTCTTATCACTTACCCAGATTGGAAACCTGATGGAATCAATTGGGCTATAGATAAATGCCATACCGCATACGAACGGCCTTTGAAAATTGGATGGAAGCAATTTAAGTTACTGTTAAACGCTATACCACATATAAACGTCTGTGAGTATATTCATAATCGGACCGACACCAATGGGTACCGTTCAAACTTTATATTTAAAAAAAAACCTTTTCCCGACACATATACAGTGTCTGATGGTGGGAGAAGGTCACTGTTAATTTTAACCTTTCACATAAAATAAATCACTTAAAAGAGATGTGGTGGACACCAATGTTTTATTTTAATACTCTATAGGCCCCTGCCACATATTTTTTTTAAAGAAATATTTTATGATTTTTTTTTTTACTTGTAAGAGGGGCCCTGGCACCAATGCTTTTTAAAAAAAAAAACTTTTATAGGGGGCCCTGGTGCCAATGTTTTTTTTTTTAACTTATAAGGGAGCCCTGACCATCAATATGTGTGTGGGGGGTTACTTCTTTAATGCTGATGTCTGTGTGGTCTTTTCACTTTGATGTGGGGTGGGCAGGATCATGGGTGGGGCCCAGGGTGCCCTGAAAAATTTGTTGTACGGGGCCCCATGATTTCTAATGGCGGCCCTGCTGCCTATTAAACACAGTACAGACATAGAGGCAAATTCACTAAAGTGTACAATTTCACTAGCAATGGCTTCGCTGCCACCACAACAATTCTCCAGGCAAAAAATCGCTCAGACAATGCCAATTCACTAAAGTGCAAGTTGTGCTGAACAATGGCTAGCGTTACTTCAGCAGAACGAGCAAATTAAAGCGAAGCTGCGCTAGTGTTAAATTCTGCCTAGTGCAACTTCGCTAGAGATCTTGCGCTCAGGCAAAAGTGGAATGTTACATGGTGCATCTAATACATTACATTTACACTAACTAGACATGTCAAGGGAACCTTAATAAATAGAGTTGTTTTAATGCCCTATACATAAGCCCATTGTAAAATAATGTGCCATATGGTAGAAAATGTATGGGGAAAAGCGGATGCTTGAAAATATTTTTTATGCCTTTTGCAGTCTAACACCCTGTACGAGGGGTCAGGAACCTTTTTGGCTGAGAGAGCTATAAATGCCACATATTTTAAATTGTAATTCCGTGAGAGCCATACAATATGTTTAAAACTAAATACAAGTAAATGTGTGCATTTTATGTAAGACCAACACTTTTAAAGTACAGTCTCTGAATTCTTTCTAATAACGTTGTTATGCTGTTGCTAACCAGTGATGAATAGTACTTCTTACCATTAATGTGACTTCTGGTGCTGCACGGTTTTGCTGATGGCTTTGTAGTCTGGTTGATACATGGTGAGGTTAAGTTTCATGCAGGCGTTGAAACTTCCATCCGTTAAACGTGATCGTAGGTTGGTCTTAATGTGCTTAAGATGTGAGATGTGGGTCAGACTCACACAAGACTCACATAAGACAATATAGGGGGAATTCACAAAAGTGTCGGTAAAATAAATATCCCAGAAGTGGTGGTCGACAAATTTG
>CM044433.1:152899491-152909935 GCA_024363595.1 Xenopus borealis
AGAGATAACTGTTCCCTCCATTGCTTACAATCTGATTACAAACTCAGAATCTAAAATCCTGAATTGTTCATGCTTGTAATCCCCCTGCATTGTTCACACATGTAAAATTTGTATTGTTTACACTTCTAAAGCCCTGTATTGCTCACACCTCAGACCCAGACTGAACTGTTCACATAGTTCACCTCTTAGGGCAAGGCCAGACAGGGAGATCTGTCGCCTGGCGACTTCTCGTGCAACGAATCTCCCCCGGCGAGGCAATTTTGAGCGACTTTTAAAATCATGCCACTGCGTGTGAAAAAGCGCAGGTGACTTTACGCCTAGCGAGTGCGCAGCGCTGACTAGCTATTCGGGGAGATTCGTCGCGGCGACGACAGATCTCCCCCGAATCTCCCCATCTGGCCTTGCCTTTAACACACATACAAAATGCTGATGGGGCACAAACACGCTTATTGTATGTAGTACATTTTTCTTTCTCCTGCTCTGTTCTGCCTATGCTCCCTGTGTGTGTCATATTCTGCTTGCCCTATGCTGCCTGTGTGCCATACTCTGCCTGCCCCATGCTCCGTGTATGCCATACTCTGCCTGCCCTATGCTTCCTGTGTGTGCCATGCTTTGCCTGCACTTTGCTCCATGTGTGTGGCATACTCTGCCTGCCCCATGCTCTCTGTGTGTGCCATACTCTGCCTTCCTTATGCTCCCTGTGTGTGCTGTACTCTCTGGAGGAGGAGGCATATGCATTTATGGGTATGTCTTAATATAACTTCTTTCACAGATGAGTGATATCCCTGCAGAAAGAACCAAGCATTTGGCTTTTTGGTATGTTACTACCATCAATGAGAACATGGTCTTGTGGTAACATGGGTGTGGTTTTAATTGCGTGTGGTTTAAAAACAGGGAGTGGTTAACACTGGCTTCCATTATCGGCCCTCAACCAGGTAGGCCAGAAATTTTACCACAGACGTTGGACAGCACTGCTCTAGGGGGTAAGAGAGAGAGAGTATACTTGAACAGCTGTATAGTGTTGTGTTGGTAACACTTATTATTTTACAACAGGTCTCACTCTAGGAAACTCAATTTTCAGTAACCCAGTGATGCATAACAAAAAAAGTATGCCAGGATTGCTGGCAATCAGTTGAATGCCATGAAAGAATGGTTTAAAGACTCCATGGCTAAGTCGATGGCAAGTTTGGTGGAAGCAGCATCCGAAAGCCTGGACCAAAGCAAGGCAGTGGGCACTACTTCCAACCCTTATCTGAGCTCGAGTGGAAAAGAGAGGAAGTAAGGGATGTTGGGAGGTCATTTTAAACCATCTTCCTGTCCTTTCACATGCAAGGGGAATTGACCCATAAGTGCCCACTGCCATGCGTCAGTCCAGAAAAAGAAAATTACGATAAGTATGATAGAATTTTCACCTATTTCATGCCTTCCAACCGTCCCACATAAATGATACTTTTTAAAGAAAATTCAGCACATGAATTGCTTAGGTGCAGGTATGTTACTTGGGAAAGGCTCATCAGAGAACACATCAGAAACTAGTTCATTATCTTGGACATCTTATATCTGCTTGCTGCAGTGATCCAGAATATACAAGGGGATTCTCTGAGCAGACACATTTTAGACTGAGTGGAAGCCCTTTCTTTTTCAAACCATAACCAAACATTCTGGTTGCTAAGAATTCTGCAAACATTTTGCATAAATCAAAGCAGCCACAGAAAAGAGTATGAATAGCAAACAAAACTTGACACTTACTTCATGAGAATGTTTATGTTTGAAATACAAAATAAAACTGAGAAAACAAGTAATAAGTTAACCCCTTTGTCGTGGAAGCTGCAGAGAACTGCAGCACAGTCTGTTAAGTAGTCCGGGGCCTTACTGCATTAACAAACTGAGCCACTGATACAAATAGATCTGCTAGTTCTTGCTGGAAAGGGAGTCCTCCTGGACTTGCTTTAAGCCTTGGATGTTCCAGCTTTAGCCGCTGTTAGCTGTTGAATTTTTATACTCATCATTTCAATGACAGCTGCAAAGAAAAAAATAAAATGACATTTTAGCAGTTATGATGGACGATTTAATGCTCTCATTTAGACACAATTCAGGAAAAAAAAAAGATGACAATGTTTTTTTTAATTTAACAGAATCAAAGTAGAAAAAAAGATTACAAAAACACATCTAGTTGTATAAAAGCTCAAATATAAAAATATACTAAACACGTTCTAGTATTGGCTGGTGCTACCAACAGCTGTCCACCCCTCTCACTTCTGATAGGCTCAGGGTCACCACAGAGTAATAAATCATTGGTGGACCCTTCAATAAAAGATAGTGGCAGAAAAACAGCACGTTATGGCTTAGATGAGTTTGTTTCACTCTCCTTTGAGAGGGGAATGTGCCAACATTCCTGACAAAGTTTCTCTCTAGTTCTCATCTAAAGTGTATGTACTATTCTTTATTCTAAAGGTGCTTTATACCACTTATGGATACACCTATCTTATTCCCATAATTTACAAGGCCCGGGAAGTACTTGTGTATAATAAAAGTAGGGATGCACCAAATCCACTATTTTGGATTTGGCCGAACCCCCGAATCCTTCCGGAACACATGGGTTTCTGTATCAGACTTCCTGTTTTCAGCTTAAACCTCCAGGGCTAGGGCTTGAGCATGCTCAGTTTGCTCCTCTCCCTCCTCCTCTCCCTACTGTAATTGGAGTTCAGAGCGAGCAGAGAGAGACAGACTCAGGCAGGAAGTGATGTCACACCAAGCAGACATGACAGCTGCTGCCCTAAACAAAAAGATACTCAGGTATGGTAAAGCATTCTACAGAATAAATATAGTGTTATTGCTTGCACTATTATGGTTCATTTATTGGAAATAATAGATTCTTCATTCTCCTAGGCTAGAGGAAAAGTTAACCAATATACTGGCTCCATAAATCAATGAGATATCCCTTTTAACAAAAAAAAAAAAAAATTACTGTTGGTTTTAAAAATTCATAAATGCAATTGGTAGAAATAAGTCTTTTTAATGAGGACTATTTAACCTGTAACCTGTAACTGGCAGCTATAAAGCAACAACAACTGGAGTGCTAAAGGTTGGACAGCCCTGATTTAGACCTTTCAGATAAAACACCGGAGAATCCAGAAAGCTTTGTTGCTTATTCGACACATGTGGTAAAAGTAGCCCACAAATATATATTGCAGAGAGGTCCAGGATAGTCCAATGAAAGATTTCTTCATTTTATTTAAATATTTGTATCTATGAACTTAGGTGCCATGAACCCAGGAATAGAGTTTTCTCACCTTGCTTCATGGCATGCTTTTCCTGCAAGGCTGGCTGAATCTTCTCGATCTGCTTAGTTAGAAATTCAACCTTCCTCTTAAAGAAGGCCTTGGCATCCTCTACAGTCTAACAGAGAAAGCATATAAAGATGGATGGAAGCAATCAACGCGATTAAAGAAAATAGCACAGCAATTGGTCAGCTTTTTATCCTCACATTATCTCCTGAAAAATCTTGCCACCAAAATACAGAAAATTGCTACAGACCAGTGTTAATGCTGCCTATGTACCATAATGAGAGGAAATTCCCATTTGTTATAGGGGAAAGTGATCTGTAGAAGTTGACTTCTTGCTTAGAAGATATAATTCTAACAACATTCCTATATACACTCTTTAAACAATTTCAGTGTTCTTTGGGTCTAGCTCTTAAAACAATGTACAAGTATGGGACCTGTTATCACGAGTGCTCGGGACCTTGCGTTTTCCAGATAAGGAATCTTTCCCTAATTTGTTCCATAATTATTTGTATGGAGATCCAGACACAAAGGGCTGGTTTTGATTCCAATAGTAGGAATCATGTACAATACAGGTATGGGATTCGTTATCCAGAAATTGTCTCCCATAGACAGTTTACCCAAATAATCCAGATTATTAAAAATGATTTCCTTTTTCTCTGTAATAATAAACCAGTAGCTTGTACTTGATCCAGACTAAGATATAATTAATCCTTACTGGAAGCAAATCCAGCCTATTTAATGTTTAAATGATTTTCAGCCTTCAGCTTCATGTGCATTGCCGTCATTATATTTTTACCTACCTATAAATAACTTATCTTGGGTCAGTGATGCCAAAATATGAGCATGTTTATATATATAGAAATGTTAGTAACATAGCACACAGCTGTCATTAAATTACTTAGTTTAACATCCTTTGCTGTAGGCCTAACAAATTCCTTGCAATTGAGATTGCTGCAAACCATTGCAACTGCCTGTGTCTTCCACTTTGCAGCAGACAAAATTGAAGAGAAAACTGGGCAAATATCTGCTGTACAAACACACAGGACCAGTTTTGTTAAATAAATGTAAAATGTCCTTAGAATTAGGCTTCATTATTTCAGGTAGAAGTCCCTGCTCTCTGATATTGATAGTGATATCACTCAGGGAGGAGAATAGCTCTAGACATCATATCCCTTTGTTGTTAATGTAATATAAATTGATACGGTACATTTTTATGTGGATGGTTATTTACCTGTATAGGGCATATACACGTGTACAGCAGATTTACATGAATAGTCAGTTTTCAATATCACTGTCCTGTTTGCTTAGCTGCTGGTCTAGCGAGTTCTCTTTCGGCATCATATAAATACACTGGTTCAAATTAAAGGAGAATTCAACCCAAATGTTAAAAACCCCCTACCCTCCAACCCTATATAGACCCCCAACCCCACCCAGCCTACCTGCTACCCCAGGCAAACGCCCCTAACGTTTTACTTAACCCTCAGTGCAGATTCTGTATATTGACGTTCACAGCAGCCATTTTCATTTCTTCTGTAATCTCCGGAATTAGAGTGGCGTTTCAGCGCGTGTACAGTTGGAGCAATCTCCGGCCCCAAACAGCTGCACATGCGCCGTAACGCTGATTTCAAAGAAAAGAAGATGGCTGCCATGAACTCCGATGGACAGAATCTGCACGGAGGGGTAAGTAAAAAGTTAGGGGCATCAGCCTGGGAAGCAGGTAGGCTGGGGCGGAGGAGGGAGGGGATTTTAACGTTTGTGTTAAATTCTCATTTAAGGGGAATTGTACAGGACATACGGAGTCCTTTGAACTTTTTACTTTAACTCAGTGATTTTCAACCTTGTGCCTCCAGCTGTTAAGAAACTACAAGTCCCACAATGCATTTGCCTGACTGTGGCTGTCAGACTCCATCATTGCATTGTGGGACTTGTAGTTCCTTAACAGCTGGAGGCACAAGGTTGAAAATCACTGCTTTAACTATCCAGGGCTGATGTAAGTTGGTGTTTCTGCAACAACTCTATGCCAACACAGTTCCAGAAGACATTTGGTTTGGTCTCTAACCCACCTTTAAAACTAATCAGCCGCTTTGTACACCAGCAATAAAAATAAAACCTGCGTGTCATACCAGATGGTTTAGACTTAAAGTAACAAAAATGTGTTGTGCAGAATAAGAAATGCAATGGCAAACTCTTGCACAAGAAACTAAAGGACAAGTGTGCATGGTTTCTCATCACAGTCAAAAATGTTTTCACGTCACTTTAGAAAAAGTAAGAGATGTAGCTCACCTTTTCCACATAATATCCAGTACCCACATCGATCACTACAGTCGACACATCATTAAGAGTCCCAGGCACGTACATCTATTTGGAAGGTTAAGGGGAAAAAATCCACACCTGCTGTACTTCTTTAATCATAGCTATGCAAATACTGGTTTTCTATTTTTTTCTACTCCTTAAATTAGCAATAATGGCATATTTTCTGCAGCTGATTTCATAAATATAGAACACACTCATCTGACTTAAGAGACTGGAACATGAATAGGAGAGGGTCTGAATAGAAAGAAGAGTAATAAAATGTAGCAATAACAATAAATGTGCAGCTTTAGAGAGCATTCGTTTTTCAGATGGGGTTAGTGATCCCCATTTGAAAGCTGGAAAGAGTCAGAAGGAAGAAGGCAAACATTTTTTAAAAATATATATGAAAAAATGAAGACCAATTGGAAGAGTTACTTAGAATTAACCATTCTGTACCATACTAAAAGTTAACTGAAAGGCAAACCACCCCTTTAAGATAGCCAATGATATTAAAGGAATTGTTCAGTATAAAAATAAAAACTGTGTAAATAGATAGGCAATGCAAAACAAAATATGTTTCTAATATAGTTAGTTAGCCAAAAATGTAATATATAAAGGCTGGAGTGACTGGATGTGTAACATAATAGCCAGAATCCAACTTCCTGCTTTTAAGCTCTCTTGGTTTCCACTGATTGGTTTCTTGCTTTTGAATCTGAGCTGAATGCTGATGATCAATTGCAAACTCACTGAATAGTGATATCCCTTGTGGCCTCCCTTCAAGTTGCTGACTAACTCAGAGTTAAGTAGTGTTCATTTTTGGCTAACTAGCTATATTTGAAACATTTTTTATTTTACACAGTCGA
This sequence comes from Xenopus borealis, assembly GCA_024363595.1. NCBI lineage: Eukaryota > Metazoa > Chordata > Amphibia > Anura > Pipidae > Xenopus > Xenopus borealis. The sequence goes on from CM044433.1 coordinate 152,905,934, forward strand.
TCTATTGATCCGTTTTTATTTTTACACTGAACTGTTCCTTTAAGATAAGAAGCTGCACAAATTTATTTAAAGGAGAACTAAAGCTTAGCTAAAGAAATAGCTAAGAATGTACATTATGTTTTAGGTTTCTGTACCATCCCAATGCAACCACAGCCCTTTCGCAGTAAAGATCTGTGTCTCCCCAGTAGATCCTCATCTTTTCTGCTGATTCACATGCTCTGTGCTGCTGTCACTTACTGAGCTTAGGGACCCACTCACAATATACAGTACACATAGAATAGAAATGTCACAGTATAAGGCTGATTTGTAATTAAAGGAGAAGGAAAGGTACAGAGGAATTTTATTGCAAATAGATTAGCCACAATAATGCAAGCTAGAATGCTACATTTATTCTGTAGAATATGCTTTGCCATACTTGACTAAACAGCTCTAGAAACTCTCTGTTTAGGATAGCAGCTGCAGTATTAGCTTGCTGTGACATCACTTACTGCCTGAGTCTCTCCCTGCTCACTTATAGCTGTGGGCTCAGATTACGGAAGAGAAGGGGGAAGAGGCGCAAACCGAGCATGCTCACGTACGGGGCAAGGAGTTTTAAGTTGAAGTCAGGAAGTCTGATCCAGAAGCCCATGTGTACACAATAGAAGAAGAGTAATGCAGTGTTTATTTTGACAGAGGACTCAGAGCAGCATTACTTTGAGGGTTTACTGGTATATTTAGGTGGACTTTCTGAAAAGGCTTACTTAGTTTTAGCCTTTTCTTGTTTAATACAGATAATTACTACAGGGCAGCACAGAAACCAGTGCAATTAGCATCAGAATTTAATAATCAGCCCTGTAGCATCAGCTTATATTATAATTATAATAGGCAGAATATAATAATTTTCTGCCTAAAGGGCACCTATCGCTTAAAAAAGTTACCCTCAACCAAAGGTGCGGGCTGATAGAGCCCACATTCCGGTTAGGGGTACAAGTACTTTTTTTTTTTTAATGCCCCCCACCAGCGCAGGCAAACTCGCACCAGGAGGGAGCTGTTTGGGGCCACTTTTCTTTTTTTAAAATTAACTGGTACCCCCAACCGGAATGTGTGCTCTATGAGCCCGCACCTTTGGTTGGGGGTAACTTTTTAAATTGATAGGTGCCCTTTAATAATGTGACAACCCCTAAACTTAGCTTCTCAACAGCTGCTCAGAGCCCACTGAGATGGTGACCCCCAATGACAAGGTTGAAGTCCGGGAACATTGCTACTATTGAGAAACTGAAACTTTAGGGTGATGCAATATGGTCATTATATAAAATATGGCATTTTAGCTATATTCATTTTTCCGCTTTAGTTATCCTTTAAGGGTGTTTAACCTGTTTCTTACCAGTCACAGATGGTTGGTAGTAAATGGGTTAAACACTCGTATACACCTTTTGTTTGTATGGCTCCTCGTTTCACTCTATTTGGTCATCATTCTTTGTCCCATACTATTGAATGCTGTTGTTCTTCACCACATATTTTTCCCTGCATTGTGTGCTGAGCATCATCGCACTCTTTGAAGCTGTTTAGCCTTTGCATGTTTAAACTTTGAGTTAAAAATACATTTCAGTTTAGTAGCCTTTGGACAATTAGACTGCTACACAATTACGACATTCCTTGCCAGAACAATATAAGAAATGAATGTTAGAAATCAGACAAAAGTAAAAAGTTATCATGACTAGCAAAATGTACATGCTGGACCCTGGCAGCAACACAGTGGATTTGTTTACAAATGTCATCCCCATAAATAAGGATACAGAGCTGGTGAGAGGAACAAGCAGTTGCTTCCCTGTTAGATAAACAGATACAGGTTATTATAGAGGAGCTGCGCACACACACACCACACACACACACACACACACACACACACCACACACACACACACACACACACCACCTGTCACTTACCTTCATTGCTTTTGTTCAGCACACTCAGGCTCTCCTTTGCCTCCACATATTTGGTCTGAACCACCTTTAGTTGCGCAATGGAGGAGGACAGGAAGTCCACTTCCTATGGGATGGAAAAAGGAATTTGAGTAAAGTCCTGCAAGGTCTGTAAACATAAAGCAAGAGCAGCACCGTTGCAGAGAGGATGAGGAGCATATTGCTTCCACTATGATGAAAGATCAGGGTAGGAAGAATGACATTACAGTGAGGTATGTGGAATGCTTTAGTTGCTGCTGAACTACAGCACCCATGGGTTAGTCCTCTGCAGTGGGAAGCTGAGAGTTGTAGCTCCACGGCCACGACTAATACAAGTCAGTCACTGGACTGTTGTGGCCTAAAACCGAAGGAGAGGCAACCTCAATGTAATCTGATAGTGTAACATTAATCAATATACCTGGTCCAGCTGACTCTTCAGTCCCTCCAACTGCGGCAGAGACAAGTCGGTAATATTCACTGTCTGCGCCATCTTGAGAGAGGAAGAACCCCGCCTTCCTACTGCACTACTATAGCGACTGTCTAGCCGGGAAATCTTTGCATGTTTGCCGCTCTGTACGCGCGGGCTGTATGCTCTATGATAGTGCGGAGGATGTGACGCTTTGCGTGCAAAGATATATTTTTGGGAGGACATTACACAATGCCGGTTGTGAATATGAAATCTACGAATAATAGTTAAACCATGAGATTATACTTCTCATACTCATATACTGTAACTTAACCACTGAAACCGTTAGATCTACATTCTGACAAAAAAAAAATGTATTTGAAAGTGTAATAAAAATGTGCATTTTGTAGTCCTATTTTAGCAAAGAATAATATATATATATATATATATATAAATCCCAGTTTTGTTTCCAGTTTACACACACAGTTTACACTAAAATAACAGAATATAACCCCATTTTGAAAGAAAAGTTGGGACACAATTACCTCCCAACATTTTGGAAGTAAAAAAGAGGGACAAAATTTTTTTTTTCAACTAGTGATGAGGCTAATTTTTTTTTTTACCACTCCCGTTTTGGTGGCCACACCCCCTAATTAACGTGTTCATTTTATAAAATTTGGCAGGTTATAAAAGTGAAAATATTTCTCTATATCTAAACTGTTACAATTACTTATTTTCTTAGCTCAAAATTGTAACAAAGTATCTTAGTTGCACTTGTTAGCTGTTCTGGGCTCTGCCAAAAGCCAATTAAAGAGGACCTGTCACCTTGAGACATGAGTAAAATATTTATTTTCCATCCTTAGTTAAACCCTTTAGTCAGCTGTTTTTGTCTAAATCTGAAACTGATTAGAAAATATCCTACATGTAAAAAGGGCTTCATAGGCGCTGCCATGTTTAAACACCCCTTTGTTTTCTGTGTGTGGGCTGTGCCAAACTGCCAAATCTCAGAGTATACTCTATGATAGACAGGCTCTATATAACTCATGTCACATCAGGACTTGATATTCTATGGGAATTATTTGAAACGCCTTCTATTGTTCTATTCAGATTGTGTGGGCTACTCCAGCCACTAACAACTGCACAAACTGGTGATATCGTGAGAGGAGTCTGCAGTACTGATTCTACCCATGATGCTTTCCTCTCCTGACTTTCTGGAAAGTCAGGGCTTCAGTTAGTGTCTCATGGACATTTGAAAAGTAGTTATAAATTGAGAATTAGTGAGATTTGAGCATAATAAATAGGGGTATGTGGTTTGTTTTAAAAGTTTTATTTTCTTCCTAGTGTTAACTCAATCATGACAGGTTTCCTTTAAGTACTAAACTGTTTCCCATCCAAAAAAAGAGACAGTTCGGAGGTATGCACTAAAATAAAAAAATAAATGAGAGAGAATGAGATGATTTTTCACATCACTAGGATTGCCCTATCAATACGGTTGCCACCTGGCCTCTGTTTTTCCAACCTGGCCAGTAAACGGGATGCTCAATGCCAATGTTATTAAATTGATACTGTTAGGGTTGCCACCGTATTTTACTAGCCTGGCCAGTATTTCTGATTGTTGATCCCAATGTTATTAATAGGAAAAAAAGGTAAATATAT
>CM044433.1:152940943-152955995 GCA_024363595.1 Xenopus borealis
TTTACCCTGAATTGTTCCTTTAACTTCCCCTATCAAACATCAGCAGAGAAGGAAATCATTAACACGTTAACACAAGTTAACAAGCCAGCAGCTCAGGTGTAAGGAACAGCTTAGCAGACAATATTGACCAGTGTATGGCCAACTTAAACCTCGTCTAAAATGACATTGCTTAAAGGGGTTGTTCACCTTCCAAACACTTTTTTTCTGTTCAGTTGTTTTCTAATTGTTCCCCAAAAACAAAGATTTTTTCAATTACTTTCCATTATTTATTTTTTACTGTTTTTCCAAAATGTTGGTGTCTCTGGTGTTTGAGTCTGGCAACTTAGTAATTCAGGTGTAGACTCTAAACTGATACAATTTTGCAACATTTAATTGATACATTTCTCAGCAACATCTCTGGAGTATTGGCAACTATTGTATCAATTCTGACAGCTGCCTGTAATGAAACCCAGAGATTCTACACTTTACACTTCAATATTAGAAAAACAAATAGAAAATAGACAGTAATTGGAAAAAGTCATTATTTCTGGTGATCTATCTGAAAACAACTAGTTGGTTGAAGGTGAACAACCCCTTTAATGATAAAAAGATGCTAGTGGGGTTGTTCCCAATCAGGAGTGGTATGGCACCATAAATGCCTTTTTTGGGGGCCAGGAAGTTTTATATCTGGCCAGTAAATTTCATTAATCAGTTCCCCATGGCTCGGGAACAAGCAATGACAAACATTTCTTTGGTTTACAAACCCTTTAAAATAATATTTTTTTTCACAACTAAAAGCAGTTCATTTTACCTTCAGATGAGCAGTAGGAATCGGGACTGTGACAGGGGGGCTTCCCTGCACAAGTCTGGTGAGCAGTATAGTATCACCAGACATTCTTGTCTGCGAGTCCACCAAGGTCAATATGCACATTGTTGTATCTGTGAAGTATGTAGATTTTAGTTTTCCCATAAAACATGGTATTTGATATAGAGTTTTCATTGAACATACTTGCAGGGATCTGCTGGAGTTGCTCCTGGAACCTTTGTATGTCCAGAGCTTGTTTTGGAAATTGGAAGATCTCTTCTAACTGGGAGAGGTGCTGAGCTTGGGCATCTTTACCATCTTCCAGAGTCAGACACTGAAACCTGTCACACACTTCCCCTGAGCTTTCCTTCCGTATTTTCCTGTAATGATCAAAGTCCAGTTTGATGACTTGCACCAATCCTAACCTTGCCCTTAACATGATACTGTTGCACAGATATGGCAGCCCCCTCATAGAGGAACATGGGGGTGGGAATCAGATAGATAATATAAAAGCATGGGCCAAATACTTTTATGCCAAAATTATAAATAGATTGCAAAGACAATGTTATGAGATATAAATAAACATAACTACATTTGTCAAACAAAAGCAGCTACCAAAATGCCAATGGTTTTTATAATAAAAGGTGCAATGGTTGCAATTTGTTAGAATCCTATATAGCAGGGGTTTTATTTGATGGAAGAGATTGGATAGCATTTTCTACCACTTCTGCAGTTATGGGCAGATCAAGACAGGCTTGCTCTGCCAGAGATTGCTTCGGTATTCGTATAGAGTCAAGAAATTAAAGGAACAGTAACATCAAATGTTTTAATTTTTTTTTAATTCGTTAGTATACAACGAAAAAGACAAAAGAAACTTTTAAATAGCAAAGCCTTTATTAAAAAAATAACTTACAGAAACTTCACTTCCTGTCCTCTTCAAGAAAGGCAAAAGGGCAACCATCCATGCAGCAGTGATCAACTTCTCCTCCCTAGCTGTTGACGGACAGGCATCTCCTTCATCCTCCAGCAGCAGTGTCACGACGAGTGGGTAGTACAACAGTGCGTTTTCCTCCCTTGCAAACCATACTCAGGTGTAGCCGGTTGAATGACAAGGTCTGCCTCGTTGATCCAAGTAAAAAATGGGGTGCCCAAAACTTTAGCCAATTATTGTTGCATGTTCCATGTATTAAAAGGTAGATACAGTTAGGTCCTTCACTCACCCTTTAGAAGAGAGTGGCTGGCAAAATCATGTTCCTGTGGATTGTGTAATCCACAGCTGGCTATTGCCTTGGTAGCCAGATGGTGACTGTGCAAATAATTTTATAGTTTCAGGGTTATCTCCTGGATTGGACAGGAAGAGTGCTTTCAGATGTACCTGTGGCAAAGTTCGACAGCATTTCAACCGGGTTTATCGTGGTTCTTATTTCTAGCAAGGGCTGTTGGGTGGTGAGCGATGTTCCCTTGGTGGGGAGAGGCGCCTTCCCATTCTATTGAGCCAGTTGTCTGTATCAGCCGGTAACTCGAAGAATCGTTTTGAATCTCCATCTTGAATGCTCAGCTTTGCCAGGTAGAGGACGCTATAGGAAATATTGGCCTCTCCGAGTTGTCTTTTGATCGCAGTGAACAAGGCTTTTTCTGGATAGCAGGAGAAAAATCAGGATATCGCAAAACTATGGTGTCATTGTATGTGATCGGGTCTTTGATTCTTGCTGTTCTTAGCTCTGCATCTCCATCCCTGAAGCGGAGCATTTTCAGCAGGAATGTCCTAGTGGGGAGCTGCCAGAGGTGGTGACCTAAGAAGGACTCTGTGGGCTCTTTCCACAACAAACATTGGAGAGGTGTCCTCTCCCAACGTCTACTGGAGCCACTTCGTGATGAAGGTCTCCGGGTGCTGCCCTTCTACCCTTTCAGGGAATCCCACGATCCGGACGTTATTTCTCCTTAACCTATTTTCCAGGTCCACTGTTTTGTCCAGCAGTGTTTGAATTTGATTCACTGACGGCACAGTATTGTGCAGTGGGTTGACTATGTCCTCAAGGTATGAAACACAGGTTTCCACTGTTGCAGTGCGTTCTCTAAGATTTTGGGACAGATCTATTTTGATTCCTTCCAATTGCGAGGTGGTGGCTGCTCTGCTTTCCTTAATGGCCTCTAGTAGATCTCCCATTGAGGGCTAGTCAGGCTCCGGGTCCTGCCGGGGGCCAGATGATTGTGAGGCCGATGATTGGCTGGAGTTCTCGTCTGTTGTGATCTGCCTAGGCGAGTGTGCGTATTTTTCAAAACAGGCGGCGGTCTCCGATCTTGCTTACCAATTCCTGCACTTGAAGCTGTGGGCAGGGGTTGGCGCTAGCTGATATTTGGAGCCTAGGGACTGCCAGGAGATACTATTCAGATTACTTCAATCATCAGATTTTTTGTGTAGCTTGCCGTGTTCCCACACTTCCACTGCAGTCTTCAATCAGCTGTATACGTCTGCTACAGACTGACAGATACTTGCGTGCTTTGTAGGCAAGTAAGTACAGCTGTGCTGTATGTTATGTAAGTCACAAAGTGCTCTATCTGGCTTGTGGGTTATTATGGCTATGGAGAAGTGGGGTCTCTGTGTGGTGATATTTTACGAACAGCCAGTGTTCCTGTTGATGCAGGCTATTAAGTCCGTTTCTCTGTATTAGAGACAGCCCTGGTGATTGCACTCTGCCTCTGGCCTTGCGGCGTGATAGAGCTCTGGTTTTGGGCTCAAATCGACAGTGGATGCGCTCTTGAAGTCTTGGCCAGGTGTTGGGGAGCTGTATAGCTGCTATAGAGGGAGGATAGCAGGCAAATATGTGCAGGACCCTGGGAGCACCTCAGAAGGATATCTTTACAGGAGCTTGCCTATACACGCCCCTCTGGGGTAACATTCTTAATACAGGTATGGGATCAGTTATCCACCAAGGTAAGAATTACAGGATGGCCATTATTTTAATCAAATTAAATTTTTTTTAAAATAATTTCCTTTTTTCTCTGTAATGAAAACATGATGGAATTAATCCTTATTGGTTCAAAACAATCCTGTTTTTTTTTTTTAAAGGCGAAAAGTATGGATATCCAAGCTACGGAAAGATACCTTAGCTGGAATACCCCAGGTTTTCATACCAGTAGTAATTTTTTTTTTTACAGCATGTATAATGTCTCAAAATCAGTATAGAATACTATTCTCTTGAGAACAATGAATGGTCTATGCTACACAATATACAGCACTAACCGTAATTTCCGGTGAATGTCACTTAGCAATTGGTGCCTCAATGTAATGGAAACAGACTCGCTAACCAGAAGAGCGGTGACATATGGATCTTTTTTTCCTCTGCACAGTGCAAGAAGGCGGCACAGCCTGGAATAGAGGGTGCTTGGTGGAAAGTGAGTTATGGACTCCAGAGCCTCACGCAGAATTGAGGAAATCACACTCAGGTCAGAGGCACCTAAGAATAAAAAAAAAACATACAAATTAAGGGGTTATATGGAAATTAGGCCATTTTACATGAATTACTGAAGCAAGAGTGTTTACATGTGGGTGCACATTTCTTTACTGCAAAAAAGCTAATACAACAGATCAAACGTTTAGGCACACAAATATTTTTTTGCTTCCCAATGTAATGAGAAATAATAAACTCCTACCTCCCCCCCCCCCCTTTACAGCTACTACACACTTATAAATAATGATTAGACTCCTGGTCCTTCCCTGTTCCAGAAGTATAAGTGACAAATTTTTAAGAGTTCATGTTCACTTGTGCAGTAAATGGGGAATTTTGTTTATTGATCTCTGGCAGGAATAAAATGCAACGCATTCCCTATTTATTGGGCATAAATATGACATACACCATAGATCAAATGAGACATCACACATGTCTGCAGCCATCAAAAAAGAACCTTACTGAAAGTAGCAGGTAGGGAAGACAAATTTCCTGTGATACTAAATGGGTTTGGGTCGGTTTCTCCTCCTATCACATTTGGGGTCCAACACAGGTGTTCCCCTCCTGCATCTCTTCTGAGAACTTCACATTCGGTCACTGACCCCTCATTCTTAGCAGACCTCTGACCCTTCCGACCAGCTGGATGCAATAGGAGAAAAATAAATAAAATGTTCACATGTACAATTCTCCTCTTAAAAATAAGGAACAAAAATAAAATAGCCAAATATTATGGATTGAGTGTACAGACTCACTTCTGAGTGTTTTTTTCTCCTCGGTATCAGAACCCCTCAGCTCTTCAATGCTGACATCCAACACTGACTCAGGCTCTTCCTCTATGGATCTTAAGACATCTACATCTTTAGGAGCCACATCCATTTTCACTTGCTGGCGCCTCCGCACAGGCCCAGGTGGGCTACTTTCTTTCTGGCCCCTCCTTGTGCTTGTTCTTTTATTCCTGGCTTTACTCTTAGTTGGGAAATCTTCATCAGAGTCAAGTGGGTCCTGTGCCACACTGCTCCTCCCCCGACCTCTGCCTACTGATTTTGTCTGCATGGCTTGTTTTCTGCTGTTGGGCATTGGCTCCTTTTCAGAATTATCTGGTACTTCCAAGTCACTGTCACTAAAATCTACCTGTTTAGAGAAAATAAAAATATGCAAGAGAGAATATACTTGTCATCACAAAACCATGGGAAATTTACATGCCAGATCATATAGTACCATTCATAATTGTCAATTAGTACTAATTTTCTTTGTTTTTTAAATGTTGACTGATTGAAAGTTTTTTCTGGAATAAAACAGTATTTTGTACTAATCGGTGTATATCCATGCTGATGGCAAATCATATTGAGGTTTTTCAGCTGGAGAATTTAATGCCACAAAGCTGTGGTTCCTTTACTCAATCCTTTTGTCTGAAATTGGCAACTAAATTACTACCAACCTTTAGTACGGTTCTAGTTTTGCGCCTCCTTGGTGCTCTTGGCAGTACTTCAGGCATGGGGGATTCTTCATTGTAAACCATGACCTGGCTTTTCTTTGGGAGGGTGGATAGAATGGATCTGGCTTGAGTCAGTGGAAGGTTCTTCTGAATGGGAGTGGTGTGAGGTTTTGGAGGCACTGTTGGGAGCTCTGTGTCAGAGTCCTCAAAAGGGAATGAGCTTGGGACATCAAGTGACATTTTTGTTGTTTTTTTCTTTGTAATGCTAGCAGTGGTCTTGTTCCTGTGATTGAGGTCTGCTAATTTTTTTCCATTCTGATGTGGCTGCCAGCCCCATAACTGTTGAAAGATATCTGCAACACAACCTCCATGCTTAGCAGCCAGTTTATATATAGAGCACAATGCTTTGGCAAGGAGAAGGCCTGCTCTCCAGTGCTTAGGAAAACTTGCTTGCTGGGAAGATACAAAGTTAATTCCTTCCTCCAGTGTGCCTTCTGAAAGCTTAGAGGGGCTCTGTGATACCATGGCCAGGTAAACTCTAGCCGTGAGTTCAGCAGTCATTCCTAGCACTGCAGGTTTGGGGATTTCCTTACCAAGTATTTTATGCATAACAGCAGAAAAGCGCTGGGTCAGTGCCTTGCATCTTTTCAGGGCTGATTTTAACAAACCTCTGTTCTGAGGATCATTCTCTGCCTTAGCCACCAACCACTGGGTGCAAAGCAAGGACAGTACAAGATCAGAGCATAGAGGGCATGTGCAGTCCTGTGTATGGGATAGAAACTGTGGCAGGTTCCTTTCCAGTGAAGAAATGCACGATGGCGATTCCGGGGCTTTTGACAAATCCCTTGTTTCTACATAATGAAGATCTACAGCTTTCAGAAAATCATCTGTTGGGGGACTCTGAGGTGTTTCTATAATTTCTGGCTTAAGAAATGGCTTCCCCTTGCAAAGCTTTATTTTAACCTCTTTCTGCTCAATTTTGGCTGTAAAATCTGACGGGACCAAAAAAACAAAAAACCCACGATTAGCCACAAGATCACTGCAATCCACTTAGCAGCAAAAGGGAAAGAAGAATCAATTACCTGTACAAGACTCCATCAGGAACAGAACATACTGTAAATCTTCCTCACAGAGTTGAGTTTCTGACCGTAGAGTCTCTAGTTCTGCTTTTCTCACAAGGAAATCTGCACAGCTACAAAGGGAGACTGTTTTAAAGGTCATTTAAGCCACAAAAACTGTACTTTTTCTCATCCTCTTGCTGAGAGAAATGATATCTGATTAATACACAAATTCTATCCAGAACCTGGATGATTATATTGCTTCCCCACTGAAGTTCCAAAAGTGCAAAATCTATTTAATTACTATTGGGTTGACCAAACAGTACTAAAAGAATACCAGTTAGTATTAAGCTCAACTATATTACTGCCGACACATCATCTTGTACCATTTCCTTGTGGAAAACTTGTTCAGTGCTGCCGATATACCTAAACCAAATGTTGCTACTGGATTGCTTGAAATTTAAAACTGTAAATAGCTGCTAGGCCACACATTACAAATTAATAAAGAGAAAGTTGGTAAATACAAGTCTTCCATATTTCGAATATCAGAACAACTTAACTGGTCAAAGAAGTTTTACAATTAAGATACGGAAGGTTACTCATATTCATATATGGCACTTACTACTGCATGAAGTGTGTGCTTCTAAAGGGAATGCACACTGGATGCTTTGCCTTAAGACCTTTCCATAACTAGAGGTTCAGAGACAAAGCACTAAATCATGTTTGAACAAAAATATAAATAAATAAAACAAAGGATAAATGAGAATAATGGTGGCTTACCATGGCACATGCAAGTTAACTGCTCTATAAAGGTATTATTCATGGGACAACTGCTACGAATGTTATTAACCAACTGGCATGTAAAATTTAGTTTAAAAAAAAAAAAAACAACACTACAAAAACCACAAAGTTATCTTGGTTTGCGATGATCAAACATACTATGAGTATCTGGGATGTTAAGAGCAAAAAAGCCTTGTAAGTACAATACTCCTCCAAAAATTAGGTGCATATTCTGTAGTGGCCACCAATCGCCATACAAACATCAAAAACGGAATGAAGAATAGCACCTTACGATATCGTTAAAAGGCCTTTATTCAATCATGGCTCAGACCAGATGCAGCAACTTTTCAAGCCGTTCCCCCGTTCCAAAAAAGTCGGGGAATGGCTTGAAATGTTGCTGCATCTGGTCTAAGCTATTATAAGAGCAACAACAAGACTGAAATTGTGAATGTAACACTCTAAATACACTTTTATAGTTTTACTTGTCAATGGACACAGTAAAGGACAATATAAAGGGCATTAGCTTTAATGCAAACAAACTAAAAATAAAACTTAGCCTAGATTATTTCAACACACCATAAATTTTTATGTGTACTTACTGCCGCATACTTTGCAGAGTTTTGGCTACTCTGAGTCCCTCAAGGCAAAATGACTTGGCTTCTGAAACACAGCCCATACGACTTAGAGTCTTCACTAGATCCTGGGTGCAGCTGAGGAGGTCAGCAAGAACTTGCCATTTTTGAAGAAGGTTTTCTCCTATGTGAAAGGACAGAAAGCAGACTCAGACAATGCTTTCAGTGCATTGGCAGCATCACCAAAACTCTCAGGTGCCATTTGACACCTTCCTCTGCATACCATTATCCACAAAACGCATTTCTGAAGAACCTTTAGGAGAAGACAACACATCATTTCCAAGAAGGAGGAGGACGATACTCCTTAGCAGCTTATGGGCTTCTGTCAGAGCAGTCTCAGGATTATGACAACCTAGTTAAAGGGCAGATATCAACACAAATAAGCATTTAAAATCAAATATGTCTTAAGTGACAATATTCTAGTTTTATTAAAGCAAAGTTAAGTCAACTCACCATGAGCCCATAACTGCTGGTATAGATCGGAGGTTAAGTTTTCTGATGGGAGCATGAGAAATAATGAAAGCTCTTGAAGAACTTGTACTTTTAGAAGGTACCAGGCTTTGGATGACTTCTGCAGGTAAGGGTGCTGAAGAAGACCCAAAAGCAGTTCAACCCCTTCCTTGACCTGCACCAAATTAAATGTTAGTTATATCTAACTGATAAAAAGCATGTTACATTCACAACTCCATGAACCATATCCATGTGGAGGATCCATGGGAGAATGGTCACATAGAAGTATAGCATTAGGTTTAAAGGACATGTAAAGCCTACATTTTCCTAACATGTACATAAGTTGGGCACATCAAATGGCATTATTTCTACAGCCAAAGGAAATTCCCAAGTGGGTTCGAGGAGTAGAAGGAATCGTAAGTGATTAAGGGGATGCTGCAGCCTTAGTGTTAACCTTTGAACAACCAGAGTGGCAGTAATAGATTTCAGAGGGTATTCAGTGATTACATTTTTGAGTGGGGGGTTTACATGTCCTTTAATAAACTTTGTGCTTTAACAGGAATCAGACAAGAGACAGAACTAGTACCTTCAGACTACAGCATACCTGACATGTGACCCTGCAGAGATGACTACGCAAAAGGAGACAGGATAGCTCAGCCAGAGTGTAATTTTCACTGGTACAATCAGCACGTTTTAATATCTCTTCAGCCTTCTGAAGGGTAACCTGGAAATAATTTGCCTTTAAGCAAACACCAATTTACAGTATAATAAGCATAGAACTATAGTAAATTCTACGAATGCTTGATTTCAGAATAAACCAGAGGCAATCACAATTGAGTGATCTTACTATAGCTAATGGGCTGTTAAGACAGATACCACACCAAAATCATCAGAACCAAATAAGACTGGTGAAGGCTTACCTGAAATTTTAAACATTTTAAAACCATGTATATACAGGATACCATGCACTGTGTCTAAATGTGTTTAACCATTAGAGCCGTGACGTTTAAACATACCCAAGCATACCCAGGACTCTCCAAGTAGAACAAGATTTTGGTGAGATGGCAGAGAGTTCCAACCTCCTTAATATGATCTTGTAGAGAGTGGCACAGTTGGCCAGCAAGCTGAAAGCTCTGTATGGCTTGCAGAGGCTGCAGTAAGAAAGAAAGCCGAATTAATCTAAGCTATAATCACGCTTGTTCTTCTGTTGTCATGTGTTGAGTCAAAACAGGGTCAAATCATTTTTGGACAGCTGAATCCACTTACTTTTCCCATCAGTCGGTACAATGATCCAAGCAGATGCAATGAAAAAATGGTTTGTTCGGAACTGTTTAAGGATGGTACTTGTGGGCTAGATAAGAGACTGCTCCACAGATCAAGAGCTTCATCTAAACCCTTCAGCGGCCCTAAAAGAAAGAACCATATCTTACCAAAGATAATGTGGTTAACTACCACTACAAGGCTGGTCACCGCTTTGGATCAGAACACAGACACTTCCGACTATGGGGCAAATTCACTAAAGCGCGAAGTGTCTAACGCTAGCGCTAATTCACAAGCGTGACGTCAATTTGCAACTTCGCCGATTCACTAACAGTGATCCTGGCGAAAATTCACTAGCGAAGTAGATAGACTTGCGCAACTTTGCAACCTTACGCCAGGCGAAGTTGTGCACTGACGAAGGGACATAACTAGCTAATTCACTAAGATAAACATTTTTATGAACGTTACCTCTTACGCTAGATGTTACTTTGCCAGGTCAGACCTGGCGAAGTTCAATACAATAGATAGGAGTTAGAAAATAATGTACATTTTTTTTTCAAAGTCCCAAAAAACGCTGGCGTCTTACCTTTTGTAGGCTGATAGTCTGATAAATAGCGAACATTTTTTGGGGTTACCTTCCTTCCCCCCCACCTACATTTCCTAACATATGAAAACTCAACTATAGAGTGGGCACATGTTTAGGGCAATAGGACAACTTTATTTTATTTATTAAAGGTTTCCTGGGCTTGTGTAGTGTAGTGGCTGTAACATACACCTCTATTATACGTAAGTTTGCGCTGTATGCAAATTAGGCATTGCCAGCGTAAATGCGCATTGTTTGGCAAAGCAACTGTAGCGCTACAGTTGCTTTGCCAAACAATGGGAAGATTTATATTAACAATTCGCTTTTTTCCAGCCAGCTACAGGTTGAACAGTGAATGCAATCATCTGATTGGTTGCCATAGGTTACTGCACTGGCTAACAAGAATAAAGCGGATGCAACGCTTATATATTGCACAGTTTGACCTGCATGAATATAAATCTTCCCAAATGCAGCCAAAGGCTTCTAAGCCTATGTGAATCACTATGGCGTACCAAAAAAATGCAATTTTAAGCAAACATTTAAAAGGGCAAAACTTTATTTTATATATCTGCTTTTAATGGATCATAAATATATTACTGTTGCAGACTTGTACCATCCAAAGCCCAATAAAAAAGGATAAATAATACAATGGGCATTTATTAGCAACCATAAAGCCACAGAAGATTTAAAAGGGAAGTTTACCTGTCTCCCCTGCTAATGTAAAGCAGATCCCATCTCTCACAGACTGGTCATCATGCAATTTATCTTCATAGTTCAGGTCATTGGGCTCATAATCCACACCTGTCCACTGGTTCTGACTCTCTAACTTTGCCTTACGCTTTTGCTCTGTCAAACCCTGGAGGAGAAATAAAAAAAAAAAGTTGCTAATATGCACATACTTTAAGCATTCATTTTAAGCATCATCTGACATACAGGTCAATCAACAGTGCAGAGCAGTTAATAGTAGAATCCATATTACATTGACATCTGGTGGCACAAATATTATGAAGCATTACATTTCAGCACTATTTTTATTTATTTATTAGTATATACCAATCTATATTAGGTAGGGTATGTGGTCGAGCAAAGAAAAGCCACTCAATTAAGTAGAGTAAAAGCCTTGGTAAAATAGAACATATTCATGTTTTTGTCTTAATAGGCATGAGCATGGGTCATGCACATTTCACGCAAATTGGAAAATGTTCCCCACCCGATACATAAGATTACTAAGTGAATATTAACATTACATTTTCACAATGATCAAGATTGCCCCAGAGAATACTGTAAAGGCTACCCTTGTGAAAGAAGACATTCTCCATCCATCACACATACAGTTAGTAGGGAACTGGGAAAAGGTTTCTATCAGCACTACAATCCAGCACTTTTCCTGATGAACCAGAAGTTTTGTGTCTTTCAGAATTTCAGTGGAACCAAGAAGATTACTTTGCTCCACACCAGCTCTTCAGGCAATAATTAAGTGCATATACTCAATTGTTAGCTGGTAATGAGAAATGTGTTCATGCAATAGATTTTGCATTAAGAAGGACCAGAAACGTTTTAAATAAGCAATAACTCACCTCCCTCATGTTTGCTTCAAGAGTACAGATATACTGCCAGAGCAGAGCTTGGGCTTTAATGTCCTGCAAACGCTCATCCGCTTCTGTGAGTTTTGAAGTTGAATCCAAAAGCCGAAGAGCTTCCTGCACAGCATCCAGGGCAGAACTAGAGATTAACAGAACAACATTCATCATCTTACAATGAACATCATAGATCAAGTCAGGCGGATGTCACACCCTGATTTTCCCCTTTTTGCAGAATTAACATTGATTAATTATATCGATTCTTGTTTTTTTTATAGACTTTATGCAGTGCCAAATTCACCATTTTAATAAATGCTCACAAGCACAAGCTTACCAGTCTGTCTGTAAAGTGTAGTCATGGTAACACAAGACCTGGGCCAGCTCTAAAAGAAATGTGGCGCGCTGGCCACCAAGGTCGCTGTCCTCACTGCAGAGCTCAAGGAGATCACATATTGTATTGTAACGTTCTTGCCCTGTATCGCCATGAACAGATTTGTATCCTTGAAGTTCCTCCGCAAGAAGGGACACCATCAGTCCTGGTTCCACAGGTTGATCAGCAAGGCCATCTTTCAGAGTACTGTAGAAAAATTACATTTCAAATTAAGATTAGACTTGAGGAATTAAAGCAAGGGCAGGTAGACTAGCATATATTGTAGGTGATAAAAAGATGAATAGGAGGGAAGAACACATAAAAGATCACTCACTGCAGCCTCACATCTTCATCTCCACTCTTAGCACCATCTATTTTAAGTCTGACCCACAGGGCCACTGGCTCTGCCATATGCCGAGACACTTTAGAGCGTAAAGCTCGCAGCCAAAGACCCACAGCTTCAAGGCCCTTCATAATCTGTCCACTCTTTCTGCAACTCTCGACATGCAGTCTGTAACAGCGGTGCAACTAAAAGGCACAAAGGAAAGGTCAAAACATGACATTCAGAAACATGTCAAAACCTCTTTTTGTGAGCCGAACCAATAGTATTTTTTTTTCTTTTTAATACTAACAATATATATTGGCATAAACAAAAAATAAATACTTTCTTGAAATAATGTTTGTCAAACATAAGAGCAAAGCAGAATATTGCATTTTGACCTACTTTTCAGTTTAATTCCCTCTGCAGTGACAGCCACAGCTAATATGCTTATGCTTGCTGCCACATAGTTGTTTTAACAAAAAACAGAGCCATCCGGAAAACAAGATTTTTGTTACTCACCGTTAAATCTGTTTCTCTGTAGTCGATAGGGGGACACAGGGAACAACTAGGGTTAAGCTCCACCCTCCAGAGGCAGGACTCTTGAATAATTAAAGAAGGGGGCGTGCCCTGGGCTGTGGCTTAATCCGGTGCTACGCCAACCATATCAGTTTGTACCAAAAAGACTGCCAATTAAAAAACTTGAGAACTCAACTGGCAGAACTGGTAACTCAGAGTAATCCCTCGTGAACCAAGTAGCCCACAACTCGCAGCGAGGCAGGAAGCCCTGTGTCCCCCTATCGACTACAGAGAAACAGATTTAACGGCGAGTAACAAAAATCTTGTTTTCTCTGTTGTCTCAGGGGGACACAGGGGACAACTGGGGACTTAAAGCAGCCCCAAGAGCAGTAGGGTGGGAGCGAGAGAATTGGAAGACATCAGTGGACTACAGATTGTAACACCTTGCGGCCAAAAGAAGCCTCTGAAGAAGAGAAGGTGTCGAGTCTGTAAAATTTTGAGAATGTGTGTACGGACGACCAGGTGGCCGCCCTGCATATCTGCTCCAGGGATGCTGAATTACGCCAGGCCCAGGAAGCTCCGATAGATCTTGTGGAATGTGCGCGCACTCCTTCTGGCGGAGAGCTTCCCTTGGAGATCTAAGCCTGACGGATCAGTTCCCTCAACCAATGAGCAATAGAAGTCTTGGATGCTGCCATGCCTCTTCGAGGTCCAGTTGGAATAACGAAAAGTCTTTGAGAGCACCGGAAGGACTTTGACTTTTGTAAGTACCAGCAAAGGGCTCTGACCACATCCAGATTGTGTAGTCGCTTTTCCTTGGGATTCTTGGGTTCCGGGCACAGAGATGGCACCACAATTTCTTGATTTATGTGGAATGAAGAAACTACCTTGGGTAGAAAGGACGGGACTGTGTGGAGAACTGCTTTGTCCTTGTGGAACACTAAATAAGCAGGATCACAAGACAGGGTGCTGAGACTCTCCTGGCTGATGAGATTGCCACTAGAAACACGACCTTCCAGGTAAGCCACTCATCCGTAATGGTTTCCAATGGTTCGAAAGGAGGGTCTAATAGGGCCTCCAGGACTAAATTGAGATCCCATCCTGGAATTGGAGGCTGGAAAGGAGGTGCCATGTGGGCTACTCCCTGCAGGAAGGTGTGGACGGAGTCGTCGTGAGCGAGGCGGAAATGAAACAGCGCAGACAGAGCTGATAACTGCACCTTCAAAGAACTCAGCTTGAGACCCAACTGAAATCCTCTTTGTAAAAAGGATAGAATTCTAGGAACGTTGCACTCGAAGAAAGGAGTCCGTGCCTCCTTGCACCAGTTCCAGTAACTGCGCCATACTCTATGGTAACGAGCTTTCAGCATCGTGGCAATGATCTCTTCGGTTACGTCTCGTCCTTGCCAAATGTCTGCTTCAATAGCCATCCCGTCAAAGCAAAGAGGCCCGGATTGTGATGGAATATGGGTCCCTGGCACAGAAGGTCGTTCCTGGGTAACAACCGGACTGGTGGGGCTGCTGACATTTCTTGCAGATCAGAGAACCATGTTCTCCTGGGCCAATACGGAGCTATGACAATCACTGTGGAGTGTGATCGTTTTATCTTCTTGAGGACCCGGGGTAACATGGGCAGAGGTGGAAAAATTTAGGCTAGATTGAATCGCCAACACAGTCATGGCATCCACCCCTACTGCTAGCGGATCCCGCGAACGTGAGAAGAATTTCTTCACCTTGCGATTGGTTCTGGAAGCCATCAGATCGATTTGTGGTTGACCCCAATGACTGAAAGTTGTGAGAACGTCTCTGGGTGAAGCTCCCATTCCCCCGGATC
>CM044433.1:152956095-152968015 GCA_024363595.1 Xenopus borealis
ACTACCTTGGGTAGAAAGGACGGGACTGTGCGGAGAACTGCTTTGTCCTTGTGGAACACTTAATAAGCAGGATCACAAGACAGGGCGCTGAGCTCCGAGACTCTCCTGGCTGATGCGATTGCCACTAGAAACACGACCTTCCAGGTAAGCCACTCATCCGTAATGGTTCCCAATGGTTCGAAAGGTGGGTCTAATAGGGCCTCCAGGACTAAATTGAGATCCCATCCTGGAATTGGAGGCTGGAAAGGAGGTGCCATGTGAGCAACTCCCTGCAGGAAGGTGTGGACGGAGTCATCGTGAGCGAGGCGGAAATGAAACAGCGCAGACGGGGCCGATACCTGCACCTTCAAAGAACTCAGCTTGAGACCCAACTGAAATCCTTGTTGTAAAAAGGATAGAATTCTAGGAACGTTGTACTCGAAGAAAGGAGTCCGCGCCTCCTTGCACCAGTTCCAGTAACTGCGCCATACTTTTTGGCAAGCCTTAGAAGACGTGGGTTTACTAGCTTTCAGCATCGTGGCAATGACCTCTTCGGTTACGCCTCGTAGTCGCCAAATGTCGGCTTCAATAGCCATCCCGTCAAAGCAAAGTGGCCCGGATTGTGATGGAATATGGGCCCCTGGCACAGAAGGTCGTTCCTGGGTAACAACCGGACTGGTGGGGCTGCTGACATTTCTTGCAGATCGGAGAACCATCTTCTCCTGGGCCAATACGGAGCTATGACAATCACTGTGGAGTGTGATCGTTTTATCTTCTTGAGGACCCGGGGTAACACGGGCAGAGGCGGAAAATTGTAGGCTAGATCAAATGACCAACACTGAGTCATGGCATCCACCCCTACTGCTAGTGGATCCCGCGATCGCCAGAAGAATTTCATTGGTTCTGGAAGCCATCAGATCGATTTGTGGTTGACACCAATGCCTGGCAAGTTGTGAGAACGTCTCCGGGTGAAGCTCCCATTCCCCAGGGTCTAGTTGGTTTCTGCTGAGGAAATCCGCCCTTGTGTTGTCCACTCCTAGAATATGAATGGCAGACAGCCTTACCATGTTGACTTCTGCCCAACTCAGAATTTGTTGAGCCTCTGCTAGAGCCACTTTGCTGCTGGTTCCCCCTTGTTTGTTTATGTATGCGACCGTGGTTGAATTGTCGCTCTGTACTCTCACTGCTCCTGTCTGTAAAGGACGTCTCCAGTGGTGGAGAGCTAACCATACTGGCCGGAGTTCCAATATGTTTATGGGAAGTTTTGTCTCTGGAAGGGACCATGAGCCCTGTACGGATAGATTGTCCAATGTTGCCCCCCAACCCTGGAGACTGGCATCTGTCGTTATTACTGTCCAATCTGGTGTCGCCCAGGATTGTCCGCTTGCTAGATTGTCTGGTCGAAGGTAGCACTGAAGGGATTCCCTTGTTGGTTGTAGTAGAGAGATCTTCTGAAATAGAGCACCACCTTTCCATGCTGACAGAATGTTGGCTTGTAAAGGGCGCAAGTGGATCTGCGCAAACGGTACCGCCTCCATGGAAGGGACCATCGATCGCAACAACTGCATTGCTAAATGTACGGCGGGGTGAGGAGTGTGAACCAGCTTGTTGACCTGGTCTCTTAACTTCATCTGTTTCTCCAGTGGTAAGACCCAGGAAAGTCATTTGGTGACTGGGGCGTAGGTTGGATTTGCTCGAATTCCAAGCTGAATTCCTGGAGCAGTGTGATCGCTTTCCAAAGATCTGTGCTGCCCTGCTCCTTTGATCTGGACTTCAGAAGTAGGTCCTCCAGGTATGGAGTCACTGAAATTCCCTGAACCCGTAAGGCGGCTGCGGCCACCGCCATTAACTTGGTGAAGACCCTGGGGGCAGAAGCAAGACCGAAGGGGAGAGCCACAAACTGAAAATGGTTGTTCTTGAACGCAAACCTCAGGAAGCGATGGTGTGGTGGCCAGATCAGAACATGAAGGTATGCATCCTTGATGTCCAGAGACATCAGTAGTTGCTCCGGTTCCATTTCTCGGATGACAGACCTCAAGGTTTCCATCTTGAAGCGTACGGAACGTATGTGTTTGTTGAGATATTTCAGGTCGAGGACTGGTCGAAAAGATCCATCTCTTTTGGGAACCAGGAACAGATTGGAGTAGAAACCGGATAATTTCTTGCGCGGGGGTACTGGCACAATCACTCCGTTCTGTTTCATTTTGGATATACATTCCAAAAATGCTTGAGCTTTGGTTGGGGCAGAGGGGACTCTGGACATCAAGAATTTGTTGGGGGGACGAGAGGAAAAATCCAGATGATAGCCTTCAGAAATAATCTTGTTGACCCAACTGTCTGTACAATGTTGGTTCCACACCTCCTGGAATTGAAGCAACCTGCCCCCTATTGGTTGCTGTGACTGGTGCATCGACTGTGGGTGCATGGCCCACTTGTTTACCCATTCTTTGGGAAAGGGGTATGACAGAGAATTTGCGGGTAGCTTGGAACTTTCGTTCAGGTGAATTCCATTCATCCTGAATGATGTCAATAAGTTGTTCATGTGCTGGGAAAACAGTAGCTGATTTGTTCTGTCTCTTAAACAAACTGGTTGCTTGAGGTTGGTGATCCTTGGAAGGTGTAATTTTTAGAACCTCCAGTACACTCTTGATAATATTATCAATGACATGTTGTGTCTCATGATCACGTAAATTTTCCTCATCCTCCTCTTCATCTGACGACACCTCGGACGGAGGAAGTTCGCCCTCTGACGGTGATGAATCGGAGTTCTCGGCCAGGGTGCGATGAGAAGTGTTCCCCTTGTCTACCCTCTTACGTTTGTTGCCAGAAGTCTGGCCCAGTTTGGCTAATGCCCTACCCAAGTTATCTGCAATAGATGGTAGGCTCTGTAGGGAGGCTAGGGACCTTGAGAGCTGGATAGCCCAGGGAGGGGCTGGGGGTTCTGCAGCTGTGCTTGTACTCCCATCCAAGGGGTTGTCTTCAGGACTGGAATTATCTGACTGAGGCCCTGAATTGGTGGATCCTGGGATGGAAGCAGTCCCGTGACCCCTGGAACAAGATTTGCAGATAGGCTCACCATGACCCCCTGAACATTTTGTATTGCATTTGGTACATGAGTAATAAGTCACCAATGCTGGTGCTGCCACAGTTTGTGCTCTACCCCCGGACCTGAGGAATAACCCTGCTGACTTACCCTCTGCCATCGCAGTGTTTCTGGTACCTACTGTGTGGTCTTAGTAGCTGTGGGTGATATCTGACCCGTTGCTCAAGTGCTGCTGCGAGCTGAGAACAGTTGCCCTGGAAGTAGGGACGTGAAGACAGCGGTCTGGCAGCAGTGTAACCAGCTAGTTAGCTGGAAAATCTAGACCGCGCGCTGCATGAAGCGTGGGGTATTCAAAATGGCGCCAGCGGCGCGCACACAAAATGGCGCCGGTTCGCGCCCGAGTAAACAGTTATGTGCATTCTGAAGTAAAAGTCGTTTCCCGCTCCACCACATAACTGGATGGGACGCCCCTCAGACCGTAAGTGAAAGGAAAATGCCGAGTGGCAGAGAAGCACCCGTATGGGTTTGCAGCATGTACCTGGTTTAAACAGAGGGGGGAAGAGCCAAGGCAGGCGTGCAAGTGTAGTAAGAGTGTGATAGCTCTGGTTACTCACATAGCTCCATACCGGCCAAGTACAATCTGTATCCTTAGCAGGAACAGGTGGGTAGTGGATGGTCGTTATAGCCCACAGGCTAGGAAGAGACCCCGGGATGTTTCCCACGAAGGAGCTCCCCAAAGGATACAAGTAGCCCTGTTCCTGGGAAGCCCTTGTCCTAACTTTAATTCTTTCTTCTTGTTTTCTTTCTTTCTATTTGAGAACATGTCCTACCTCCTAGCAGGACACGGATGGCGTAGCACCGGGTTAAGCCACAGCCCAGGGCATGCCCCCTTCTTTAATTATTCAAGTTTCCTGCCTCCGGAGGGTGAAGCTTAATCCCAGCTGTTCCCCGTGTCCCCCTGAGACGACAGATGAAATGAAAGTTTCCTTCACACTAGGGTCTTCTTACACATTCAGGACCTTACCCTCTCTACTGCCAGGTCAGGGTCACTATCGGGAGCACCAACTGCAAGCCATGCACTAAGGGCAGATACCAGGTCAGAGGCTTCTTGATACTTCTTCTGGCTGTAGAACCAGTAGGCCAAGTTATGAACACAGGATGCTGTTGGTTAAACAGAGTATTGGTTATTTGATCCTTGTGAATTTTCCCAAATTACTTTGCAATTCTCTTTGGTTAATCCCCCCAGTGGGAGTCTGCCACTGAAGAAATTAACCAAGGAGAAATTAGTATAGTAGTGTTACTTTCTCCTTTTGATACAAATTACATGGTGGGCTCAGAAGCACATTCAGTAGAAAATTTCTGAGAATGCAGACTGGAACTCCATTCAATTCTATATAGAAAATGTACTCTGTAAAGCGATACTGCAAGATTAAGTTAGGTGAACTAAACCCTAAAAAAGAATATAGCTAAAATTGCCATATTTTATATATGGAACTTATTGCACCAGCCTAAAGTTTCAGCTTTCAGTTTTAGTAGCAATGATCCAGGACTTCAAAAAGCAAAGCTATGGGGGTCATCACAAATTATCAAGCAGAAAATGAGGTTGGCCTGTAATATAAGCTGATGCTACAGGGCTAATTATTAAATTCTGATACAAGTTGCACTGGTTTCTGAGCAGATGTAGTAATAATCTGTATTAATTACTTATATTGCAACATTTATAGTCTATGTGTATTATATATTTTCAGTTGGTTCCTAAGCTCAAAGCATGTGCAGTGAATCAGCAGAAAAGAAGATGGGGTGCTACTGGGGCATCTTTGGAGAGAGAGATTTTTTTACTGCTAAAGGACTGTGGTTACCTTGGGCTGTTACAGAAGCCCAAAACATAATGTACAACATTTCTAACTGACTTCTTTAGTTAAGCTGTAGTTCACCTTTAACTTTTAGTATGTTATAGAATTGCTGATTCTTTGCAACCTTTTAGATGATTTTCATTTGTTACTTTGTATTACTTTTCTTTCTATTGAGGCATCTACTATTCAATCCACAGGTTGCTAGGGTAAATTGCACAAGCAACCAGATAGATACAGACATTTCAAACTTAAAAGGGAGAACATGTTTTTTTTTAAAAACGCATTCGTTAATAGTGCTGCTCGAGTAGACTTCTGCACTGAAATCCATTTCACAAAAGAGCAAAAAGATTTTTTTATATTCAGTTTTGAAATCTGACATGGGGCTAGCCATTTTGTCAGTTTCCCAGCTGCCCCGGTCATGTGACTTGTGCCAGCACTTTAGGAGGGAACTGCTTTCTGGCAGGCTGTTGTTTTTCCTTCTCAATGTAACTGAATAGTATGCAGTGGGACATGGGTTTTACTATTCAGTGCTGTTCTTAGATCTACCAGGCTGCTGTTATCTTGTGTTAGTGAGCTGTTATCTGGTTACCTTCCCATTGTTCTGTTGTTAGGCTGCTGGGTGGGGGAAAGGGGAGGGGGTGATATCACTCCAACTTGCAGTAAAGAGTGATTGAAGTTTATCAGAGCACAAGTCACATGACTTGGGGCAGCTGGGAAATTGACAATATGTCTAGCCCCATGTCAGATTTCAAAATGAAATACCTGTATAAAAAAATCTGTTTGCTCTTTTGAGAAATGGATTTCAATGCAGAATTCTTCTGGAACAGCACTATTAACTGATGTATTTTGGAAAAAAAAATCCCTTTATGCACTTCTGAACAAAAAGATAACCAATTCAATGATCACAAAAATACAGATCAAAATGCAAAGTGACCCAGAACATCACTGTATACATAACATTAATTTAAAAAAAATACATAAAACTACCACTAATTGTTCTGGAGTGACGAACTTTAACCTAAACATGCTTTAAAATGAGACCTGTTATGTTCAAGAACTCTGCGCTTTCTTGGGCAGGTAGACCCTGAAGAGAACTATGCATCCGGGAAACTGCATCTTTGCAGGCTCCATGCAGCAATAGCAATCCATCCTTAGGCTTGTCCTATAAAAAAAAACAAAAAAAACTAATACCTAAGAAGGTTTCTTTTGCCAAAAAATTAAGCCAAGAATAAAGCTGTTTCAAACACAGGAGCAGAGTGCCATAAGTAAATATTGTACAAGTATGGGATCCATTATCTGGAAATCCATCTTTCAGAGAGTTCCAAATTACGGAAAATCTGTCTCCCATATACTAAATTTTATCAAAGTAATCCCAGTTTTTAAAAAAATTATTTCCTTTTTCTCTGTAATAATAAAACAGTACCTTGTACTTGAGCCCAGCTAAAATATAATTAATCCTTATTGGAAGCAACATCAGCCTATTGGGTTTATTTAATGTAGATTTTCTAGTAGACTTAAAATAGGAAGATCCAAATTACAGAAAGATCATTATCCGGAAAACTGCAGGTCCACAGCATTCTGGATAACAGGTCCCATACCTGTAACTTGAAGTTTCCATATAGAATTTGTATGCACAACAGCTATAAACCTGTATTAAATGTAAATATGACCATATTGAAAGAACTATGGAAATAAGCCATTAGTACCTTGCAGTTCTGCATAAAGGCACATGCAGCATTTGTGAACTGCTGCAGGCTATTGAATTGCTGTTGCTTTACAGATTTCAGTTGTCGTGACCCTTCTTTAGAAACCTGGTAAAAGAAAAAAATATGTACAAAATTGCAGTTTTAATATCTCATGCACATATGCATTCATATTTATACTATTTGTTAAGCATCTTTCAGGCTCTGAATTGTAAAAAAGGCCAGATTACTTAGGCAGCACATAAGAGGTCAGGATGGAAAAGGGACATGAACAATAAAAAATAAGAATTACTATTAGTACTGATAATGTGCCAACTTATTCCATACTGCTGTACTATAAATGGGTGTATCTGCTGAACATACAATTCACATACAAAGTAGCACATAATATGAATATAATTAGTAATTGGATACATTTCTCAGAAGCATCTCCAGAATAGTAGCAACTATAGTATCAATCAGCTTCCATTAATGAAACTCATGGATTCTGCTCAGTAGGGACAAATATAAGAATTGTATGTACCAATCCGACATGGTGAAAAATGAAACTTTTAAATTTCAGTTCAGAAAGTGATTGGGAAAAGTCTTTATTTCTGGTGAACTGTATGAAAACAACCAAAACGTAAAAAAGTTTGAAAGGTGAATAGCTCCTTTAACACCCAAGAATACTGGTAATATATAAAGAAGTTTATTATACAATAGTAACTAAATAAGGGGGGGGGCAAATGTATGAAAACTAAGAGGGAGCAATCCTTCAGTTAAGACAAATCAAGAAGAAGGTTATTCTTTAGTAAATGTGCCCAAATAATGGTATTTGTAAAGAACTGACTTATTGTGAATAAAGTGCGAAGTGTGTGAATATTTACTCAATAGATCAGCCAAATGTTTCCTCTAGATTTTTCCCAAATTAATAGAGAAGTACATACCTTGGTCACTTGCATCTCTAGAAGCTGATGATGCTTTTCAAGGAACTTTGCAAGGCTCAAAATGTCATCAACCTTTAGCATCCCAGAATTCTTAAAACGTCCATCCAAAGAAGAAACAGCAAACTGGAAACATTCACCAAGTGCCTGGCACAACCAGCCATCACCAGAGCAACGGGCACCATCAAGAATTTCTATCACTTCAGAAAGTACTTTGCCAATACTAGGTGGTATGCCAAATTCATGAATGTCCACAGCAAAGCTTAAAAGTGCCAATCCAGCATGGCAGCATCTCTCTGTCTTTTCTAAACATCCACGTGTTTGTTCAACAACATATCGTCCCTGCCGGAAGCAGGAAATTTTGCAGAGCCTGCGGCATCTTTCCAGCGACAGCTCAACCAAGCAGCGGCACCATGAACCAGACAAAGTATCACGTTTTAACAGGGGCTTCACAAGAAGGTCTTCAAGGCTCTGATTTAAAAAATAGGTCTCTTCTTTGCTACATGGTTTGCCCTTGGGCTCAAACGCCAAAGTAGCACATCGAGCATGGCGTGATATAGTTAGTGCAGCATCCCCATGTGAAACGGATCCCTCTGTCAACATTAAAAAGCGCAGGGCATGCAGTCGAAGGCTCAGGACTTCTCTGTTACAGGGGCTAGCACTTTGTTTTTGTTCTTGGTCCCCTGCGGCTTTCCATAAGATCTGAAAACTGCTCTTTGTGACAGCTGTGAAATCGCCTGCATTTTGCTGCTCTGAGGGGCAGCTGGTTAGAAGACCATACAGGAGATCTGACAGATTGCTACAAGCCTGAAATGAGGATTCACGTGTAGAGATGTTCTTCAGCAGGTGAAAAAGAATTTTCTCCAGGTAGAATGGGGTGCGCTGAGGGCTTGATGCACAGAAACCTTGACACACCAAGGCTGCCAGGGGTACTAAACTCGGCCAGTGACTGGCATGACAACTTGGATCCCCTGCCCAGTGGTTGCAGGCACGAAGCACACGATCACAAACAACCCGCTGATCTGGCAACTGATCAGAAGATGAAGAATCACTGGGGCCTTCTGAAAGACACAACTGCAAAACAGGAAGAGAGACAACATTATAGTAGACAAGAAACCCACACTGACCAAACCATACTAGTATAAGAGTCAGAACCTGCAGTTAGTGCAGAGAACAGGAAGGGAGAATCAATACTGCTTTCATTTGAAGTTAAACTACTCAAAAGAACCCCTCTCTGATTTTGAGGTTCAAATGAAAATTATGTCTATTATTACCAGGAATGGGATCCGTTATCTGGAAACCAGTTATCCAGAAAGTTCCGAATTACAGAAAGGCTGTCTCTCATAGACTCCATTATAATCAAATAATCCAGTTTTTTTTTTTTATTTCCTTTATTTCTATAATAAAAGAATAGCTTGTACTTGATCCAGACGAAGATATAATTAATCCTTATTGGAAGTAAAATCAGCCTGTTGGTTTTATTTCATGTTTACATGATTTTCTAGTAGACTTAAAAGGACAAGGAAAGTGTAAAATAGAATAAGGGTAGAAATGCTGTATTTTGTATACTAAACATAAACTTACTGCACCACAAGCCTAATCAAACAAATGATTTATGCTTTCAAAGATGGCCACAGGGGGCGGTCACCTTGTAACTTTGTTATACATCTTGGCAAGACCAAGACTGTGCACTTGCTCAGTGTGATCTGGGCTGGTTAGGGATCGTCATAAATGATCAAAACAGGGAAACAAACAAAGATGCTCAAGTTCTGCATGGCTAGGAAGTAAGGCGGGGGCTCCCCCTGCTGTTCATATGTATGATGGTTTCCCTGCCAGCAGTTATGGACCGTCTGACAATTCCTATCAACAGCAGTAAATGAAGGGAGAATTTCTCTGCATACAGTCAAGTTTCTTATAAAAACGTTACAGATTTCTTAATTAGAGTATATTGGAGATAGGTTTTTTTTTCATTAAAGAAAGTAAAAATGGGATTTTATTTTTTTTTGCCTTTACATGCCCTTTAAAGGTGTGAAGATCCAAATTACAGAAAGCCCCAGGTCCCAAGAATTCTGGATAATAGGTCTCATACCTGTAATAGGGGTGCCCAAAAGGTAGACCGGATCTACCAGTTGACCTTTAGCTGGTGACGAGTAGATTTCAAAACACTGTCAACAAACAGCTTGACTAAATCACGCTCTTATTTCATGTCTTTCATTCAGATAGTTATGTTATGGTTACATAAATAGTTGTTTGTTAAATATAGGAATATAACTTATCTCATAAATTAATATATTTAAGTAATATTTTCCATGGAACAGAATGGTAACATTGCTTTTATGGATGTAGATCATAATGGGACACCATCATTAAAAGTAGACCTTGCATTAGTAAAGCATGGCCACTGCTGCCTTATAAAATACATTACGGGACAATTTACAAGGGGAGAAAACCCTACACACTGCATTATTCCATAGCGTGCACAGAAGGCATATGAATGGTAAATAAAAAGATGCCACTGTTGTGGGAAGATCTCACCTTGAGCTTTGAGTGCAAGAGAGTCACCTCCTCTAACGAAGATGTAAGTTTTATAAAGTCAGCTCCCTTCAAGGACTTTAGATTTGCTTCCATTCTTTACCACCTACACAAAGACAAGCAGAGTGATACATTGAAGTTAAAGGAACAGTAACATAAAAAATGAAAGTAATAAAAATATAATGCAGTGTTGCCCTGCACTGGTAAAACTAGTGTTTTTGCTTCAGAAACACTACTATGTTTATATAAACAATCTGCATGCGTAGCAATAGGGGCAGTCATTCAAAGGAGAAAAGACTCAGGTTACACAGCAGATAAGCTCTCGAACATAATGGTGTTGTCTATTATCCACTATTTAACCTGTGTCACTTAGCCTTTTTTTCAATTTCCACCATTGCTACACATCAGCTTGTTTATATAAACTATAGTAGTGTTTCTGAAGCAAACACATCAGCTTTACCAGTGCAGGGCAACAGTTCATGATATTTTCATTACTTTAAAATACTTTTAAAACACGTTTGGTGTTACTGTTCCTTTAACTAAAAATGATTTGCAGAGTGAGAAAACCCCTATAACAGAATGAATGGCACACAAACAGGATGGTAGAGGTTAGAAGAGTACAGTAAGCTGTAATCATGGGACTTGCCTGCTATGTTTACACTTATTGGTTGGGGCAGATTCAGGTAGATTTAGTCACCAGGTGACGAATATCATCTTCTGCGCGGCGAAAATCTCCCCGAACTGCCTTCTTCCTGCCTTCCGTCCGCTTGAATGAAGAATCGTCTGAGCTAATGCATTCACTGCGCTTCGCATTTCCTTGTGAGGCAACTTCGGAAATTGAAGCGCTGCGAGTACATTAACGCAGGCAATTCTTCATTCAAGCAGATGGAAGTTCAGGAAGATTGCCGCCCCGCAGAAGAGGCGATTAGTCACCAGGAGACTAAATCTCCCCGTCTGCCCCAACCCTAAAAGGCAGAAGTATTGCTTGTCTGAAAATATCATCACAGGTCATGATCACTTATTCTGCATAGTTCTATTTTCTGGGTGTCAGGGTAAGTGTCTTTGTTGTATGTCAGACTTTTGGGGGGTAGGGTTTTTTTTTTAATGTTAGGTTTGAATTCTCCTTTAAAGGGGCTGTTCTCCTTTAAGTTAACTAGAGAGTGATATTTTTAGACAATCTGCAATAGGTTTACATTTATTATTTTTGAGTTATTTAGATTTTTATTCAGCGGCTCTCCAGTTTGCAATATCAGCAATCTGGTTACTTGGACCCAAATTACTGTAGCAACCATGCATTGACATGAATAAGAGACGGGAACATGAATAGGAGAGGGACTGGATAGAAAGAGGAGGAATAAAATATAGCAATAACTAGAAGTTTGTAGACTTTCAGAGCATTTCTTTTTAGTGATCCGCATTTCAAAGATGGAAAGCGTTAGGAGAAGGAAAATAATTCTAAAACTATAAATATTAAAAACTGATGGCCAATTGAGAAGTTGCTTAGAATTAGCCCTTCTATAACATAATAAAAGTTAGCTTAAAGGGATAAGGTCATGAGAAAAGGTTTTTTTTTTCAAAACACATCAGTTAATAGTGTTGTTCCAGAACATTTCTGCATTGAAATCCAATTCTCAAAAGAGCAAACATATTTTGTTTATATTCAATTTTGAAATCTGACACAGAGCTAAACTAGGTTTGCCACCTGGCCAGTAAAAATGATGCTTGACCCCAATGTTATTAATAGGAAAAAATGATAACTATATAGGAAGGCCGGTATTTTTTTCCTGAATAGGTGGCAACCCTAGGCTAGACATATTGTCACTTTCCAAGCTGCCCCAGTCACGTGACTTGTACCTGCACTTTAGGAAGGAACTGCTTTCTGGCAGG
>CM044433.1:153022086-153048607 GCA_024363595.1 Xenopus borealis
AAATGACTAACGTTTCGGCTAGGTCCCTAGCCTTTCTCAAAGTAACAAACTGAACATTAAGCCGCCTTAAATATACACTGTGGCGGGAACAAACAGCTGGTAAAAGTCACATGGTCACATGGTCAGTAATTCAATTGCTATTAGTACATTCACTTTAAATATTTAAATAATCTAAAATCCACATAGAATCCAACACTAGACAATTTATATCCCCTACTTCATTACAATTACAGTTAAAACCAAGACATATGTAACCACTGATGTTTAACTATTTAGTTATTTTAACATGAAACAAATTAAAAAATAAAGTTACAATAATGTATAATGCCTCAATCTACCAAACTATTGTGGGCTAATGCATCCATAGTTAATATAATCCTATTATAAAAGTTCTATTTCACCATTCTTTGGGAACTCTATATAATAAGGTGTCAATGGTTAGACTTTTACATATCCTTGCTTTAACACACCTGTTCCTAATTTTGCTCTCTGGAGAAATGAAACGAATCTGTTAGTTAGTGGGTCTTAAGCATATCATCAGGCAAACTGTGTACAGGGTGACTGTGTTTTATATATATTGGTTCCATTTATGAAACCTATAGCATGTAATGTGGTCTCATAGGGACCAGACATAATTTGTACAGTAATATTCACGTGTGGATGGTGTGGGAGTGTGTCCTGCCTATAAATCTTCAACATTATAGATATCACCCCACTTCTCTGCATATATGTGCAATAGCCCCATATGTGTAAATTAAAATAACCCGTGTCAATATATATATATATATAGATAAATAAATGTATAAATATATATTTAGTTATCTATAGTCCAGAGTATGTTGCACTCAAAAATAGCAGGCAAATGCCCAGATTCTAACTTCTGATACATGTAACTTAATTATAGTATATACTACAGATGCACACTGGGACCTTGTAATGAAGTAGAAAAATCAAAATGTATTTGACAATGTTTCAGTCTCTTTGTGTGTCTTGAAAAAGGTCTCACAAAGAGACAGAAACGTTGACAAATAAAGTTTGATTTTTTCATTACAAAGTCCCAGTATGCATCTATATACAATAATGATATTTTACAGGGTCAGAATGGGGGCCCAGGGTCTACTGGGGCTGATGTCTCAGGGCACCTGAGCCTCGATCCTGCTGCAAATCTCCCTCCAGACCCTGAGACAGAGATTGTGGCAGGTCTGGTGGAGAGCTGGGGCCCACTGGGTTCTTTCCTGGCTCCCCGTGGCCAGTCCAACCACGATGATATATGGATAAAGCACGTGTTCACATTTTGAACAATCTCATTTCCTTTTTTAAAGAAACAGCCAATAGAGTTTCAGTAGAAAATTAGAGGGATCCTGTCATGGGAAAAAATTTTCTTTCAAAATGCATCAATTAATAGTGCTGTTCCAGAAGAATTCTGCATTGAAATCCATTTCTCAGAAGAGCAAACAGATTTTTTAATATTTCATTTTGAAATCTGACATGGGGCTAGACATTTTGTCAATTTACCAGCTGCCCCCAGTCATGTGACTTGTGCTCTGATAAACTTCAATCCCTCTTTAATGCTGTACTGCAAGTTGGAGTGATATCACCCCCTCACTTTCCCCCACCCAGCAGCCTAAAAGCAGAACAATGGGAAGGTAACCAGATAACAGCCCCCTAACACAAGATAACAGCTGCCTGGTAGATCTAAGAGCAAACACTCAGTAGTAAAAAATCCATATCCCACTGCGTACTATTCAGTTATATTAAGAAGGAAAAACAACAGCCTGCCAGAAAGCAGTTCCCTCCTAAAGTGCTGGCACAAGTCACATGACCGGGGCAGCTGGGAAATTGACAAAATGGCTAGCCCCATGTCAGATTTCAAAACTGAATATAAAAAAATCTGTTTGCTCTTTTGAGAAATGGATTTCAGTGCAGAAGTTTACTGGAGCAGCACATGTTTTCCCATGACAGTTTCCCTTTAATGAACAACTAGCCACATAGAGCTACAGCACATAGGTGCACACCATAAGCAAGTACCTGACCAGGGTGCCAGTGCAGATTACAATTAAATAATGACGACATTCACAAAAAATGTTTATTTATCCGAGGCGACCCTCTTGTTACTTGTCCTTGATACTGTATAAAGAAACAAATCTGTATTTGTGCACAATATCC
Organism: Xenopus borealis; assembly: GCA_024363595.1. Classification (NCBI taxonomy): domain Eukaryota; kingdom Metazoa; phylum Chordata; class Amphibia; order Anura; family Pipidae; genus Xenopus; species Xenopus borealis. The sequence goes on from CM044433.1 coordinate 153,024,253, forward strand.
ATTGTAAGCTTGTGGGATCCACACCGTTTTTGTATACAAAACATACATTATAACAATAATAAAAATAATGCAAGAGGGATTAAAGAGTTTGTTTATCTTGCAACAAATTTTTCAGTTCAGTTGCTTTTCAAATATTTCACCAGAAATAAAGATTTTTTTCGTTTACTTTCTATGTTCTATTTGTGAACTTTTTTAATATTGAAGTCCTTAACTGTTATAAATTGATATATTTAGTTGAGACATTTCTTATCTTCGTCCCTGCTGAGTAGAATCCCTGAGTTTCATTAAGTTAGAATTGATACAATAGTTGCTATTATTTCACAGATGCTGCTGAGACATGTATCAACTAATGTAGCAAATTGTAACAATTCAGAATCGGCATCTGGATCACACTGAGGTGCCAAGACTGAAACGCCAGAGACAGGAACATTAAACTCTAAACTTCAATTTTGGAAAAACGATAGAAAATAAAAATTGGAAAGCAACTGGTGAACAAAATGGACTGAAACAGTGTTTGGACAATACACTACAGTTCTGCATCCTTGTAGCAAGTTTCTCTGGAGACAACCTATTCTCAGCACCGACTATGGAGAAATTAAAGGCAAAACTTGGCTATTGGCATATTGTTTTATATGCTATATACTACACTTCAATACAGCAGAGTTTTAATGCATTGGCTTGCATAATGGTACAATACAAAAGAGTCTCATATTGAGAATGCATGATTTTAAAGGGCAAGGAAAGGCAGAAATAAAATCCCCTTTTTACTTTCTTTAATGAAAAAGAAATCTATCTCCAATATACTTTAATTTAAAAATGTGTACCGTTTTTATAAGAAACCTGACTGTATGCAGTGAAATTCTCCCTTCATTTAGTGCTGTGGATAGGAATTGTCAGACGGTCCCTAACTTCTGGCAGGGAAACAATCATACTTATGAACAGCAGGGGGAGCCCCTCCTTGCTTACCAGTCATGCAGAACTCAAACAGCTTTGTTTTTTGATCATTTATGACGATCCCTAAGCAGCACAGACCATACTGAGCATGTGCAGTGCCAGTGTCAGGCAAAGATGTTGAACAACTTTGAAAACATAAATCATTTGTTTGATTAGGCTTGTGGTGCAGTAAGTTCATGTTTATGTTTAGTATACAAAATACAGCATTTCTAGCCTTATTCTATTTTACACTTTTCTTGCCCTTTAAGCTCTATTAGGGGAATGTAATATAAGTCGGTAACGCAAAAACTATTGTAATGTGAAAGTTAAGCCTTTGCACGAACAAATTTTGCTTTGCACGAATGCAACATACCTTTTGCGAACCCAGAAACTGTTTAGCGACCACTTCCACCAGTGGAAGGCCGTTTGCAAATGTTATACTTTGCGCTAATGCGCTGTCAATGTAATAAAACTTCTTACTGAAAAAGACACAATGTTTGCTCCAAATGATTATGACACCTTCAAGTACTTCTTAAGAGTGCGCAATTACAATCCGCAATACACAATAACGATTCGCAATGCAATAACCGTTTAAGGAACAATATTACGTTGCGAGATGTGGTGCGCAATGTTTTTCTCTTTGCGACTTTAATTACATTCCCCTCTATGTGTCAGAATAGCTTTTCATTTACATCTACGCCTAAAGAGGAAAGGAGTATTTTGTAGAACTTGAGATGATATGGTCAGCAGTACTGAGAACAGAGGTGAGAAATATTTCATCTCACGTTTCATTAAAAATCGAGGGAAAGCATTACAAGGGAACACTGCACATAATGAAAAGTGGGTCTGCCAGGCCAATATCACTTTAAAAGACCATTTAGTTAAATAAACCATAAGGATTAATACAAGCTAATAAAAATATTTGGAAAGGTAAAATTTAATAGATATAGTAGTTACAGATACTTTTCCATTGCTAAGGCCTGAGTTGCAATTTACTATTTATGGGTTTTATAGTTCTCCTTCTGAAAATTTATATGGAAACAATGACAAAATAGCCATGAATTATTTTTTTTTTTAGAGAACTCATGGTAAAACAGCTGGAATAAAGGTTATGCTAGGAGTTATGGAGAGCCCATGTCAAAAAGATAGCCAAGAGTCATCAACCAATCCAACCATCAACCAAAGGAAGGTCTAAACAAGAAAGAGCGTAAAAGATTAAACATTACCTATACTTTACCTATACTTTAAGCACCCTAGCTTACCCTTTGAATTAGGGTTTCATTTATCCTCATGAACTAAGAAGATACAACTCAAATTATTTTAAGTATTATTAAACTAAGACTAAACATATCCAGGAAGAATTTGTTAAATGGCAGACTGAGCCACACAGTCTCCATATCTTGGTATGTAGATGAACACGCTCTCAACACGCTTAAAGGGGTGGTTAGATATATAAGTAGATTTATTTCTTTGTCACATACAAAGTTATACAAGTACAGCCTATAGTGAAATGTACCCTGATTCATATATATATGTGCACAACAAAACCAGAATTGAAAAGAAAATTCAATCCTTTAATATATAAAGGATTTTTTAGTTGACAGAGAAGGGGGATGCAAATTATTGAAAGATCTGGAAAACTCTAGGTCTTGAGTATTACGGCTAACAGGTCCCATACCTGTACTGAAATACAGGGTGAAAGGAAATTTCCATTCAGTCAGGTTATTCCTTTACCTTACCTGGATTTCCTAGCAGATACGTGTAATATATATAGACACAACCCATTCCAGTGTCAGCATTAAAGACGTGTGCTTTGAAGATTGAGGAAAACTTTCACAAATGCATTAGGGAAGGGGCTGTGGAAGTTCTCCAATGGGATCATTAAACTGACCCGGCATTAGTGTGAACTTCACAAGAGTAATTTTATGGCCAAGCGAGGAATCTTACTGGGAGTATAGAATATCAAAAGAGTAATGAACTTTTTATTTGTTGTTGTTCCTTTCCCTTTGAATTTTTGGAGAAGGAATATCTTCACTGAAGGCCCCTTTTTAAAAGAGATTTCTGTGGTTTTAAAATGACTTGTTCCTATAGACGCTGAGTACACTAACATGTTTATGATGGGTAATATTCTCATCATTGCATGCCTGCATGTCTACTCAGGTCATACCAACATCTACTAAAGAATATGATCGCTGCGTTCCTGCTGGTAACAACGTGGGGGATCATGCCATGTTAGACAATGCAGCTTAAGAACAGAGCTGAGTAATGGATAAACCTGAAATCCTTCAAAATATAAGTCATGAAAAAGCATGTTTGAACAACTGGATGCTGTCCTAATTTGATTGCTACATTTACACCAGACTGGTTTTGTTCAGAGGTATTGTTACCCTTTAAGAAGACAGGACAAATAATGTTGAAAACTTCAGTGCTATGAAGGGATAGGTCTGCAAAAGCCTTGCCTATGATAGGGATTAAAGTAATAATAAGAAAAACTGCTCCAGATTTAACTAGAAGGTTACAGTCCACATCATCTATGTTGTGTTATGTTTAGGTCAGGTACACAATTACAAAAAAGAGCATTACAATCTGACCTCTAATGAAGTTAAAGGAGTTAAGGGGCAACATCATATTATTTTAGACACCAAATCCTTTATTTATGCTGGATTAAAAACATACAGGCTAGGACAATGAATGAAGAGCAAAGACATTGGAATCTGTCACCAACTCAATAACTGCCCTAATACCCTTGGAGTGGGCTATAGATGAGCAAAATTACATCTATGGTTACCCATATGAGCTCCACACCCCAGGAGATATTGTACAACCTGTATAGAAGGTGACCTGTATTAAATTAATTGAAAAACCAGGAGCAGCAAATAGGATAAAGAGGATCAGATAAATCCTCATAAAGGGACCCTATGGTGGTCAACATGGGGGTCTCCTATTCCTTGATTATTTCAGTGATTGTCAGAAAGGGAAGCTGAACTAGAGACAAAAGTCAATCTCTCACAAACATGCTAAGGCTTTACAAGAACTGGGTTTTAACAAAATATTTAATACTGAAAACAACAGAAATGTATAAAGGCAGACAGAAAACTATTCGGAAGAACGTGCAATTGGTCTGGGCAGACAGCAGGCAAACAGAGTTCTAGAACAGGCACGGGTGAGGACCGGCAGCAAACAATCTGAGTCCAAATAACAGGTCAAAACAGGGGGATTAGAATATGATGAACAAGGCAGGGTAGGAACTGACATGATTCAGTAGCATTGATTTCAGAACGCTAGGCATGAAAACAGAGCTTAACTATCATGCACAAAGGTATGAATGAGGCAGGTTGAAATAGTCTCTTAATTTGACTACTGCCTAAAGCTGGAACATAGATGGTATTAGCCAAAAAAAACAGACAAGGGAAAAAGTTGTTGATTCTGACAAAAGCACCTAAAATGTGTGGCATCCTGAGGTTCAAGAGCAGTGGGTAGTAAATAACTGCACAACCAGCTGCCCTGTAGATGTTGCTGAACTGCTGAATCATTGGCCAACTGCAGGTAGAATAATGAGAACAAAATTGTAAATGCTTGCCATACTTTATAGCTCAGACCCAGCATTCATAAATGAACTGGAAGGAATCACCCATCATTCATTTCCGCTACAACTGACTGGACCTATGGTCGTCCTTGTAGGATAATTGTTGCTCATAAGTGCAAAGGTTCTGATGACTTTTGCCTAAACTATGAATGTACCCAGGCGATTTTCATTTGAATGAATGAATGTCGGATGATTCTGAGAGTTTTGTTACCCACCTGTTGATCCTGAAATTACCCAGGTTTTGGGTTTCTGCTATTATTTAAGGCATGTTTTGTTAATTGTTTTTAAGGATGTGGTTGTGGTGACTCAGAGTAGGCCAAACATTACCTTGTGCCTATAACAGTTGTAAATATTTAAAAGTAAAATAATGAGCCCAGTGTTTTAGTTGTGGAAAGCCTGCCACTCTCTACTGGTAGGTATTTACTATGCCCCGGGGCAGAAGTGCAAGGCTTTTGACAAAACCTCTAATACTGAAAACAACAAGGACCCCACAAAAATGTATAAAGGAGGAGACAGAAAACAATTCTGAATAACAGGCAATTGGTCTTGTCAGGCAGCAGAAAAACAGAGTTCTAGAACAGGGTCAGGGCAGGCAGCAAACCATGCCATGAAATGTTTAAAGCCTGATTTCTCCCTGCCCTATAATGAACCCATATGTTATTAAAGGTTTCAATAATGTTCAATGAATTGTATGAACATGTGGATTATCCTCCATCTGCCCAGACCAAGTGAAGAAAAAGCAGTTGAGGTCATATAAAAAAAGTCAAAGGGAGCTGCACTGATCCCACTGGACCTTTTTATAGTCATTTGGACATTTAGAGGTTTTTTGGTTTTTTTTGCTCAGAACTTGAATTTTAGAAGTTTTCAAGGTTTTTGTATTTATTTCAGATTGTTTCACTATTCAAATGCATTTGTAATATTAGAGTTAAAAATTCAAAAATTTCTAAAAGAAATGAATTAAACATGCCATACTATTTCTGAAATAATCAAGGTATTCTTCACTCCCTCTTAGCAGTATGTCTTTCTACATGCAGCTTTGTGTGTGAGTCAGTTATTCCTGATGGACAGTTCACTCTAATAAATCACTAGTCTGTTCTGCCTTTGTCTAACTTTGGTATGGAGCTAACTGGCTTTCACAATAACCTGCATAAAAGCTGCATGCAGTGACAGATGCTGAGAGATGGATAGCAGAGAGGGGATTACCTTGATTATTTCAGAAACGGTACAGAATGTTTAATTGGTTATATTTAGAAAGATTCTTATTCCCACAAAATGAAGCTCATTTAATATTTTTGTTTTCATTATAACTGAAATAAAAAAAAAAATGCAGAAAATGTTTATGAAAAATGCAAATGCTTCAGCTCTGCTACACACTTTTAATTTAGAAAGTTTTGTAACTAAGAACATAGCTGCACTATATTTTCACTTCTGTGTATATTTTGTCATCGCTATGCTATAGTCACTAATATTATATATAATATACCCTAGATATAGTCTGACTTGAGCAAGCAGCTGTAATATGAAATAGATCAGCAAGTGCCTTCAGCATTATGAGCCTCAATAAATAATAAGAAAGCAATTCCCAGCTGAGCTCTGGATACATTCCAATGAAACATTCTTTGATTGATGTCTCTACATGCAGCAGAGAACACACATATAATAACTTTGTAATGAATACAGTAGTCGCTTTGCTTACTGATATGTAACCATAACAATTCCTATGTCTTTTTTTCTCCCTAGGATTGTATGACTGTATGCCAACAGCTGTAGTATTCTTGTGCGCGCTATTTCTTTCTTGCAAATGAACAACTGTTTTAGGAGGACCAGTGTTTTTCACAAGTTTGATAGTCTTCATTTGTAGAGGAACCAGTGGTAAAGCTACCGGAGGAACATGGGGTGGGACTGCACCCAGGCTAGTTCCACACTGGTGCCCACTACACTGCAGCCAGAAAGGCTGTTAGCCCATAGCGCCGGAGGGCTCACAACAACAGCATGCTCATGGCTTAGTGGGGAGGTGGACTCAGTTCAGTGGTGGGACCCCCCCTGTGCAATTTTTGTCCCAATTGTTGCCACAGAGAGGAACAACATCTGCTAGTCTATACTGTGCAAGGATAAACCAATATTCATTCTTGTAAAACCAGTTTAAATTTTGCTTCCTAACGGTATCCACAGTTCCATACTCTGACACTCAAAGCTCCCTAACAAAACCAGGCACTAGCTTTTATTTTTGCAAGGGCCTGAACTGCCTAGCTTCTGTCCAGCTTCTTCAAATTGGTATAAAACCCTACCATATTTCTATAGCTTTCAGCACCTTGTTGGAATTTTCAAATGGTTGCTATCTTCAGTCGGAGAATCTCATCATGGCTGCCTATTGACATACCACACTGGTTCCATGCAGTCTGAACATTACTTCCTCCTATAGGGTAACACCCTCTAACTACAGCGGCATTTTTGACATTCACAAGATATATATTTTTTAGTGAGATACACATGAGTATGCAGGGTGTCTTTAAAAAAGATTTGTTTTTGGATATAGTTTTTGTATTTATCACTGCTTTAAGGTGGGATATAGTACATTATTAAAATGTTTATTCCACATTGCGAGGGCTACTACATTTGGGCCCCCAGTCAACTTTTCTATACCACAAAGAACCATCAAATGTCACTGTGATACCAACAGCCTGAAATTATTTTAGTTAAGGCAATTAAAATGTTTCTAGCCCAAATATTCTTGTATAATATGAAATGTCTCCCTAGATGTAACCAATCTAGGTGACCAATACTAATGAAGAAGCAAATTGCAAATGTGGATTGGCCCTGGGAGTGGAGGTCCCATGCAGGCACAATTATATTTCTACCACAACATGAAATTAGATTTGGTTGTGATTTTGTCCCATAGAATTTATGTCACAGGTAGCGGATCCGTTATCCAGAAAAGCCGTTATCCAGAAATCTCTGAATTACTGTACATCTCCCTTAGACTACATTTTATCCAAATAATTCAAATTAAAATTTTTTTTTTATAAAACAGTACCTTATATTTTATCCAAACAACAATATAATTATTGGAGGCCAAACCAGCCTATTGGATTTATTTAAAGTTTACATGATATTCTAGAAGAAGGTATGAACATCCAAAATAAAGAAAGATTGTTTTTTCGGAAAACCCCAGGTCCCGAGCATCATGGATAACAGGCCTCATTCCTGGGTTTCTGTAATGATAAATGTCTTCACTGACAACACGTGACATATACATGCCTCCCAACTGTCCTGTTTTTGACAGCTCAACCCATAGCGTGTGACAGAAATGTCCCAAGTTTCTCTTTGATCTCCTGCACTGAACAGCCAGAAAAAAAGATACAAAGTTTCTAAAATGTAATTAAACAAGAGTCTTTTGGCACAGAGCCCAGAATACTCAGCAGCTGCACTTAGATACATTTGTAACTCTTTAAGATTAGCAAATATACTATTGTAACTATTTATGATAAGCAGATCTCTTTGGGAATGACACATAAAACCTCACCCTAAAACCCTAAGAAATGTGTACAAACTCTCCTTAATCTGCCAGATTTTTTAAAATGGATGTGGCATTTAGGGGGTTTGGCCATAAAATGGACGTGGTCAAAAATGTTTACCCCCAGCAGATATTTTTGTCCCTTTTTCTATTTTTCAAATGTTGGGAGGTATGTATATGCCATATAGCACAGACACATATACAGTATATCATTAGGATAATAGTTGTCTTATGTATTTATTTAACCACCAAATGTATGAACTTGCCTGTGTGCAGTTCTATGGCAGTTTCATTACCTCTGTAAAGTAGGTTTATGACAAACTTACTTTTGGCAGTTTCCTTTATTGTTCATGGGCATTTTCTTATGGTATACCACATCCTTTAAGGAAGTTGGTTGCCTGTGTCTACGTTTAATTTCATGGTTATTTGTTTTTAATTATCATATCTACAGTTAATACAATCTTTTGCAAATTCGAGATCCCTTCCCATCATTCACTTTGAAACCATCATTTTTCTTTTGCGATCCAGTTTGTATCCAGTTTGTGCACATTTTATATGCACATGTATCTGGGTCATTTCTTTCTTTCGGGCAATATTTGCAGAATTTAATTAGTGCCATAAAGCATCAAGCAGTTTCCTGTAGTGCAGCGTTGGCCACATCAAGTCTACAAAAAGGTGTTAAACCAAAATAAATGAGCTATGTTTTTCCTATGACTGTTTTACTGAAAAGGAAAATATCACTGGAAAACAACTGCCTCTTAAAACAAGTGTTGGCACCAAAGGCACCAGACAATGTTTTAATGAAGGAAGTATATGCTTAGGGAACATAGACAGCCAAAGAAAACAGACCCTATTTATCAGTAAGCACTTTATTAACATACAGTTTCTGTAGGTTTAGTGAGACATTTTAGCATTATGCAAAAGAAAACGTATTTATTTACATATGCCTCTTTATTGCAATCTTGTACTCACATAAGATAGCAATGACTATAATAGAGTTGAGAAGTAAAAAAGTGGCCTGTTATCTGGAATCATTCAATATTGCACAATTAAGAGTATTCCTGAAACCTGTATACTGAAAATGCACTATAGTTTGGTGCAAAACATTTACTTCACTATACTGGCTGCACACAATGGGAAGAGGCCGCTGTAGAAACATGAGCACTGCCATTCAGAAATGAAACCACAGAGCATCAAGTATTGGAACATTAGGTCTTCCTCCAGACACTTCCCTTCTATTTATTCCTTCAGTGACTAGACACTGACTGGAGACCACACTTCAGACTGCAAGGGGGTAACAGTGATAGTTTGCTTTAAGAAAAATTTGACAAAAAAATAATATGATACATATATTATTAATAAACATGCAAAAGTACAATTTTAGGTGCAATCAGGCCTGGACTGGCAATCTTTGGGTTCTGGCAGAGGGCCTGCTATAAAAATGAGAATTTTTTTTTTTTACAAAATGCATCAGTTAATAGTGCCGCTCCAGCAGAATTCTGCATTGAAATCCATTTCTCAAAAGAGCAAACAGATTTTTTTATATTTCATTTTGAAATCTGACATGGGGCTAGACATATTGTCAATTTCCCAGCTGCCCCCAGTCATGTGACTTGTGCTCTTATAAACTTCAATCACTCTTTACTGCTATACTGCAAGTTGGAGTAATACCCCCCCCAGCAGTCTAACAACAGAACAATGAGAAGGTAACCAGATAACAGCTCCCTAACACAAGATAACAGCTGCCTGGTAGATCTAAGAACATTACTCAATAGTAAAAACCCATGTCCCATTACATTACATTCAGTTACATTGAGAAGGAAAAACAACAGCCTGCCAGAAAGCAGTTCCCTCCTAAAGTGCTGGCACAAGTCACATGGCCAGGGGCAGCTGGGAAAAATCCACACCAATACGAGTATATTAAAGGAATTATACCGTATAATTAATCAATAGATTGTTACACATAAATCACAATTACATTTAAACTAACACAATATTTACAATACACATACATTTCTATATAGTTGTTACCAAAAAGTCATGGGAATAGAGGACCGCTTGAACATGGATTCCCTCTGAGCTGTAGTCCTCACATGCTCTCTTGTCCCAGGCTCCTCCAGCTTCCTCAGCTCAGCCCAGCTCAGGTCCTCAGTCTCCCCCCTGGTCTCCTGTCCATGGTTCTTTTATCCTGGGTTTTCACCTGCCCCCACAGAAACACTCTCAACTGACAGGCTTCCGAGATAAACCTCCAACTTGAATACATCCTGTAAAGAAAGTTTTCTTGCATACAGTAAATTGGTTTATGGTCCCCACAGCAGACATAAGACTTAGTAGTCACAGGAAACCCTTTGTTATGATAATTTCCCTGGACAACTGCTTCACTATTAACCCAAGATGGCAATTTCTTACAAAGTGATATGAGACAATTCACAGTTTTATCGTTTTGAATTATTTACCTTTTTGTTCATCTGCTCTTTAGTTTGAAATTTCAGCAGCAATCTGGTTGCTAGAGTCCACGTTATCCTAGCAAACAAGCAGTGATGTAAATGAAGGACTTGGAAATGAATATGAGACTGAATAGAAATTTAGGTAATACAGTACATTGTAACAATAAAGCTGGAGTCTTGCAACACAATCGTTTTTTGGTGGCTGCTGGGGTCCATGACCATCATTTCAAAGCTGGAAAGAGGCAAAGGATGAAGGCAAAACATTCAAACGATCAAAAAGAAGACCAAGTGAAAAACCCAGCACGGTCTATAAAAACATAACTTAAAGTTAATGGAGAAAAGGATGTAATTGTTTTAATGGATTAGATCCCAGATTTTGTATTAGAAAAAGAGAGACACAACTGAAGAGGCAGAAATATACATAATGTCAAAAACATATGCAAAGGCAAAGAACAATATAAATTTATTAAAAGGTCGAGGCTCAGATATTTATTTTTAACAAAGTTAATGCAAGTAACTTAAATGTCCCCTTGATTTACGATTGATTCACCGATCAGTCTTGCTTGATTTTTGCTTGAGTATTTACATTACTAGTAGTGATATGTGGGCCTGCCCCCACCCCTGATCCCACCTACCCCACATCAAAGTTAAAAGACCACACAGACATCAACGCTAAAAAAGTAACCCCCCCCACACATATTGATGGTCAGTGCTCCCTTATAAGTTAAAAAAATCATTGGCGCCAGGGCCCCCCATAAAAGTTTTTTTTTAAAAAAGCATTGGTGCCAGGGCCCCTCTTGCAAGTTAAAAAAATCAGGGCAGGGGCCTATAGAGTATTAAAATAAAACATTGGTGGCCAGGAGATTTAAAAAAAAAAAACCCACATTGGTGAAGAATTGAACTCGTGGCTTCAGGACTTTCCGGCGCTCCAGGACTTCCTCTGTTCAGCACTTCCATAAAACCTTAGACTAGGGGGCCGCTCTCAATACTAATATCTTCATCTCCTCAATCAACCTCTATTCTGATAGTTTGTTTTTTTTGCATACTATAATCCAGTGGTGTAACTAGATGTTACTGGGCCCCACAGCAGATTTATTTAAGGGCCCCCAAAGTATCCAGAGGTTGTCATGTTTTACCACTTTGTATTGAATTAAGTAGGGCCTAATGGGCCTCCTATTCCTCCTGGGCCCCCCCTACAGCCGCAGGGTCTGCTTCCTCTGTAGTTACTGTACTCTGTAGTCTGCTATAATCAATTATTCCATCTATTTAGCCTCTTTGTTCTCATAGAAATAGGGAATGGCCATGAAATAGGCCAAAAGTTTAGCAGTATGAGGGCCCACTGACACCTTGGCCCACCGGGAGTTTTCCTGGTATTCTGGTGGGCCAGTCCGACACTGGGTCTATACAAGGAACATTTTGTACTTATTCTGAGCCTCCCATTCTTTGCACACACAGTATTTAAAAGTGTGCACATGGTTTTAAAGTGTCCACAAAAAATTAGGTGGAACTGATCTATTTTTACTTTATGTAAAAAATAAATGTATTTATTATTATACATCTGTAAATCTTAACTTGGTGTGTTTATTAACCCTACTCTGGGTTTTAAAGAAGTCGGTTTTGTAGTTTCTTTAGTTGTAGTTGTAGTAGTTTTATAAAATCTATGTTTTTTTCTATTTTCAGCCCTAGGGCTTTAATTCTTAGTTGCTAGACTGAGTACATGGGAGAACAGTGACAGTGTCATGAACAAAGAAGATTAAAGGACCAGTAGCACATAGAAAGCACCTAGGAAGTACAAGCTATGTTCACTTAGTGGCAGATATGATGAAGATATGATAAATACAGAACCCAGACGTGAACCATTCCTCATTTGATTAAAACTGCTATTCTACTGCTTTGAACAGTCAGATACCATTCTGCTCAGTGGGGTGTTAGAGCTAAGCAAGGCCAGAACTAGGGGCAGGTAGATGAGACATCTGCCTTAGGGCCCTTGACCATGGGGGGCACAGTCAGCAGTCCTCTTTAATGTGTCCCTCCAACCTGTATAAAGTTTTACATTATAAAGCAGCACACTCTTGCTACTATTACACGAGTGTGCTATGTATTAGAGACATTCCCTTTGAAGCTCTGTTCAACACTGTCCAGTTTCATAGTGGAAGCATTTGGGGGCAGTTTCTGAACATGTAAATATTATTTAAAGCTGGCCAAATAAGTGGATCTTAGCCCAATTTGGCCACCCAAACACTGGACCAAATTGGACTGACCCTATCACGGGCACTCTGGCCAACGATCTGATAATCATGTGGGCCTAAGGAGGCCCATCAGTAGAGGACTGCATCATTCAATGCACTCCTCATTCAATGGCATTTTCATATTTTTTTTTTCACAAACTTTAACATTATTAAATAGGCCTAAACATTTGGTCATCCATGCCTTGAAGCCAACCACAAGACATTTTTCTTAATAGTCATTCTGTCGCTAAACAATAGGACCACTAGATCAAGTTCCACCTGTGAAATTCTTATGCATAGGGGGGCTTACGAATATGGGAAGGCAAGGCATTAGCACTAGGATTGTAGTATTCTGTATTCACAGTAATTACTGCAGGCAAGATATCTCCAAAATGTCATAATTATTTTGAACTTTGAAACATAAACTTCTCTAGTTAGATGTAAATATTTCTTTTGCTATTACGCTGGCAGTGAGTGGTTAACTGCTGCTTACAGCCACATTGTTGCAAAATTAATGCTTATGATTCGATGTTTTCAATTATGCTTCCATAACGAGGACTAAACTTTGCATTTGGCAAATCCAAATACTGCTGTATTACAGAGCAAAAAACTGTACTAAAGTCACTTTATTAAGCCATACTGTTCTTTTTAATAGAGAACTGTATGAAGCAACGGAAAAAAACAGCTGTATGAATAGGAGGATGCTTTTCAGATTACTAGCCTGCAATATTAACATTAAATAAAGTGTTTTTACCCTTTAGTCAAGTCAAGGGGTTAGTCAAGGGACTAACTATAGAAATTAAGGTTGGCAGCCTACACATACACCATTTTAAGACTAGAACTCTGTGTTCCAGGGGAAACCCCGTGTTTTATTTACTCCATGGTATAGGATACCCCTGTCTTATATAGTGGTGAAGTACAATTTTGGTTTTATTGTTAGATCACTCTTCTGAGAAACCTTCCCGTGATCTTCATGGTGTCGGCAGTCTGGACAGACAAGCCTGTCTGTTAAGGCTTCCCAATGGTGAATACTGTATGTGGGACATTTATTTACCCATAAACAGCAAGGGATGTGGTCCTCTTTCTCTTACAGTGAGATTTACTTTTTCAGCATGTTATTTGAAGGAGTATTGGTGGGGTATATTTACTACCTTAGGCATATACTGTGCATACTGCTGTTGCAACATGTTTGTGACAATTCATATTAAAAATATTGGAGGATTTTATTGACATATTGCTGTAGGGACATACATATTGCCAGTGGGAAAATCATATTGGAAACATTTTGTTAATATGGGGCAGTGGTTCCCAAGCTGTGGGGCTAGTTCTCATATAGGGCTCAGGGCAAGGCCAGTTATTGTGAGATTAGATCAATTTTTCTAGATAATCTGGAAGGACCTCGCTTTATAGTTAGTTGTGGTTGGATTTGTAGTGAACACCTACCCACTGCTAAATATTTTTGAACTATAGCTGATACAGCAATGCTTTCATATATATTACTAGCATTGATGTAAGCTTTGAAGAGCTCTAAACAAACAGTGGGCCTCATTCTCCTTTAGGAATATATCTGGATTGTGATGCTGTATGTTTCATCTTGTGAAATAAATATAATGTTGATTTATTAGGAGAGTGCTGATCCATCCATGTTCATATACTCCTGTAGGAATATATAATCTGTGAATGACCATGCTGTCTGCTGAAGAGACAAACCCACTACAGAAGGTAGGGTGCACTTCTCTGGAAAAAAACACTAAAGAATAGAGACCTAGGCTATGAGTAAGAGTCCATTTGGCTCAAAACGCATTAGGCAATGCTTGACCTACAAAATACTTTTTAAATTTTACAACTGTTGCTGCTCCTGCATTTACTGTTAGTAGGTCTCTATACTTTAGAATAATTTTCCAGATTAGGTAAACCTTGGGCTGGGGTTTATGTAAAGAGACCATATGTTATTATTATTTTTTTCTTCACATTTTTGTATTAATTTATTTTTGGAGCTGATTCGCACACCATTCCTTCTTGCTGATCTAGGGTATACTTCTTGGCAATGCCTGATATACTAAGGTCTTCTTTATGGGAGACACATGCCAAATAGGCTCATATCCCTACAAACGCTATTTCCCATAATTTCTAATAATTTTGCAAACGGTCAGTCTTGAGTCACTAAAGGGCAGATTTACTAAGGGTCAAATTTCGAAAGCAAAAAAAATTCAAAATTCGACCAGGGAATAGTGGGGAATTTAAAAAATTAGAATTTCGAATTTGAATTTTTTTTTAGCGCAATTCGATCGATCGAACGAATGAACGAATAGGGAAAATTCAATCTAATTTTTCTTATTCGATCTTAGGGAATGATCTCTATTTCGGTAGGTTTAATCTGGCGAAGTAGGTGATCAAATTTAAAGGGGAAGTATTCTACCATCAAATTTTCGAATATTCTAATAAAATTTAATTTGATTATTTGAATCATTCGAATTCGAATATTCGAATCATTCGAATTTGAATATTCGAATCATTCGAATTCGAATATTCAAATCATTCTAAATTCGAATATTCGAATCATTCGAATTCGAATATTCGATGGTAGAATTTGGCCAAATTTGCCTAATTTGCATATTCGAAATTCGAATTTGAATCTTTTTAAAAATTCGATCGAATATTCGAATCTCTCATGTGAATTAATGTGAATTTAGTAAATCTGCCCCTAAGAGTTTCTGATTCTTTACATGTAATTTTGACAGCAGAGCCAGAGGCACCGTGGGTACAGCTCACATTCATACTAAATATTAGCAATTGCCACACAGCACAAATATTGCATCTTAAATATATAAACATAACATTAGTGCTAAAATGATGCAGCCTAATTGCCTATGCAATTGCAATGATCAGCAAAAAGCATTTACTGGTCACTAGTGATGGGCGAAACGGCCGCGTTTCGCTTCGCCGAAAAGTAGCAATAAGAATACATTTGTAGCCTTACAGAACATTTGTTTTTAGATGGGGTCAGTTATCCCCATTCGAAAGCTGAAAAGAAGCAAATAATAAAAAAAAAAAACTATACAAAATAAATTATGAAGACCAACTGAAAAGTTGCTTAGAATTAGCCATTCTATAACATACTGAAAGTTAACTTGATGGGATAATGTCATGGGAAACTTTTTTTTCAAAAAGCATCAGTTAATAGTTCTACTTCAGTATAATTCTGCACTGAAATCCATTTTTCAAAAGAGCAAACATGGGGCTAGATATATTGTCAGTTTCCCAGCTGTCCCCAGTCATGTGACTTGTGCTCTGATAAACTTCAGTCACTCTTTACTGCTGTACTGCAAGTTGGAGTGATATCACCCCCCCAGAAGCCTAACAAAAGAACAATGTGAAGGTAACCAGATAGCCGCTCCCTAACACAAGATAACAGCCCCCTGGTAGATCTAGGAACAACACTCAATAGTACAGGCTAAGTCACATGACTGTGGGCAGCTGGGAAACTGACAATATGTCTAGCCCCATGTCAAATTTCAAAATTGAATATAAAAGTCAGTTTGTTCTTTTGAGAAATGGATTTCAGTGTAGAAGTTTGCTGGAGTAGCACTATTAACTATTTTTTTTTTTTTGGAAAAAAAAAAACGTTTTCACCATGACAATATACCTTCAAAGTTGAACCACCCCTTGAATAGAATGGCTTTCTTACGACTATGAAGTCATGACTACCACCAGAGTTCCTCTGACTTTGTTTTTCAACACATCGCTCCCATAGCAATATTTACTGAGGCTCACAATGGCCTCACACACCACATCCAAACCTTTCACTCTTTTAATTCCCATGTAACTGATCTAAATGGTTGAAGTGGAAAGACAGGAACCCCTATAACTTCCAATATATAGTAAAGATTAAATAAAATGTTTTAATTTAGTATTTAGTCTTATATTACCAATCTGGTGTTAATGTACACATGCAATATATTGGGGTTATTTCTAAGGAGTCATAAAGAAATACATCTATATGTGTTCAGTTGTTAATTTGTTTAATTGTTAAGATATGTATTAATCTGATACAGTGTCATGTAACATAATCTTTGTCTGCTACTGCAGAACTATTAATAAAGTTATGTCTTCTTGAAGCAAGAGAAGCATGGCGTCTGCGTGCCGTTTCTCCTATGTCTAAAAGAAAGCTGCAGATTCACGTTAGATTGAGCTTCCAGTTATACCATCTCTTAAGCAGAATGGCGACAGGAATATAAAGTCCTGCACTGCCCTGCGCCTCTGCTGCAGCAGCCACTTAACCAGTGTCCATCCTACTGTGCCCCAAATCCTCCCATATAAATGTGCTTGATCTATCTAAATGAGGGAACAGAGGCTCAGATAGGTGGTATAAAGGGGGGAAACTTAATCAGCCTTTGCATGAAATATTTTTCTGTGGCTTCCATAGCAATTGATTTGAGCATTGCTGGCATGATTATTCTTATTTATACAATCACTGCCAATAACATGGGTGATACATAGAAGAGGGTATGTCCCTTCATAAGTGGCTAAAATAAATTACAAGAGGTGGTTGAGCTACATTATAAGTGCCATGAATTAAAATTTTCTTTTGTGTTTGATTTCTGTGGATTCAATGGAATGATCAGGTGTCTTGTCTAGTGTGAGATGTAAGTTCCTTTGCAGAAAATATTAATCCAGAGACTTGGTCTAATATAATGTAAGGCGCTAGGTGGGGCACCCAATGGTATTGAAGAGCCTTTATGTGCACTGCACCCCGAGGGTACACAGATGCACGTGTATAATATCTGGATATGATTCACCTACATGTGTTGTTGAGTGGGAATCCAGAATATCTTTGACTGTGTGTCTCTAGGTGTGCCTGGGCTTGTCTGATCCTTGTCAGAAAGCAGACAGTTTCCATATAAAGAAAGGTGATTAAAAAAAGAAAGTGCTGAAAGATGAGGCATAATATGTTTTACTCTTGTCCTCGGCACCACCCTTCCAACCCTTTCTTGGGATGCTTTTTTTTACCCAGCTCTCCCTTTTCTTATTAGATTGTATTTCTTGTATCTCTTCCTTACTTACTGATCCTGCTCTCTAAGGTGAGCAAACTCAACATTTTGAGTAATAGGTTCTAAATGAGTTAAATCAACCATGCACCACAGAGTTTTAACAAGTTAGCCTTAGTAGAGTACTTACTAGAAGGAACAGAGACCTCTGTGTCTAACATATTTCCTGCTCTTCTTTTGGGAATTTTCTTAAATCCAAATATAAACAGGTTGTTCATTAAGTGGACTTTCCCCTGATTTTCTTCCCACATGCAAGTGATTAAATGCCCAAAGCAAGTAATTGTTTGCCTCTTTCCCTTAGCAGTCATTGGCAGGAAAGTAGTGTAGGTATGGGGTGACTTTTTGTGCACCTCAAACATCAATATGTGCACCACATTTTCCCACTCAACGTTTTATGAAGTAAAGGCTCTACACACTATAACAGTCTGTTTCAAAGACTGAGCATACTTGGCTGTGCTGTGCAAGATGTTTGCCACTATATATTTATATATATCCAATATATGGAAGGGTATTGCATGCACAATGGGATCCTCTAAGGAGGAGTGAGTTGATACATTTCTTTATTTGCATAATCAGGGTAATTACTTTTCATTGCAAGCCATGTCAAGTCATGCATGGTGGTTGTTCTTAATGTCCATGGAATAGTGTTTTAAACAGCATCAATGGGGAAGGAAATTTGTAAGATGTCAGTGCTTCTCTTGTACTGTAGGGGAAAGGGCTTTTAATGCACATCTTTGTAGTTCATTCCCTTTCCAAAGTAATATATTCTGCTCATATAGACATTTGTCTATAATTTCCTATAAAAATGCACTGATGTTTGCAAATTTTAGTTTTGACAATTATCCCCAAGGATGCCATTTTTTTTGGATTAGCTGCTGCAGAGCTAGAGATTCATAGGATTATGAGAGTTGTAGCTGTACAACTTCATTCTGGACATTCAGTGATAGAGTACATGTCTACAAATGTCGATCTCAACGACTGCTGAAACCATGCCACCCAGCCCTCCCCACTGCAAATGTGGAGTGGTTACAGTTGTCATCTTCTTTACACATGAACCTGCATGTCTTTTGAGACTTATAGTAATACTCAGCCTCGCCCTTTCTTTCGCTTCTTTGTGCTATTCTTACCGGTTAAACCTGTTTACGGACCTGGGGCTATTTACCTATATTTTTGAAGAGTTCCTGCTGCAGCTGCTCCTTTTCTCTCAACCATACCTCACCTCTTACATATGCGTATAGATATATATAGATATATTTTAAAATAAATTATGAACCACAAGAAAAGAAAAAAAAAGCGGTGTAGTACAATCACCTGCACTAACAATATAAATTGACCAATTCACTAAACTAGAACCTATGCACAAATGTGCTAAACAATAGAGCAATACATTTGTTTTCATGTGTTTTTTACTTGTAGCAGACAAAATTAATTGCTATTGGTCTGTTTAGCAATTTAGGACCTAAGATAGTAAATTTGCTCCAAAGTGTATTATGCATTTTTGCAGTTAACTATGCTTTCCAATGGCTAAATTGACCAAGAACCAAGCCCAGTTAGTATATGACATGTTTCTCCATTTCAGCTGTGTCTCTACACACATGGGGCAAATTTACTATTATTCCCCAAAATTCCCTCGATCCTACTCGAAATTCGATAAGCATTCGACCATAGAATGCTTATCAAATTGTTTTAGGCTATCATTTTGCTTGATATCCGATTGCTCGATGAATTCGTACGATCAGATACCGATCATTCGATTTCATGAAAAAATAGTAAAAAATTTCCTTCAAGAAAAATTTGTTTCGATTCGAACGATTGAACGCTTCGATCGTACGAATGGTATTCGAGCAGGCAGGGGGTTTCCCATAGGCTTCTATTGCAATTCGGTCGGTTCAATCTGGCGAAGTAGGCAGTCGAACAATTTTAAAATTTTGATTCCTTCAGTCATCGAATGATCGATTTATCGAATATACGATCATTCGATCTATTCGATAATTCGGTATTCGATGATCGAAGAGGCCAAATTAGAATATCCGAATATCCGAAAAAATTCGCACGATCGGTATTCGATCGAATTCGATCTAACTTCGATAATTTCACGTGAATTTTGTAAATTTGCCCCATGGGTTTAAGTGGCAATGTCTTTTTTTTTTGCAAATGTCCTTTCATCTTTCTCCATATGTTGATGGTTTTATCTTGCCATTTAATCCAGGTTTGCACCTTGGATATTTTATGTGAGTTTTTACGGTCACACTGCGTGAGACATATATGCAATGATCCTAAAGTCAATAACCCAGATGAACACTAGTAAGATCCCATTACCATTTTGGTATGATGGTATTCAATGATAGTGAGTTTAGAAATAAAAAAAAGACTCTTAAAATGCCAATGCCTCCCTATTCACTTTGATCTTCATGTATAATTTTTATTGTATTTTTGCAATGCTTAAAGGCGAGAGCTTTCACAATTTTGAATCATGAGTCTTGCTTTTTGTGATATCACAGCTTTTTATCCAATATTGTGTTATTGCCAATCATAAATCAATGTTCTTGTCAAATAAAAAGGTGTTCTTCAGGAAGATGACAAAACAGAAACAAGAAGACAAAATAGTGTTGTATCTTAAACAACACATTTAATGCAATATACTCCTTGTTGCATGAGCTGCACTTCTGTTTTTGCATTGTACCTAAATATACATAAGTTATTTATATGACTGATTGGATACATTTATTAATTACATCAGATAATTATGCACATTTTGACATATTGTTTTCACTTTTTAATGTTTGCTGTAAGATTAAAGTAAACCTTCCATACAGAGGCATTTTAATAACCATAATTTCTAGGGAAGCACCAAATACAGTTTGGTTTGGGATTCAGCCAGGCACAAGGATTCGGCTGAATCCAAATCCTGCTGAAAAGGCCAAATCCTTGTGCCTGGCCTTATGGAATCCGAATCCTAATTTGCATATGCATAGTACGTAACTTTTTGTCACAAAACAAGGAAATAAAAAAATTTCCCTCACATTTTCCCTTCCCACCCCTAATTTGCATATGCAGGTTAGGATTTCATATGTAAATTAGTATTCAGATGATATTCGGCAAAGACTTTAATGAAGGATTCTGGAATTCGCCGAGTCCCAAATAGAGTCACATTAAAAGGTGTTAAATTATATTTCTGTTGTTTTAAACTACAATATTGTATTTGTCATATTTATTCATTAATTCATATTTATGCAAGGATAAATACAGGCAACTACGTCTGACACTTTTTACCTATTCCTTGTCAGTGGCGTAACTACTCCCTGGTGGGCCCCGGTACAGGATGGGCACTTGGGCCCCCCTGTCAGGCTCTTACCTCTATAAATTCCATGCTGGTGTGTTGATGGCATGTGTACTGTAAAATCTCCCCCTAGATAATCGCCTGCCATAAACATTATCATGGCTCAGACGGTCCCCTTTGTGAATTTCGGCATTTAAACTTTCATGTGTACAATAGCTATACAACAGCATCAAAAATAACCTTTCTCTTTTACATCAGCAGAAAAAGCAGTTTTCAAATGAGCTAGTTCACAAAACACATTCCCTTTCAATGTGCTAATTTAAGGAGAAAAAAGTTAAAGGGACACTGAACACCTCTATGTTTTGCTTATGGGTGGAAATCAATGCTGCAATTACTTGGTTCCATAAAAAAACAAACCATCAGGCTCAAATATCGAACATAACATCAGAGCTGATGAGAAAAGAAAGGCACACAAACAGATTCCTACCCTTTGGTACTTGCCATTTAGAGCTCAGGAAGTTCATAGCTTGCTCACCTCTCTTACTAAATGATTAATAGAAGACGCTAATAAATCAATCAGATGCACCAGACAAAAACTTCTTACATACAGGGACAAGCCTTGCACACTTCTTTCTCAATAACTACATTGTACTTGTCATTAGCTCAACCCACTATTTTGTAAAAAAGATCATTAAAGTCTTTTCCAGAATCCTACTAAAAATCTAACTCATCGTTTGAATCTGAAAGTCCCCACCATGACAGTTTGACCTTTGGACTCTAGAAGAAATGTAGACCTTGGTAACATCCACACATTAAAGTCTTAATATATGTGAGATCCTTGCAAGGCATTTCTTACCCCTGAAATTCTGGATGCTACAGCTTGATTTCTTCGAAACCCTATTAAAACTACACTAAACCAAAATAAGTGACCTTGACCATATTCCTTCTTTATTGCTTAAACACTGCACTGCTGTCCTTACTCCACCTCTTACACATATTCATCCTCTTCATTCCGTCTCTTTAACCACCACTATTTTTCTTACTGATCTGTTTCATGTGATAACAAATCCTCTTCTCTGGTTCAACTTACTGTAAGGGTTTGTTGTTTCCCGTACACTTTTTTGTTCAGAAATCTCATACATTTATCAGCAAATACCCTTTTTGTGCACATGATATCCATTATATTTAGCGCCCTTACACACGGGCCTTTTAGACCTGCGCTCCCCAGCACAGGTCTAGATGCACCTCATTAGTTTCAATGGCGTTGTACCCACGAGATGCGTGTACGCGCCGAACGCAGATTCAGACGCAACATGCTGCATTTTTCCTGCGTTTGGCTCCTACATGCGTTCGTGTGAGTACAGCCCCATTGAAAATAATTGAGTGCGTCTATACCTGCGCTCCCCTGCAGCTGAATGCAGCAAAACAGAACGCAGGGGAGCGCAGGTAAAAACGCCCGTGTGTAAGGGCCCTTAGACACCCACTCCACTAAAAATTCAGACCCAGATCTCTGTCTCTTAAACATCTTTTCTGGGATGAATTAACAAAATGAGAACTTGATCACCTCTCCTTATATGATTACTAATGCTATACTTATAACCCTGTTCATTTAGCATATTTATTGGGGGTGATCTTTAACACTTTTCTTTACTTATCTAATCAAATGGCACTGGGTTTGGCCTGTGTCTTTTTATGCATTTGCAAACTCCCATCCACGCTTTTATCTTATTCATTAATAAAATAACTTGGGTTGGAAAACAGCTTGATAAAATTTTATGAATCATATCAACTGTTTGGATTTGACACCTAAATTTTCCGATTTTTTTCGTGTAATCCTCTGAAAGCCCTGTATTTTTGAGATTATTAGAGGAAACCCAGATCAGATCACAATCAGATCTTCAAATTGTAAAAAAAGGACATCTGCCATAGACTTCTACATGACTTTGACAGTTTTGAGATGCCAGAGTTTTTGCAGCTTTGAGGAATAATAAATCTCAAAAAATCAAGTTTTTTCCCTCTAAAAATACTAGGTTTTTTCCAAAAAAAACCTTGACCAGAAAAAAATATATAAGTTGGAGAGCAACTCAAGCACGCAAAAAATTCCTGGTGGTGCTAAATATGAGCTGTGATTGGCTATTGGTAGTCCCTATGTGGACTAGCAGTGAACTGGGGGAGGGGTCTGTTTAGCAGTACACATGATTTTTATGCAACTAAAGCTTGACTTTATGCCAGGATACAAAAATAAGCACCTGCTTTGAGGCCACTGGAAGCAACATCCAACAGGTTGATGAGCAACATGTTGCATGAGAGCCATTGGTTGGGGATCGTTGCTATAGAGGAAAAAGACCCTGCGGGGTCTGCTTCCTCTAAAGTTACACCACTGCCTACATCCTACATCCTTGGATTGTTGTTAGCAAAGACACGGACTACCCAAAGTTGAGATTTTTGTATCAACAAAACATTCTTAAATACATATGAGATCTGTTATACAGAATATTTGGGACCTTTGGTTTTCCAGATAAAGGACCTTCACATAATTTTGATCAGAATACTTTAATGGAAAGAAAACAAAAGGGGTGCTATATAACTAGTATGTGTACAATAAGTCACTTGACAAAAGTCCATTGTATAATCTGTGTATAAGGAAACATTTCGTAGACAACAAAGTACAGGAGAACTTCAACCTTACAGCACAACTAGCTTCAAAGCTTCAAAGTTGATTCTGGGTGCAGCCACCTCAGTGTAGCGAGTCAAACTACTAATTTCTAGAAATAGACCGAATAACTGAGGGATGCGCTCCTATAGCATCAGATCAACAATTCACATTTATTATTAGAATCAAAATGCACTTAAAATAATAGTAGTACAACCAGCGTATCAAATAATAATATCAATATTCTGACTTTATCAGGGGTATGAAATTCCAGTATACTATAGTTATATAGTTTTGTCCAGTATTTACTATAATTATATAGTTTTGTACGGTATACTATAAACCTACTAAACAATCATTTAAACATTAAATAAACCCAATAGGCTGGTTTTGCCTCCAATAAGGATTAATTAAATCTTAGTATAGATTGAGTACAATGTACTGTTTTATTAATACAGAGAAAAAGAGAAGCACTTCAAAATTTTTAATTATTTGATTATAATGGAGTCTATGGTGTCCTGTAATTCGGAGCTTCCTGGATAATGGTTTTAGATAACAAATTCTATAGCTGTACCGGAAACAACTGAAATTAAGAATATGGCTCCTTATACAACCTAGGTAGAAGAAACAACACATTTCACTATTAGTTAAATTTGGTTGAAAAAA
>CM044433.1:153063376-153085339 GCA_024363595.1 Xenopus borealis
TTGCCTAGGGTGCCAAACTACCTTGGCCCGACCCTGCCTTTAAGTATCCCTTTAAGGTAGTAGTACTGTTATTTCTAGTGAGACAGATGCGCATCACTGAATCTGACATGCCATACTCCAACTTCATGGCAGTGGGACAAAACACTAAAAACAATCCCCTATTCAAAGTCATTGGGAATCACCACTAGGCATTTTGGCTTGTCAAGAGACAGGTATGTATTAACCATCTGCCTCTAATAGAATTCAGCACATAGCACTCATTTCTTCAAGGCCTGAAGCTTCTCTAAACCCCCTCAAAACCCAACGGACTGAATGTGCCCATTACGTCTACTATTTGGTATGATTCCCTTGTCCCCACAGGCAGTTTTCAGAGTTTGCTCCAGTTGTTATACCAATAATATCACTTTCTTATATACAAGTTCAATGCAATTCAATTCTTTTCATTTGTGTTGCCTAGAAAAATCCAATTTTTCTTTAAATACAAAAAAAACCCCATAATTTACAGTGCTTTACAGAGATTACCCATCATTCACATCAGCCTCTGTGTCAATGGAGTTTACAATCTAAGGCCCCTTTCTTATAAGTAAGGCCAATTTTATCAGGAGCCCCTTAACCTGCCTGTATGTTTCTGAAGTAGGGGAGGAAAATAAAGAATCTGGAGGAAGCCAACATGAGAGTAGTGAGAACATACCAACTCTTTGCTGATAGTCCCAAAGAAATGTAATTCTAACCAACTTTCCTGTAGACATTAATTTAAAAAAATCCAGTGGTTTTACGGTCATGTGCAAATATAATTGCTACCGATAGCAGCATCTGTCCCTCTTTTTATATTTTCTGCACTTCTGATTCTTTATATTCTCTGCACTTCTGGACTCCTATTTTGTCATTTTAAGAGTCAAACCCAGGGAATACAAATGAATAAACTAATACTGCTTTCAATTGCAATTACATTTACAAATAAAATCATTGAAAGTTGTAATTGATGCATGATGGAAAGTTAAACAGCATGACATTATTTTTTATTATGCAAATAATAGTTGACCTTTAAGGCTGAACACAAGTAAGTGACCACCAGTGCCTTAGGCATAACCCTAGTGGCAATAGGCATATTGTATTTAAAGGAACAGTATCATTAAAAAATGAAAATGTTTTAAAGTAATAAAAATATAATATAGTGTTGCCCTACACCTGTAAAACTGCAGTGTTTGCTTCAGAAACACTACTATTGTTCATATAAATAAGCTGCTGTGTAGCAATGAGGGCAGCCATTCAAAGGAGAAAAGGCTCAGGTTACAGAGTAGATAAGCTCTGTAGAACATAATGGTGTTATCTGTTATCCACATTTTAACCTGTACCATATAGCCTTTTTTTCAATTTCTGCCACTGCTACACAGCAGCTTGTAAATATGAATTATAGTAGTGTTTCTGAAGCAAACAGACCAATTTTACCAATGCAGAGCAACATCACATGCTATTTTTGTTACTTTAAAACACTACTTTTTTGGTGTTACTGTTCCTTCAACACTCTGACCCCATATGTAATAAAAGACACTAAGTTTGCCCAGGAGCAGTAACCCATAGCAACCAATAAAATGTTTGCTCTAGAACGGGTGACCAGTATGTTCTACCAGCTGATTGGTTGCTATGGGTTACTGCTCCTGGGCAAACTTAGTGCCTTTTATTACCTAACCCCATGAGTGTCTCAAGCTTTGGGAGAAGAATTTCTGTTAAAGAAGAAGCACTGCATTCCTGGCTTGTCTTCCTTAGATATGGATACTGTCCTCGGGCAGCTTCCATTTCTGGTTTTACCACCCTCGTGCAACAGCATTATCACAAGCCCTAAGATCTGTGTATACGTTGTCAGCACTTCATTTCTTCACCATCAGTGCATAGTGTACTAGAAGATGATGGCTGCAATGGGTAGAGAATGGAGATAACTTCTATTGGCCAGTACTTGCGTTGAGTGAAGATTATGAAATATATAACCTTTTGATTGACATTTAAATGTATTTGTCGCTTTCCTTCTATAAATAAAGCTTTGTTTGTTTGACTAACTTGCTAAGATTTATAATCATAAAGCTGGCCACACACTATAAGATCACCAAACGAGCGAGCTAATGACAGGGCTATATCGGGGGTAATCGGGGGTAATCCACACCTGTGGCCCTATGGCCTAACGATCGGATTACGACGAGGGCAATAGGCTCTGGTGGGTCAGTCTGGTTAAAATCAGACCTTCCCGATCGATATTATTGCCAGATATCGATCGCGAAGCCCCCATACACAGGCAGATAAGCTGTCAATTCGGTCTAAACGACCGATATCAGCAGCTTTATCTGCCCATGTAGTGTACTCTGAAAAAAACCATGATGAGGTTAACAGAATACACAATGTTTAATTGTTTACTATTAGCCTTAAAGGAAGGTGCTTCAAATTACAGGTCACCTGCAATGTCCAAGTTCCACTTCTACTACTACCTTGCAAAGTTCTGCCCTTAGCCATTGTTGGAATTGAAAAAAGATGTTTTAAAGATGTGATATTAGAAGGAATTTGCTCTTAGTTCTAGTAATGAGATGGATATTTTCGTTGTTGCCATTTGTCAGTGTGAGAACCAGGGAGCGGTTTATGCAATCGATAATGAGGATGGATTATGAATGAACTAATAATTATTCAACATAAACATCTTTGGACCAAGGATTCCATACGCATATGTTCAGGGACATGTAAAGCAAGCCACACAGGCTGATTCTTACAAGTATGCATTTTTAGCACCAATATCCGTTACATGTGTTTTCACCTGGTCCGACGCAGTGGATGTGGGTGCAGTCACAGAAGAAGGCTTCTTCCACCTTAATCCCAGGTAGGGTTGCCACCTTTTCTTGAAAAAAATACCGGCCTTCCTATATGTTTATCTTTTTTTCCTATTAATAACATTGGGATCAACCATCAAAAATACCGGCCAGGCCGGTAAAATACCGGCCAGGTGGCAACCCTAATCCCAGGACCAGATTTAAAAATATTGTGCCCCTAGGTTGCTTGCGACTAGCTCACCCCCCTATCTCATGTTACAGAACACACGCCCCCGACCCACACGAACCCCCCTGTGCTCACCCCCACCCCTGCACTTGTATGTCTTACTTTGTCACTGTTTATTCACGGGAAGTGGGCGGGCGGGAGATTCAAATAACTGTCAACATCCCAGTCCTCATTTAGATGTGGCCAATGGGTTGCTGCCCTAGGCCCAGGCCTTTGTGTCCTCACCATAAAATCCAAGCCTGCTTGTTCCTCAGAATGCAGGCCGTGATTGATTTAAAGCACAGTCTGGTGGCTGTTTTGGAGCACAGAGGTCTGTGGCTATTTATACAATGCTCCAGGTAGTTGGCAGAGTGCAAATAAATTACTGATTGCAGCCATTTTTGCACATTATGTGGGACATTGTTAATGAGTTCTTATGTCTCCCAACACCAGTGATTACAATTTAGACATGTGCCATGTGTCCCATTGCCAAAGGGTCCAATTAGGGTTGCCACCCAGCCGGTATTTTACCGGCCTAGCCGGTAAAACACCAGCCAAGGCCGGGGCCGGTATTACAA
Source organism: Xenopus borealis (assembly GCA_024363595.1). Lineage (NCBI taxonomy): Eukaryota > Metazoa > Chordata > Amphibia > Anura > Pipidae > Xenopus > Xenopus borealis. The sequence goes on from CM044433.1 coordinate 153,066,970, forward strand.
ATTTACCGGCAATGTGTGGATGAATAAATTTGCGAATCTCCCGAGAAAATTTGCCACACTAAAGAGTGACTGAAGTTTATCAGAGCACAAGTTACATTACTTGGGGCAGCTGAGAAATTGACAATATGTCTAGCCCTATGGCAGATTTCAAAATGAAATTTTAAAAAACTTAAAAAAAAAAAACTCTTTTGACAAAATGGATTTCAGTGCAGAATTCTGCTGGAGCAGCACTATTAACTCATGCATTTTGAAAAACAAATTTTTTCCCATGACAGTATCCCTTTAAGATTTGGAGCAGGAGGTTGGAGAAAGGCAGCGGCACTGAGCACAACTATAAGGAAGAGCAAGGAGTGAATGCTGACTAATGAATGCAGGCAACATAGTGCTTGTGGTCAGATGACCTCTTATAAACAATATAAACATTTTTACAGCACTCATCTATGTAACTACACGTGACATAGCTTGTGTAAATAAAATCTAGTATTACGTTCATAAGTGATTTGCTCTTTTATATTAATGGGTTTCAGTTATATTCCATTAGTCCATGAATCTAGAATTTTGCTGGTGAGGGCGGGATGTTCCATCCCTCTCTTGCTGCTCTACTATGAATTTAATGCAGGACTGATGAAGTCCCTGCTTAGTGAAAGTAGCTTCCTGGCTTGCTTTCTGTGTCTAGTTGTGCAGAATGTTCTAACTTATGACTCTAGTGCTAGATTTTTAGTTGCCCTTTAGTAAGCACTAGGTTTTCATTACTTGTTTTCCCATTTGGGAATATAACTTCTCATCCTTGGGGCAGTATATGTGCTGCTTGCTCTCCCTCACAGTGGATATATATATATATATGTATATAAATATATATATATATATGTATATAAATATATATATCCTCTCCCCCCCCCATAAGCATCTCCATGTCTGTGAATGCAAATTTTACTCCTGCTCCCTGCCTAAGAATATTTCTTTTTGTTTTCTGTGGGTGCCTCTTATTGCCAACCCATCCCCCTTCTAATAACCCTTCTGGAAATTGGGATATGGGACCTCCCTCTCCCAAGCCAGACGTGAGCCACTAATGAGCAGCGGGTCTGGACTTGCCTGGAAGAAGGGAATAACGAGCATATATCACTTTATTTTATTTAACATAAGCCAAACACAAGAGGAATTGAGAGAGGGAGGACTTGAGTGAATAGGCGCCTTGTTCATTCGAGCCCCGGCGTTTATTTAAAGGGGGGACCTTGGACACTGAACCAAATAAAGAAAAAGAAACAGATTTGCAAGTGTACCTGTACGTTGGTGTGTGTGCCCATTTATGCAGTACAACACTGCCATTGTTATTCAGACTTTTACACAATTAGGAAAATCTAAACATATAAATGAATTTCGTACTCCAGTGTAAGCGTAAAACCTTCAAAAAACCTCTAGGTTGCCGAAAGCAAACTTGAAAGAATGATGTAAAGTTTTCCTAAAAAGCCAGTGACCCATTCCTTTAACTGCATGAGGTAAAGAGACCAATCTGGCTTGGCAGAACATAGAGCAATCCTCTGAAATACGGTGTATCTCGTGCATTGCATCCATAAACACCTTTTTTTTAAAAAAAAAAGTTTATGATGCATATAATAGTATTACATTCTCTGCACCTTGGCACAAAAGAACCAATGTGAAGGAACATAAAGGAGCCCGACATTGAGGTTCTGGGGCTATAACAGCCTGGTCTTGCGCCAGCTGCTGAAGGAAGGGCCAGGTGATGCTTCACTTGGCATTAGTCAAAGTTTATTAACTAATAATTTATGGCCATATGGCAAGCCTGAGCAAACTAAGAAATGTTCTTCACCTGTATGCAACAACTGACATGGGTTGATATAAGCTACCAACCCCACCCCTAGAAATCAAGCATGTATATTGGCTGTGTATGGGGATGCTTCCAATGACCTGTCTGATTGACATTTGCCCTAAGATCAGTCAGAGCCATCTACAATGCAAGTTTGAAAATACCATAGGCCAAGAGCTGCATCAATACATGATTATTTATTTGTCAGTTCCTCAATCTTTTTTTTTTTTGCCGCAACCTAATGCTGTGAGTCAGTGACAGATTTCTCCTGCTGAAAGAGTCTGATTCCAGCATGAGACTGCAGTTTGCAATGCACCCACTAATACACAGCATGGTTGTGTTATTTGCAGCAGAAAAAAAACATTGAGGATTATACCAAGATACCATTTATGTTTCAGAAATGATCAGGAAATAATTACACAATCATTGTAAAAAAAAAAAAGAATTATTAAATATTCACTACAAGTTATACCATTATTTAAAAAGGAACTAAGGCCCCAAAAATACTTTCAGCAAAGAATTGGTGTACTACATCCTTCTACTACCAGCTCTGTGTATCTTCCACCCTCTGTTTCTAACCAATAACACCCTTGTACAGAGCCCCTTGTCCCCTTCCCAGTCACATTGCAGTTGGCAGATGTTCAGTAGTCCCTGTCAGTGGTGTAACTACAATACAACAGAACCAACAACCACAAAGGGACCCTGGTGGTTTGCTGTATGGTAGTCCCCTTCGCAAAAGACTGTCCTCAAGTTGTGGGTTGGGGCAGCCAATCATATTTACTCCACTAGTCCCTGTACCTGTAATTTAATTGCAGTTGTGCAGTGGCCTTATGCAGCTGGACACCAGGACCAAATCAGCTTCCAGTTTACATACTAATCAGATCAGAAACTGCCAGTTCCAGAGGTGACAGTGGTCCCTGTGCAGGGGGTTATTGATTTAAAATGGAAAGTGTTTTACAATGAGCCTTGTATTATGGAACAGAACAGTAACAGGCAATCCTCAAGTAAGAGATTTGGCACCAAGGTCTTTTTATTCACTACTCATGCAGTTTAAAATAAAATGTACCAAACCTATTCATAATTGCCAGAAATACTGTTATTATTACAGATATACGTCTGAATCCCTTTAAGAATCCCTTCAAGAAGAAACTAGAGACTTGTCATTATTAGGATTCCAGTGCACTTTTATATCCTATATATTCATCCATTTGTAAGATTTACATTTAAAAATAATTTTAAAATGCTTAATCCACACTACATTTTTCATTTTTTTATGACCTTAGTTAGCTTTGCACACACACTTAAAAGAACAATAAAGAGTAAAATAAGTTTTTTTAATAAGGTAACCGGGAAGCCAGCCAAACATATATAAAATATCCTTAAATGTTACGAGCCAGGAGAAAAGTAAAGGAGCTGTGGTGACTTTGCTCCTGGAAACTGCTGAGCCCTGTGTAAGGAAGGGCATATAATGGAATTCACAGATTTATATGAAAACAGATATATATATATATATATATATATATATATATAATAAAAATAAAAAGTAGAAATGCTGCTTGAAATGCAGAACTTGTTTCAAAGCTTCCCTCAGTCAGCTGAAAATGGTGTTGACTTATCATATATTTTGTTCTAATTTTTGGAAAATGTTACAACTATTTTTGTGATTGACATGCCAGACACTTTTATCACATAGACTATTCTGTTTTTGTAAATGGTGCATATTTTTCCATTTTAGCTCCATGCAAGGATACAGAAAATTGTAAGGGAACTCTATTAAGAGGAGAAATGCCTGTAGCTGCCTTCCACTGCTCGTGATGACTTCAAAAGAAAACATAGGGAAGTACAGATATGAGTGTTTTTGCTGCTGAAAATGCTCATAAAAATATCTATGGCCAGAAAAGCATTAGGCATTTTTGTGCTGGCTGAAAAATGTTAGGTATTGCAAGGTATAGATGACCCAAAACCCACAGGACTTGGGTTGAAATTTTGCCGACCAATGTAATTTTGAGTTGAGTGCTGGTAGACTTGGGTAGTACTTCAGATGGTTCCCGGTCTTGAAACCAGAGGCACGTGCAAAAGTAGTGCACAGAGTATAAAGACACGTGTACACGTTGGACGCGAGCAATGTTCTCTCTTCACAAATTTTGAGGGCACCACAGGGGTGGGTTAATGTTTTGTGGGTTATGGTTGGGTATAGGTTGAGTTTTTTTCTGACCCACACATCTCTAGTGATTATCAGTTGTCTGATTGACTGGCATTTGCATATGTTTTCTATATTTACAGCCACCTATCAATGACAGTATGGTTAAATTCTCTGGTGATTTACATGCAGGTGATTTGTGGCTACTAGGAGTCAGCAGTTAGGCAGAGGTGTATGTACTTTCATGTTCACGTTGCACAGATCTGTTTGATTGCTCTTGTTTGTGTTATTATCACAAAGTTAACATCTCTGATATTACACAAAAAGTGACCACACGTGCAGATCCGCTCATTTGGAGAGGTCGCCAAATTAGTAGATCTTGGCTTAATATGCCCGCCTTGAGTGGGCAATATTTGACTGATCATTCATAGGCCCTACGACCCAATGATGGAATCAGAATGAAGGGAATGCAGGAGGACGATCCAATGGGATTTTTTAACCTGCCCGGTCAACATTTGGCCAGATTTCGGTCAGGGACGTCCATAGGAGGGCCTGCATACACTGGTAAATAAGCTGCCAGTTTGGTTTGTCGACAGCTTTTATCAGTCTGTGTATAGCCACCTTTAGTCTTCATTTTATTGTGAGATTCAATATGAAATTCAGAAATGCACCATTTGTTACTCTTTTACTGGGTGACTTGTCATAGATAAATACAACATACTTATAGTTTTGTATTTATAGGAAAGGACCAATTGTAAACAGAATACAGAATCAGGATTAACAGAAGCACCATTTAGATATCTTTCTGAAGGCTGGCGTAAATGAATGAGTGTTTTGGCTGTAGCCATGTTTCTCCGAACACAGACGGGGCTAGTCAGACTCAGTAGATGTCATAATGGTCTTCCTAGCAGGTACTGCCACACTTTGTATTTAGTTTAACCCTCTACCCAAGATTCATTTAAGACACGTGTTCTCTTTTTTAGGCAAGTCATCATCTGTACATGTTTCATTTTTGTACCTGTAAATGTCTGGTAATGTCAAACATACATTGCAAACACTTGCATATTTATCTGAAAGAATGACAGAAATGCAGATTCCAAGGTAAAAGAAACACGATGAACATAAAGAGTTAGAGGAATTCAGTCCGTGGGGCTGGTGCAAAACAAAAAATATGTAAAAATTTGACAGTTGACAAACTAGTTGGGTTTAAAGGGATCCTGTCATGGGAAAAAGTTTTTTTCAAAATGCATCAGTTCATAGAGCTGTTCCAGAAGAATTCTGCATTGAATCCATTTTTCATTTTGAAATCTGACATGGGGCTAGACATTTTGTCAATTTCCCAGCTGCCCCAAGTCATGTGACTTGTGCTCTAATAAACTTCAATCATTCTTTAATGCAGTACTGCAAGTTGGATTGATATCACCCCCTCCCTTTCCCCCACCCAACAGCCTAACAAAAGAACAATGGGAAGGTAACCAGATAACAGCTCCCTAACACAAGAGAACAGCTGCCTGGTAGATCTAAGAACAGCACTCAATAATAAAACCCATGTCCCACTGTGTACTATTCAGTTACATTGAGAAGGAAAAACAACAGCCTGTCAGAAAGCAGTTCCCTCCTAAAGTGCTGGCACAAGTCACATGACCAGGGCAGCTGGGAAATTGACAAAATGGCTAGCTCCATGTCAGATTTCAAAACTGAATATAAAAAAATCTGTTTTCTCTCTTGAGAAATGGATTTCAGTGCAGAAGTCTACTGGAGCAGCAATATTAACTGATGCGTTTAAAAAAAAAAAAATGTTTTCCCATGACAATATCCCTTTAAGGAAGAGTGAATTGCTACAGTTGCTGCATTTGACAAAATAAATGCGCTCTATTTAAAACAGTCTGGACCCCTTGCGGTCACAAAAATCTCAAAACTAAGAATAGTAATTTGGCATTGGTTCTCCTTTTGCTTCTATTACCTCTACTCTTCTAGGAAGACTTTCCATTACATTTTGGAACATTGTTGCTGGTATATTCTTCTATTCACTCAGAAGAGCATCAGTGATGTGGGCATTGACGTTGGGTGATCAGGATAGACAGACTCACATTTGGGGTTTCAGCTTATTTCACAGTTACATTTGGTTGAGGTAAAAAGGTTTGTGCAGGCCATTCAAGTTCTTCAGCAAATCCAGACCTTGCTGAAACAGGAGATGAACTTCCCCAAATTGCTACCACAATGCAGGTAACACTGACATTTTTAAGAATGCTAGTACATGCTATAGTCTTAAAGGGGTAGTTTACCTTTAAGTTAACATTTAATATAGAATTTTAAGCAACGTGGCCTTAATTTCTTTAAGAATAATCTGCCTTCTTCTTCTGACTCTTTCCAGTTTTCTAATGGGAGTCACTGATCCCATCTAAAAACAAATGTTCTGTAAGACTACAGATGTATTGTTATTGCTACTTTTTCTATTCAAGCCCTCTCCTATTCATATTCCAGTCTCGTATTCAAATCAACGCATGGTTGCGAGAGTAATTTCGACTACAGCCACTAGATTGCTGAAATAGCAATCTGGAGAACTGATGAATAAAACGCTAAATAACTCAAAAACCACATAATAAAAAATGAAAACCAATTGCAAATTGTCTCAGCATATTACTCTCTACACCATACTAAAAGTTAATTTAAAGGTGAACAACCCCTTTAATGTGCTTTCACTGAAAGCAGGGCTTCAACCCCAAATGATGAAACCAAGCCCAGACAAATTTTCTTCTTCCCCAAGCTTTACAGTTGGTATTACATGTTTAAGCAGGTAGCATTCTTCTGACATCTTCCAAATTCAGACTTGTTCCTTAGAGTACCAGATGGGGAAGGGTTTTAGAAGAAATTGTGTTTAGCTGCAGAGACTTTCACAGATAATTACTTCCAGTGGACTGGGATTGCACCAAAAACTGATGACCCAGTTCAGTATGTGTGCAACTGCCAACCTGACACTACACAAGACTGCATTCACCTGCACTCCAGCTGCATCATCTGACCAATTGATGGCCTGGATCTTCCATTGCATCAGCATAATTTGACAATTCACATGTGTTGCTAAATGGCAATTATATGTGGCCAATTACATAGTATGTTTGGTCATATACTAGTAACTTTGGATTATTTGCAGATGGCGTTATTTTTTTTTTTCTGATTTAAAATGCAGCAGGACCCTGCCTTATATTCCTTTGAGCATTTCTAGACCAAAAAGGCGAAGTTGTTAATTACAGTGAACTGTAAATTTCACCTTTCCTTGTTCTTTAATTGTGATCCATTTATAACTCTATTATACACCTTTTAGTAAATCTCCAAAAGAAACAAACCAACAGTGTAAAACCTTCTCCTTCATAACATAAATTATCCATTGTGGTGTTCCTGTGAATTGGTATCTAAAATTCCATACCAAAGTAAACAGGGACCCTTAAGCTGGCCATAGACGTAACAATTACGATCTTTCTCGTAAAAGATCTTTCCAAGAAAGATCGTTCGTTTCAACACACACGTGTAGAGCTGAATCGTCAAATATACCAGTAGAAACAATAGAATTCTACTTGTATGTGACGATTCAGCACTAACAATGGCCGATGTTAAGGGTGCTTTTCAAAGGCATCTGATCAAAATTTTCCGTCCAGCCCGATCAACCAGCCGACCGATATCTTAATCTTTTGACGATATCAGTCGGCTCATTTCCCACCATACTCGCACCGAATATCGTACGAAAATTCGTTTCGTACGATATTATCTGTGCGTCTATGGCCACCTTAAGAGGTGGTGCATTAGGAAGAAGAATTACATTTTTCTCCATAACAGTTAAAACTTGAGATTGTAGCTCTGTTGGGTTTCCACATGCATTAACAGCTATTGAGTCAGAATCTCAGATATATGGCAACTGTGGGCAGTTTTGAGAAAACAGTCTCACTCAGTGAGTACCTTCTTCAGTCTGAGGCCAAATATCTGCTCGCTGACTTGTGTCCAGGGTTTCAGCTGCATGGGGCTCCACAAGAGGCCCCCAGCTTGTTGCTTCCAGTAAACATTTGATTAGATGAGGTTAAGGAGTCAGAGGTTTTATAGTCTACATTTGTACTTTATCTTAATTGCAGTTCAGTGTTGCTGGTCATATGAAGGCAACATTATTACATTTAGTTGATGTGAGAGTCTTGTGCCACCCGAGGGAATCTTAGAAATCTGGATTCTCAGAATACCGACAGAACAAAATAAAATTTCATGTAGCATGACACCCACAGGAAACGGCAAACTACTCTCCATATGCTGAGGTTCATCTTCCTGTTAAACACTATTGTATTATTGACAATGGCAGCTCCTTTAACCCTTTTAGCCTCATCACACTTTGAGCTATCCTTGCCACGTTTTGGCAGTAAACAAAGGTCACAACATAAATCAAGAGGGAACCTGGAAATACAGCACAATGGTATTGTTATGCTGTCTTCTTAGATTGTATGTATGTAAGTTCTAGCATGCAAAGGGTTGAAGTGGAAATTAATGTGCTGTTAAATATTTGTTAAAAATACTTTTTCAGTATTTTTTATTTTCTCTTGTCTGATCTATCCATCTCTGTCTATCTATGAATCAATCATCTATCTATTTATCATCTATCAATATATCTGTCTTTCTATCATCTATTTGTCTATCTATCTATCTATCTATCTATCCATCTATCTATTATCTATCAATATATCTGTTTATTTGTCTATCATCTATCAACTATTTATCATCTATCAATCTATCTATCTTATATCTATTTTTTTATCATCTACCAATATATCTATCTGCCTTTATATCTATCATATATCAATATATCTATCTATCTGTCTTTCTATCATCTATCTATATTATATCTATATATTTTTTTGACAGAATTGGATTAACCTGGTAGCTGATGTGTTATTGAAAATCACTTTTGGGTGTATGCGAGATCAGCTTATGAAGGAACATTGACACTGATAGCCCTATAGTTCCTTTAAGAGTATATTCACATGCAGCAGTTATACACAGGCTAGCATAAGAAATTACCAGACTCCATGGCAGCTCCATCTCACAGTGCTGAAACTTAAGAACTGTCCTTATAAATGCTGGATTGATAGTGTACATTTTGGCAGATATCAGTTCCCAGTCACTAAGCTGCCTCTGCATTTCTCCAGTACAAATAAACAGACCTGTTTTGGCTTTTATTTATTCTTAGCAAGGGTTCATTTAGGAGCTAATGAAAGTGAAACAAGCCATGTGTAAGGCTTTGCCATTAGCACAAGAAATGAATCAGTCCAGACTAACATATCATTTAATATTTCTCCTTTCAGCATTTTATCTGTAAATATGGTATAGCACAGGGGTCTATCTATATGGCACATCAAACTGGATATGCTTTCCATACAATTGTGGCCATTTAATGAACATTATGAGCTCAGCGCCCTGCGTATGTGTTAACCTAAAATATAATTTATTATGACTTGGCATGGCTGAAGTCTGGGCAACCGTTTGCATAGGGAGATAGCTGGAGTTATTCAACACACATGTTACATCAAGATATATAATTTTCTAAGTCTATTTTCATTATTCTTTTGTATTGGAAGTCCAAGAAAAGATGTTGGGGCTAATCTTAAAATAAGCAACAAATGTAAAAGCACCATAAATTTATTTGAAAGCAGACGAGTTGAGTCGAGGTGGCACAGCCTGACTGTGGATCAGTTAAGAGCAGCCGCATGCTGTGGGTAGTGTTTCTGACTTTCATCAAAAATCATTTGTAACAAATTTGGCCACATTGAGGCATTCTTGCCTATATATATTGTCAGGGTTGTCTGGACTAGAAGGCAGTGACTCAGGAGGAGGAACAGACAAAACAGGCAAAAGTCTGCCAATCATAAGGGAAAAAATAGAAACACAGTCTGAAGTTCAGGCACAGGGTAGGCAGCAATTGGGTTATTCAGGAACAGCCAAGGAGTCAGTAACCAAAACAAGGACTTACTCTTGGGCATTCGACCCGGGTCTTAGCAGTCTTTATGTTGAATTTGGCACCAAAATTGAAGCAGCAGTGACATCACAACACAGGTGCTATGTCATCAAACCCTTTTGTGAGTCATACTGATTTCACTATGGCCTATACTTCATCTCAACTATACCTGAAAATGAAGCTGCTTATGCCAATAGGGCAGTGACACATTGTGGCCTTAAATAGAAAGCACCAGTGTGAAGTGATCCTTCATGGTTAACAGCCATCATATTGCATGGCATGCAGTAGCCCTTATAATTCAACTAGTCACCTATTGCCATGCAGTACTACTCTCTGAATCAAGCCAAAGACAATCAGTTTACTTTAGACAATACAATTTCCAGGATACTCCTAGCAATCATCATGTACTGGAGAGGACACAGTTTTTAAACAACATTTTAAACAGTGAAACAACAAAAGCATGGTTAGTGTGAAAATCTTAAAGGGGACATGAGTGTCTTTTGTCACCATTGCACTTGAATAAAGCCAAAGTACCGTTTTATATAATCTTTAGGAATGTGTCTATTCTATGACTAATAAGATTTATTTTAATGTATTAATTATAGAATGAGAAAGATGGTTGAACTCATGCTTTACTATTATTAACATGTGATATCTTTCATGTTTTCCACTAGGAAACAGTGATGCTGTCTATAAAAATATGGGTTTACACTGATTTGTCTATAAGTAAACATGGCTTTTCCATAAAAGTTGTAATGCCAACTTGATAAAGCGCAAGGTCATTACTAGGATACCTGGGAAAGTCCAGGACAGAACTTATTTATGCCCCAGGTTCCTTTCAGAGTGGTTCCAGGACTGCTAGTCCAGCCCAGATTTTTTCTTACAATGGACATAATTGAAGCAATTCTATCTTGCATCTGTGATATGTGTTCAATTACACTCCTGTGGGGTGTCACTTCCCCTTCCCAGGTTTCCTTGTCTAAGAGGCTCCTAGGATGTCTCCATAAGATAGGGTAAAAGGCAGTCCCAGTCTTTCCCATCTTTGTTCACTACCTTTTTCAACATATTTTTTAGGGTCTTGTTGAACCGTTCAACAAGACCATCTGTCTGAGGGTGGTAGACAGAGGTCCACAATGGTGAAATTTTAAACAATTTACAGAGTTCCTTATTTACTCTGGACTTAAGGGATATCCTGATTGCTGAGGATTTCTTTAGGGATCCAAACCCTACTGAACACATGAAGCAATTCTTAGGCAATTGTTTTAGCAGAAGTGTTGTGCAAAGGAATAGCTTCCAGGTAGCGTGTGGCATAATCCATGATCACTAAAATATACTGATGTCCCCGGGCAGAATTTAACAAAGGGCCCACCAAATACATGGCTATCCTCTCAAAGGGTATTTCAATAAATACTTGGTACAGTAGATCCCATTTTAAAGCCATGTGAGGATAGGTTAACTACCAGAGTCTAGCAATCAGGGCCGCCATCAGGGGGCGACAGGGGGGACAAGAGTGCCCGGGCCTGAAGGGGGGCCCGGGAGTGCAGCACTTTAGTGTTGCTGCCGATACGTGACGCCGGCTGCTTCACACCGTTCAATTGTTGCACAACTAGAACTCACGCATCTTCGGCGCTAATCGAAGGAGAGTCGTCACAGTCAGTCAGTCAGTTGTGCAGTTATACCCACTGTTAACACTATGTGTGTGCCACAATAAAGCTACAAAGTTACCAACGAGAAAGTGTGACGACTCTCCTTCGATTAGCACCGAAGATGCGTGAGTTCTAGTTGTGCAGTAATTGAGGTAGGACTGTGGACCTTGTTTTTGAAGGCAAGCTGGTAGAAATGTGTGGCAGCTTGTGGTGAGAGCGACCTCTATGGTCACTGCTGCCAATAGTTCATTATGTGTGCCCACTGTTTCTACTTCTTCCCAGAAATAAAAAATAAACTTTTTCTTAATGGTTTCAAACTGTGCCTGCAGTGACTAGAGCTCTATCCCCCAATCTGACCAAAGAGGGAAGAGATTATGAGCAAACTAGGGACAAAATTACAAAATAAGAGTAAATTTGGCAGGAGACAATGGGTGAAATTACTCTGGTCCTAACTGAAGTTTGCATGTTCCCTGGCCCTTCTACAGCAGAAAGTTCCAGCTTTTCAAAAAAAGCATTTTTAAAATTTGCTTCTTGGGCTTGTTGTAGGCATCAGAGGGAGCTAGTGATTTTTGTGTGAACAATTCCATTCATGTGCAGAACAAAGGATAATTTAGTAGATGTCTGTAAAATATTGTGCTAATTGAAGTGTGCAGGTTTCCTGACCATTTAGCAAAGTTTTGGGGTGTGTCGGCAGGGCTGCGATCAGGGGCTACAAGTGTACCGGGCCAGGGCCTGAAGGGGGGTGGGCCCTTGACAGCGCCAAAGCTGTGCCGCCCTTCCGAACAGCCAAAATGCGGAAGTGCCAAACAGCCGATGTCCCGAAGCAGCTTTTCTCAAAAGGAGGTGAAGTTCTGAAGCCACAAGTTCAATTCTACTGAACACCAAGGTTTTTTTAATCCCTAGGCACCAATGTATTATTGTAATACTCTATAGGCTCCTGCCACCAATGTTTTTTAAAAAAATATTAAACTTAAAATTATTTGGCTGACCAGATCATAGAGATCGTTGCTCTGCCACACTCTTTTTATCATTACCTGAATAGATGAATGAATGAATGACTGACTGAATGAATGAAAATGCCCAACTGGATTCCATAAGGGAAATAGTCTGGTTTTGACCTGTACCCTTGCAAATATCAGGCCAGTATGGTTATAAATTATTTAAATGGTTGCATTAATTCAATGCTCTCTAACTGTTTCTATATAGCTGTCCAGTTCTTACAAAATAACAGGCGAACTATATGGAACATGTTTGGGGCCAAATTATATTAAAATGATGATGCAATCAAAAGAGGTCATTAGCGCGATCGAGCAGTCTGAGGCCATGTAATCATATTTGGAATACGTTGGAAAGCCACTAGCTAAAATGGGGGTACATTGTTGAACACGAAGATAAGCAATGTATAATACTCTTTTTAACGTTCCCACTTTATTGAAACAGTGTGTAAAATAAAATGAGCTAGTGTTTTGGATTCTTTGGAAGTACATAGGCCCCATAGACTAAGAGTGGCTGGCCCAAGCCAAGGCTAGCAGTAAGCCCAGTCTAAATGTTAAGATATTTCACATAGTTTGGCAAAATTAAAATTCTGTAACATCTGAATCCAGCATTTTTTAGTAAAAGGTATACATTTCCCCCCCATACAAAATACTTTCTTTCATTTTAAGAGTCGCTATCCCTTCCAGAACATTCTGGCTTGAGAACAGGTGAGTCAATTGTTGTAATTATGTTGCAGACCTCCCTCTAATTGTCTAATTTGTTCAGTCAGTAAGGAATCTAGGGTTATATGAGGACTAATTCAGAACTGATCAATTTAATAGAAATTAAAAGTTTCAACTGCATATTAGTGTGTTAACTGTGTGTATATTAGTGTGTTGGCTGTAGTTAGGTCTTTTCCCAGTTTAATCAATTCTGTATTCTATATAGTCGCTTACAGATTTGTATAAATTGCAGTAGAAAGCAACATTGCAGCCGGTGATAGTCTTACAGGCTCAGCAATCTGTGGGTTTTGGCAAAAGCCAGGGGGCCTGCTGTAAATTGCCATAGACATTTAATTTATTTATTTATTATTATTATAAATTTAAATTTATTTATTTATTTAGTGGGCTGGTAGGAGCTGGTTGGGTCTCTGTGTATCTGAAATGCCAGGGTCTATTTTGAATCCCAGTCTGGACCTGTAGTCTTATAAATTTACTGCTGGGGAATTCTTTATTTGTCAGTTCTTTAAACCAGCATTGTGATGGGACTTCACCTGAAAGAAATATATTGGGAGTCATTTTGGACTGAACAGTGGCGTAACTACTCCTTGGTGGGCCCCGGCACAGGATGGGCACCTGGGCCCCCCTGTAGGGCCCTTACCTCTATAAATTGCATGCTGGAGTGTTGATGGCATGTGTGATGTATAATCATCCCCTAGATAACTGCCTGCCATAACCATTTTATGTGGCTCCGAAGGGCCCCAAAGGGATGGGGGCCCTGGTGCAATTGCACCTCCTGCACCCCTGGTAGTTACGCCAGTGGGACTGAACTAAATTGGCTATAAAACTGGTGGTACATGTATGTGACCTGTTATGCAGAATGCTTGGGACCTGGGGTTTTCAGGATCTTTCTGTAATTAGGATCATACCTTAAGTCTACTAGATAAGCATTAAAATAACCCAATACATTGGTTTTGCCTCCTGTAAGGATTAACTATATCTTAGTATGAATCAATTACAAGGCACTGTTTTATTATTACAGAGAAAAAGGAAATCATTTTAAAAAAATCAGATGTGAAAAAATGGAAATGGCCTTCCCATAATTTGGATAACGGGTTTCTGGATAACTGATCCCATACCTTTATCAGCACAGCAGTAATGGAAGGGTTAGTGCACATGTGGGGCAGTTGCGGTTCCTGTACATTGTCTATACTGTTTATGCATTTCTTCGCTATGAAGTATAATATCTGCACAACTCTGTTGGCATGATGACATCGCAACAATCATGTGTAGGCAGATAAGGTAAAAATGTTTGAAGTCAACACCAGGCAATTTGATGCCTCATATTTCATCACCCCATAGATCATCGATGATTCCAGTAAATGTGTGCGTAATTCCATTGTATTTCCAGTGGAACAATGGTTACAGTATTTCCGATATACAAAATGCTCAAAGCCTGGTTTATATTAAAATTGTGTCATACAAAGATGTCAGTGAAGCCTTTAATTGGTCCTCGGGCCCAATAAGAACTACTTGTAGTACTGCCTCTAGACCCGAGTCTCCAGATGGATGGCCCTGTTTTAGTGTATTTTCACAGCAGGCGGTATCATCACTGCTATTGGTACCGGTGTCATCAGTGCTGGCAGTCATAGGTCTGGGGGTGCCATGTGGTGCCCCCTATTGAAGTCAATGAGAAGTGGCCAGTAGCAAGTATTTTTTATTATTATTATTATTATTATTAACATGTATTTCTATAGTGCAACATATTGCGTAGTGCTTGTAGCAGGGACATAATTGCATATGCATTATTAACTATGTTAAAGGAGAACTAGAGTCTAACTAAAGAAGCAGCCAAGATATGTTGTACATTATGTTCTGGGCTTCTCTACCAGCCCAAGGCAACCACAGCCCTTTAGCAGTAAAGATCTGTCTCCCCAGTAGATGCCCCAGTAGCTCCCCATCTTCTTTTCTGCTGATTCACTGATTCACATGCTCTGTGCTGCTGTCACTTACTGAGCTTAGGGACCCACTCACAATATACAGTACACATAGAATAGAAATGGCACGGTATAAGACTGATTAGTAATTAATACAGATAATTACTACATGGCAGCACAGAAACCAGTGCAATTAGCATCAGAATTTAATAATCAGCCATGTTTATATGACAGGCCAACCTCATTTTCTACTTGATAATTTGCAAGAAGCCCTAAGCTTCTCTTCTCAACAGCTGCTCAGAGCCCACTGTGAGTGTCATAGACACTTTACAAGATGGTGACCTCCTGTGACAAGTTTGAAGTCCTGGATCATTGCTACTGTTGACAAGCTGAAACTTTAGGCTGGTGCAATTTCAGTATATAAAATATGACAATTTTTCTCCATATTTATTTTTAGGGTTTAGTTCTTCTCTAAAGATGCAGGATATTTTGTGAGAGGTGTGCAGTAAAGCAAGCCTCTAAAAGGTGTAAAGGGGTGTGTTGTGTGACACTGGGCATGGCTTACTTGTTGGCAGTGCACTCAGTGTGGTGCTTTCTGCAGATTTCCCTTAAAGTGGACCTGTCACCCAGGCACAAAAATCTGTATAATAAAAGTGCTTTTCAAATTAAACATGAAATCCAATTTCTATTTTTTATTAAAGCTTTCATAGCTGCTGTACGCTCATTTAAAAATATCAGCTGTCAAACAAAAATTGTCTGCCCCTCCTCTATGCCCGTGGCATAGAGGCAGGGCAGACAATTACTTTCACTTTCCATTCAGCACTTCGTACATGTCACTGCTCCCCACACATTCCCCCATTCTCTTCACTGTTTAATTGTGTAGCCAGGACATGGGGATAGACATTGGGTCCCCCATTCTGGTGCAAAAACAAGATTCTGAGATTATATAATTCTTGCCTTAATAACAGTGTCCACAAAATGGCTCCTGCCTGCTTGTTATAATTATGAATTCCCAGACTGAAGGAAACAAGAATCAAATAATCTATATAGTGTAAATAAAGTTAATTTTGCTTGACTAATGGATAAAATAGGATTTTGAATATTTCTTTTGGGTGACGGGTCCACTTTAAAGACCTTGGTCACCTCTATACATGCTGTAATACACCACATTTTTGAAAGTGTAAGGAATGGTTTGGTTTACTGATTCTATAGTTAACAAACCAATGGAATGGAACTACAGGATCAACCTATAGGACGTGTATGTTGTGTACCTGTAGGTTGTGTATGAATGCAGCCACAAGTGCAGTTGTGGCCGGTATTTTTGATGGTTGATCTCAATGTTATTAATAGGAAAAAAATATATATACAGGAAGGCCGGTATTTATTGATCAATGCTGGAGAGTTATGGAGCTACCTCCACCATAGCTCTAGGGCTCTTCAGCATCAGTCTGCAGGCAAAATAGATGCAATGAGGCAATATGGATGAATGTTCCCATGTTGGGTTGCATCAGTTAGTGCAGCAGACTTGCACCAAAAGAATCAGGTGCTAATTTAATTTAATAGTCATTTAATGCCACATATGCAAAATTACACAATCCCTACATGTTAGCCACAAAGTGTCTTGGAATGTCATGCATGTGCAACTGCATTTGTTTTGGTGCAACTTGTCTTTGAGGTTCTTTTACGGTACAGACACACAAGGCAATTGTGTCTTGTATTTACCACTATTATCAGGCATATTGGGGCACAACACAGTGGGATGCATTACCACAGAGCTGTTCCAAATGCAGGTGGGGATTAATGGTACAACATGGGATTTCTGGATAGAGGGTTTTTGCATAATACGGATCCCCATGCCTTGAGGCTGCTAAAAACTTTTACAAAACAACCTGAAAAAAGAAAAAAATATTTTGAAGAACCAAAAGAACTTGATGTACTTTTGCATCTTAGTTACCCTAGAGTACAAATGTGCTTTGTTATCATTGCAGAAAAAAAGGAGATCATTAAATAAAAATAAGAATTGTTTCCTAAAAGAGGACATTATGAAAAATCGCATTCCTGTGTTTTGGAGCTTTTCGGATCATGGGTTAGATCCCGTATCTATACAAACTGTGGGATTTCTCACTTGTAAGTCACTTTTGGGAAGTTTTAAGACTTAATATATTTATATATATAGGCACCCAAGGGCCTATGCCTAGGGTTTCAGCCTTGGGGGTGGTCCCTAGATGCTATATATATATTTTTTGCTTTAATAATCCCCCAACTTTAATAATTTTGCTTTAATAATCCCCCAACACACTGTCAGACTTGCAGATACATCTGGTGGCAGAGCTGAGGGGGTGGCTCCCAATTCTTATACAATCAGGGCTATGTAGGTTGTAATACACATGCATCCTGCAAGTGGGTACCATTGGTGGTGCCCTAGGCAGTTGGTGCTGCATCCTTTGCTGGTTATAATTTGCTACTAAGGTAGCAGACAGCATTTAGTATCTGAATACAACTAGATGGTAATTATGTGGGGGTAGGGGGAGCTTTTCAGAGAAATGGAATAGGAACAGAATTTTTGAGGGTTGGTGTCACTTCAGCATGCAACACCAAACAGTATTTTACTGCAAATTCCAGAAATGCCTTGTTTTACTGTGTTTTACAAATGAATCTCTGCCGAGGCAAAACCGCAGACTTCAAATGACAGACTGCTATAGGAATAAATTGCTGTGTTAGAAAGGGGAAACTCCAGATATTATGGGGGTATTGGATTTAGATGGCATTAGAACAATATAGTGAGAGTGTTGCTTTGCAAGTCATCATACACTATTGTATTTGGAGTTCTGGCCCCTTCTGGCATAGTTGTGGTATACTAGGGGGAAAAGAAGGATAGCACATAATAATGTGGAAACGGTGATACAGAGGAGAGCAAACAAGCATAAATAGTAAAACTATTCTTTAAATATTGCTATAGATTGAAAGTGAGAAGGAGAAATGAGGCATATGGAAAAAGAAAGAGCCAGGGAAGGAAATTGCAAGGGGGGAGTGAGGGGTGCGGGTGACAGACAGGGTAGGGGGTGGGAGCGTAAGGACAGCACAGGGACAGAGCAAGCCTGTTGTGAGTTAGGAGTGCGGTTTTGAGTTCCATGTGGAA
>CM044433.1:153086921-153100935 GCA_024363595.1 Xenopus borealis
CGAACCAAATCCGAACTTAGTGAAATCATGTGACTTTTTGTATATGCAAATTAGGATTTGGATTTGGTTCGTTATTCAGCCGAATCTTTTGTGAAGGATTCAGGCCGAATCCAAAATAGTGTATTCGGTGCATCTCTAATATATATATATATATATGTACAAGATAGATAGATGTAAGTTGACTTACTTGCAAGAACTAGCCTTCTTTTTTTAAAGGTGATCCATCTCAAAAATGAAAATTTGATCTTAGCTTCAGCATACTGAAATAAGAAACTTTGTAAATACAACCAATTAAAAACTCTGTACTGTTTCCAAAATAATCAAATTCATCTTCACTGTCCCTCTCTCAGCATCTGTTTCTCTTCATTCTCTCTTCATGCAGCAGATGGGTGTCAGATATTCATTGACAGTTAGATCCAATATATTTAATAGGGGGCTTCTTTTGCCTAGAAGATGTATTAGAGCTCACTCTATTAAAATCACCAGACAACATGTCTCTCTACATTCAGGATTTGTGCAAAAGGCAGTTTTTTTTGTACTGGAATCAGTTATTTGAGCTCTAATACATCCGCTAAGAAAAAAAAGTCCCCCCTATAAGATATATTGGATAATTCATCTGACCCTTAACCAGGGTCAGACTGGGCCAGCAGGACCCCGGTGGGCCCCGGCCTAGACCCGATCCTTGGCCAGATCTCTCCCAGGCCCTAGATCTAGTAGGAGGTAGGGTGGGTGATAGCGACCCTATAAGGGGCCCCATGAGGGGTCCAGGCAGTGCAGAGGGGGCCACTGAGACTGCAGTCCCAGTGGGCCCTGCACCCACTAGTCCGACCCTGCACCCAACTGCTGCATAAAGACAGAATGAAGAGAAACAGATTCTGAGCGAGGAAAAGTGAAGATGAACTTCAGAAACAGAAACAATGTATACTATTTAATTGATTGTATTTAGAAAGGTTCTTATTTCAAACAAATCTGATGGCAGGCACTCGAATAAAGGCAATCTTCCAAAGAACAGTAAAGTTCAAGTAGAAAATATTTATTTGTGTCCTCCGCCTTATACGTTTCGTGTTACAAACACTTAATCATAGGCAATTTCTTATTTCAGTATGCTGAAGCTTAAATTACATTTTCATCTTCTCGATAGTTCCCCTTTAAGATTGCTTTTGGAAAGACCAATAATTGAGTCCTTTTGTAGCTGGTTCTGCTGAGTTTCACATTGATGGCTTATAATATTGTACATGTTGTACAGTCCTGGTCTGCTGTTTTCTCTAGAAAGGAAACAATTAACTGATACTGTTTGCATAGTACTGAAATAATTACTTTGTCTTTCCCCTGGACATTGGGGACTGAATAGAGTAAGGGTTCGTTGGCACTGTGGGGTTGGGCGATCAGTACAGAGAACGAAAACCACCCAAATTTTCACACACACACACACACACACACACACACACACACGACAGGTGAATAGGGAGGCTCACACTCAGCCTGGGATTCAACAAAATTCCATAGAAACTGCCATGCCCCAGTTGTTCACCCAGAATATGAGCAGCTTCTGCAGAGAACATGGAAAGAGCTTTTTCATATCTTTTATGATCTGCTTCAATACGTCAGTTTTACGGCAATGTAAAAGTTCTTTATTTTCCCCTTTTGAGGAGTTTAAACTAAAGCCGGTCTACAGCTGAAATGGTGTTTAGCTGCCTGATACATATGCCCCAGGTATGGCTTGACTCACAGCTTGCTGCTGCTTATAGTGTTCAGAAGATTAATTATGGGTTTTTAAATATGAGTGTTGTGGGTTTAGGATTCCTCTCGACCAAGAGCCATTTATATATTGTAAATTATATTCTTATTAATTGTGCTTAGTGATGTCAATTTCTGTCTCATAACTCACTTAAGGTTGTGTATCATAAAGAACAATGCCCTTAATGTTGTAAATTACGCTTGGAATTCCATGACCTAAGTAAAAGCTTTATATGGTTTTGGATCTCCATGGTGACATATTGTCACATATATCCTTATATTTTATAACAGGGGGTACATTACATACCGCTACATGTGAGTTATGTTGCGTAACGTTCCATGTCAGACATCTATGACCCTAGTTCAACCATGAAAAGACTAGTGAATAGCCAAAAATAAATGGAACGCTCATGAGGCTTTATAGAGTCTGAAAAATTAAAAAAAAAAGTAATTCAGTAAGCTTTTCTATCTTCCTCTGTACAAACACTGCACATTTGATTCCCTAAAGGGTTTACATTACAGTATATACATCCCAAGTGCAAAATTGAATGTGGTTGGGGAAATTGAATGTGGTTGGTTTACCTTGAAGAAGGTTCCTTTGAGGGATGGAAATGGTGATGGAAAACCCCCTTTTAACGTGCAACCCCTAAACGTGCAACTTGCTGGTATTGCTGGTAAATAAGGTAAATAAAGTAACATAGTACTGCACTCAACAGGAATACTTGTGAAAAAAAAATCAAGATTTATTGAAAAAAACCCTTGAGAGAGAGCACAGTTGTTGTTCGAAACATCAGATTTTTTCAATAAATCTCGATTTTTTTCACAAGGATTCCCATTGAGTGCGGTACTATTTTACTATATAGATATATATATATCTAAAGGGCATGACACATTTTCCTTCTGAATATTTCCAACTTTCAAATAGGGATCACTGAATTTACTAAAAAGAAATGCTCTATAAGGCGACACATTTATTGTTATTACTACTTTTTTATGTCTTCCTATTCAGTCATATTCCAGTGTCTTATTCAAATCAATGCATGGTTGCTAGGGTCATTTGGTCTGTAGCAACCAGATTGCTGAAATGTCAAACTGGAGAGCTTCTGAATAAAAAAAGCTAAATACCTGAAAAACCACAAATGATAGAAAAATGAAAACCAATTACAAATTGTCTCTGAGTGTCACTCTTTACATCAAAACAAAAGTTACACTTACAAAAGGTACACTTAGACAACCATAATGGGTCTTGTAGTAAATATAACTGTCTGTAAGGGTTCTGAATTGAATAGTGTACCGTGTCAAGGTGTGACTACTATAACATAATGTAATAGGATGTAGGGCATATATTCTTCAAGGCGTTCTACAATATCCAGGTAACTATAAGTTATTGTATGCAATAGCAGCTCATCATTTTGCAAGGTTGCCTGGATACGAAGTCTGAAAATAAGAAAGTTCCCGTATTAAAATATTAATATCAAACACTCGGATTCACATTATGAGACAAACCAACGTGGTCATTCTGATGCCAGTCCAATGAACTATATGTTGCTATGTTTAAATGGATATGCAGCACGAATGATACTAACATTACCCCAACAATCTGCTATTCTATCCAGTGAAGCAGCCTTGTTAAAGATGCATTTTGTTGGGGTATGTGCTATCTTAATAGTAAGATCCGTGCACAGGTCCACTTACTCATGCATTACATATAAATAAAAACTACAGTATCCCCCCTGTGGTCTATTACTTCAGCTGTTTATTTCAGCACAGGGGGTTCTATCTAACCTGTGCATCTTCAGAATCTTGCTGAATTACAGTTCTGAGCACCGTTTTTTGCCAAATGTTCTGGAGGTGGTAATGCAGCAAGAACTGAAGCGCCCCATGGTGCACATAACCAGGATTTGAAACAATGGTTCTATACACGTAACCATGCAGTAATTCATGTCTGTGTTACTCTACAGGGAGGCATGTGAACACCACAAAATTTCATTCTGGTGACATCTGATCTTCTAGCCAAGTTGTATCATGGATTTATTGCTGAATCACTAAGGAAGACATTGGTACCCAAGGAAGATTCCAAGAAACTACTGACTAGAACTAAGTGAGAGCAAGGCAAGGCAATGGCAAACAGCAGCAAGGAGCGACTCTGTGGGGCTGGGGCTCCTCTGGGACATGCTAATGGATTTCCTCCCAGTGTCTATCCCTTTGCCTTCAGTGGAGGAATACGAAGATCCCCACCATTTGAAGTACTTGCTAATGGCGGCTTCTTCCGAACCTTCCCCACTGACCTGCCCAAGGAGATGGCATCTCTGTGTGAGTATGCTTTTTATCTTTGCATGTGTATTTGAACAGCTTTTTATTGGATGCTTGCTATTTGTCAGTGCTTCTTTTTTGTAGCAATTCAACATCAGATAAGTGCAACAAGTATGCACCTTAAAGGAGAATGAAAGTTCCAATCCAAGGGGGTTGCCAAATGTTAGTACCACCCCCCCCCCCAAGGATTGTAATAATTTACCTGATACCGCAGGATGGTGCTATTGTTAGGGAAAAAAACTGCCAGGGCACTAACCAGTGAGCTATCCTCTTTCTTCACACAGGTGTGCATGCGCAGTAGATTTAAAAGCTGGACCTTAACAAAAAAGATGGCTTTTTCATTCTACTGCTCATGCATTGGCTGCTGGATTCTGAAGAAATAAGAAGAGAGGAAGAGGAAAGCTTGCTGGCTATTTCCCCAGGCCAGTGCAGTTTCCTGCTAACAGGAGCATTGGCCTGGGACATCAGGTAACTCATTACAATCCTTGGTGGTGCCCTAACATTTGGCACCCCCCATGGACTGGAACTTTTGTACTCCTTTAATGTCCAAGTGGGTGGTTTTGATAGCCTATGGCCTCAATTCTTGTTGAGTTGCACTCACTGGATACATAGCTATTTATTCTGGCTAAAAGGTTAAGGTAAAGAAAACAAAAACTGAAGTGCTTTAAGTGAGGGAACTTTAAGGCCACCTGTCATTAGATCATGAGTCACATGTAGTGTGCTCCACTCTGCTCTGGTGTCTAAGGACACATTGTGTGACAAATGAATAGCCACACTTTCTCTTAATGGGAGTTCAATTATTACCTACAGGCCTAAAATCATGGCACTTAGTCAAAAAATAATCTTTCCTACTGTGGTCAGCAACTGCATTAATTGTGTTTCCTGCATTCTACCCCTCTAATCTACCCCTCTGGTCTGCACAACTGCAACGGCTCTTTAAAGGTGCCCATACCAGTACCCATATTAATTCTATGAAAGATCTTTTGTACGATAATCTGTGTGGTGGGAGACAGGGCAACCAATATCAGTAAAAAGCCTTGGATAAAGTTGGGCAGGCCTGAAAGAGATAGATCTAAAGAATGATTTTTATTCATACCTGCATAGCTGACAATTCAACTGTTAATGTTAGCAGAGTGGACAAAAGATCTTTCAAATAATCAAAGTCATGGGAAAGGTCATAATTGTAGTGTGTATAGCCACTCTAATTCTCATGTTCATTTGTTGGTTTAACAAGAAGATTAAGCAACAAATAGATGAATAAAACTGCTCATTGTGAGGCCAAACTGGTTGCTAGGTCAGTTACACCATATCAACCAGATCAAATTCAAAGACCACAAAAAACTGACATGAGGAATGAGAAAAGAATGACAAACTCAGAACAGTGACCTTTATAGGTAAAATAATTCATTAATAGATAGGGTGCAGTTGCAATTTTGATGCTATATGCATCCTAGCTGCAAGGGTTAGTTTTGTGTTTTGGATCAAGTGACTGCTTAAAGCAGCTTCTTGACTTTCCTTTTCCCTCGTGTGTAAGTTGGTCTGTATCTGCCATTAGTACTACCAGACAGTGAGTATGATGTGGAAGTACCATGGGTGTGCTTAGAATGAAACTCACACCTTGGGTGACAAAGCTCCTTTGACTGACATAACCAAGCATTCTCTTAGATATAATTAGTGTAGACTTTAGCCATGCAAATGTATTAAATACACAAGTGGAATCAGATGTCAGTGCAGAAATGATAAAGTTTGCAGTTCCAGTATCCTCCTTCGACCCCCAGGTTGAGAAACACTGTCCTAGAGAAACATATTTACACTTATGTCAATTTCAATATGGCGGGTACAAACAGGTCACATGTATGTCTTTATTAGTGAGTGTTAGTGAAATTGCTGGAAGTGGTCACTTATTAGAAATGTCCAATGATGTAAAATAAAGACAAAAAGTATACTCTGTTATCTATGACATGAGCCCATTCTACAGCAAATATGGCATGAGCTTCAAAGGGTTAAAACTATTTTAGAAAACATATATGTAACAATTACAACTTTTAAACATAATCCCGTATTAAAATATGAAAATGTTTTGTCTTTTTTTATGACTTTTGGAATTCAGGATATGATGTCACTGATTTAGGGGCAGATTTACTAAGGGTCCAATTCACGAGGGCTTTTAGCCCTCGAATTCGACCCTATTTCGATTTTCAAAGTAAAATCCGACAAAATCGAACATCGAATTTGAAGGATTTTACTGGTTTTAGATTTCTCAATACATTCTTACGATCGAACGATATTACGATAAAAATCTTAAAATTTTGTTTGATTTCACAAGAAAATCGTACGAATTGAATGATCGAAGTGTTCAATCATACGATTTTTATTCAATAAGAAAACAAAAAAAGAAAAGCCTATGGGAGCTTCCCATAGGCATATATAGCAATTCGATAGATTTAATCTGGCGAATTGGGCCATCGAATAAAAATTTAAAGGGCAAGTACTTCAATCATAGAATGGTCTAATAGATTTTTATTCGATCTATTTGAATCATACGATATGATTGAATTTTGCAAACTTGATGATCGAAGTTGCCAAATTAAAAATTTGAAAAAATCGTAATTTTGCAATTCGATCGAATTTTTAATCCATTTGAATCCTTCCCACAGATTTAGTAAATCTGCCCCATAATGCTGAGGCTGGCTTCATCTTATCAATTCAGACTCTTGGGAAAAGGCTAACAGATTGGAAAGTTAGCAGTTTAATTAATTTGTGGAGTAACAATCGTCAGTAGTGATGGGCGAAACGGCCGCGTTTCGCTTCGCCGAAAAATTAGCGAATTTCCAGAGAAATTAGCGAATTTTTCGCCATTTGGCGAAACGAGTCGCGCGTCGTTTTTGACGCGCGTCGCGTCGTGTCGTTTCCGACGCGTCGCGTCGTTTTCGGCGCGTTGCGTCAAAAACGACGCGCGACTCGTTTTAGTGCGGCAAATTTTTGGCGGCAAATTTTTGTGGTCGTTTCGCGAATTTATTCGCCAGCGGCGATAGAATTAAGGTATGTAAATCCAAATAATGGAAGGATCCATGATCTGGAAAACCCCCAGTCCAGAGCATTTTGGATAACAGGTATTTGATTCATACTATTTGTAAAATTGAATGAATCCTTTTTCTCCTGTGTGACTGAAAATGCCTTAATGGAGTGAGGTTATAAAATAAATTATCAGTTTTATCTGTTGTATTCCAGGTTGGAATGCATTTGAGAAAAATAATAATTATTGTATAAACTCACTCAAGCTCATTTAAAAATTTCCAGCATAGACAGCAATACTGATGATCACAAATGAAGCTTAAACCTTATTATAATCATATATGTTTACTTTTTCATGTTACATGTTTTTTGTAACTGACCTATTGATTTAACTTTGTGCAGGGTACACACAGGCCTAGCCTACATGAATGAAATTTTTTATGTAGCTGTGTCAGTCCTTGATAGAATGTGCAGCTCAAGTAGTGAGATGGAAAGCTTTGGGTGAATAATATCGTTTATTGGACTAACATGTGGTTGAAATCACACATTCCCGAACCTCACAGAGTTCCTGTTCAGGTAAAGAGGGGAAGAACCCTGTGAGATTTGAAAGCTTGTAATTTCAACCATATGTTGGTCCAATAAATGGCATCATTCAGCCCACAGCATTCCAGCAAAGGAAGAGGGAATCCAGCAATGGCTAATTTCCTCACATTGTCAACACTCTCAGGCAGAACTGACTTGACTTCTGTGTGTATGTATAGAACAGTGCAAGTCTGTCTGCCTGTGTTAGGGCAAGGATTTGAAATCATAGCTATCCATTCTTACTTTTTTTGGAGTACTGGTGCTTTGTGGGGCTTTTACTGGGTATCTACAAAACAAAAACTCCAGTTCTAATAAAATGATTGAAAAGAAATGTTGATTGAATATATTAATATAACGGGTCATTTACTCTGACTGTAGACACAAGTGCCAGAGCACTAGGGGGAGCAAAAGTACAACTTAGGTAGCAGGATGGGGGACATTTCCATGCACACCGCATCTTCTACTAATATATGCAGCACTGCCAAACACCTGGATCCATGGGCTACACTTTTCTGAACTGACACAAGTTTCTGCTTACCAAAAATGGAGAAAAGCACAGAAATTGTGTGTGGTTGTTCACCTTTAAACTTTTAGTATGATTTAGTATGAGGGGGATACAGTTTGCAAATGCAGCAATCTGGCTGCTAGAGTCCAAATTACCCTAGCAACCATGCACCGATTTGAATAAGAGACTGGAAGTTGAATAGGAGAGTGCATCGATAGAAATATGAGTAAAAAAGTAGCATTTACCAGGGGTGCTGCTGCCACAATGTCAGTGGAAGGGTCCGGGGGGAGGGGGGTCTAAGATGCTAGCACAGAGATGTGATTGTGTCCCTGGCAATATCAATAAATATGTAGCCTTACAGAACCTGTTTGTAGATGGGTCAGTCACCACCATTTAAGAGCAGAAAAGAGTCAGAAGAAGGCAAATCATTCAAAAGTTATAATGAAAAAAATGAAAGCCAATTGATTATTTGCTTAGAATTGGCCATTCTATAACATACCAAATGCGGTGGCACATGGGGAGATTTAGTCGCCTGTGATAAATCTTTGCTATTGTGGGAAACTAATCTTCCCTGTGTGCCACCACCCTAATGAACATGCCCCAGAAATGATCACTAAAAGAAACAGTGGAGAACTGCTGCATCAGTATTATGGTTACGAGCAATACATGGTTTATTATTTGATGTTTTGATTGAACTGGCATTGATATTTACTGGGAAAAAGTCATATCCAACCTGACATCTTCCATATGTAAGTACAGAAATGGATTTTACAACTACTCCAAATTGTGACATAAAAGGCAATCATTATGCTTTATCTACTCTTTGGGAAGTTAGGAAATCACTTTTAGCTTAAGGGTGGTGGCACTCCCCGAAATGCCTTCCCACCAGCAAAATTGTGAATCGTCGGCAAGGATGGCATACGTGTCGCTTCAATTTTCAGACGTTGCCTGAAGTTTTCTCATGAAGCAACTTAAGCCTAAAAAACTTAAGCCCAAAACCTAATTGACGTTTTTGCCATCACACCGGTGATTCACATTCTTGCTGGTGGGAAGGCATTTTGGGGAGATTAGTTGCCCGCGGTAGCGAAGATTTATTGCAGGCAACTCAATCTCCCTGTGTACCACCACCCTAAACGTTAGAAAGGTAAACCACTTCATTAATCACATTTTGCACCCTGTACTTTGATAATGACCCCTAAAGTGGGTTGTTAATATGACTATACAATTCAAGAAAACAAAACAGAGAATTGTTGGAAAATGGCTAGAGGCTTTAAAATAAGTACACAAGTGATGTGCATACTGGCCCTATACCCGCGGCTTTACCTACGGGTCAGGCGGCTTTGGGTTGGGGCCTCAGACAGGCTCTAGTTGTGTTCTTCTGTCTGTTCTCACTGCCCCTTAGACCTTAGAATGCTGGCTTCCAGTTTTATAGGCTCCCGCATGCCCGTCCACCCCTTTTGTTATGTCATCAGTAGGTGGGTCTATAAAAGGAGGAGGGAAGCAGGCTGTGGGTGGAGTGAGTGGGTAAGGGTTCAAGTCAGGTGCAGGTCTAGCTTTTCACAACCCGCACATAACTAGTACACAAAATAAAAAGGTTTGAGCAGTATATTAAATAAAATTATGCACTGTGCATTGCTGCTGTTGGCCAACAGCTCTTTCCTACCTTCTTGAGGTCACAGAATTTTGTCTGTATTTGAGACATGGGTAGTTCCAAATATTGTTTGGCATAGAAAAGTGAACCGCACCCATGGGCGTTGTGATCTCTCAGTGTTTAATTATCCTTTTATAATGAACTATACATTCCTTCTCCAGGGCACTCCTGAGGGTGGCACTGAGTATAATCTTATTGTCTGCACGTTGTGTTCCTTTTTGTCTGTGTCTCTGTTTCCTTCTCCAACTCTTGTGGTTATGTTTAGGCCAGTGTCACACTTGGCATAGATACTCATCACACTACCTGAAAGTCTGTAGGTTATTTAGGGTGAAATGTTCTAGATATTCATTGGCAAAATGAAACAGGAGTATTTTTTTGTGTTTGCAACCTTGCTATGCAAAGGAGGGACATCAAAACGGGACTTGAACCAAGTGTAGATTAAAGTAAGAGCAATGCACAATAGTGTCTTGGAAATCTGAGTTTTACCAAACTGACATTACATACAAGCTTAAGAAAGTACATCATAAGAAGGATAACACACAGATTTTTGAGTCAGCAAATGTTACGGTTACACAGACATATGTGCAATTATTCATGACTGCATAGTAAAAATCTTTTGGACTGACCAGTCTAGAACTATATATATATTTATACATATAGAAGGAGGGGTATGAGTTCTCTGGGGCCTCACTAGATTTGCAAGTGAGGCCAGCCTTATAGTTAGCAAAACAGTGAGTTACAGAATTACAAAATGCAGACTTGATGATTTGTCTGAGCTTGTCCCTGGGTTCCCTCAAGCAGCTACTGTATGAGGCATGAACTGAGCCTAAGAGACTGAAGCTTGAAGTCCAGGAGCTACAGCTTCCCAGAAAGTCAACTATTATGCATACAAATCTGTTGGAAGTATGGTTGTCTGTGTGTTATAAGAAAAACTTTAATTGACTTTTAAACATTTTCCTTTTCCTGTATATTATTATTATTATTATTATAGTATTTTGCTGCAATTTAAATCAAATCGTACTATTTTTCCTCTGCATTTTCATGTTCCAGTTTACTTTTGTGGTCTGTTACACCCCACCCTGTTCTTACCTATTCACTGTCTTGCAGACACAGTAACAACATGCCCTCTGGCTGATTTACATGCCATTACAGGCAGTAAGGGGTGATGGTTGGCAGTGTGCCCACTTCACAACACAGATCAGGGTTAGAACAGGAGCTGCCTATTTGGAGTAATGTCACTTACACCAAACTGGCCCATGAAGTGACAATTTATATAAATTAACCATTTCATCTCATTCTTAGCCAAACAAAAAAGTGAACTCTATTAACTGGAAAGACTCAGTTTTTTTATTCTGTTCTGCACAAAACCAACAACAGTAATACAGGCATGGGACCTGTTCGGGACCTGGGATTTTCTGGGTAAAGGTTCTTTATGTAAGTTTGATCTTCATACCTTAAATCTACTAGAAAATCATGTAAACATTAATGAAATCCAATAGGCTAGCTTTGCCTCTAGTCGGGATTAGTGATGGGCGAATCTGGGGCGTTTTGCTTTGCTGAAAAAATTGTGTGAAAAATTCGCAAAATGCCACCACATCTCGTTTTGTACATGGGCAATGGGTGCCGGCATCCAAAAACAGACGCCAGTGTCCAAAGACGGACACCCGTGTCCAAAACAAGACGCCAGTGAATTTTTGCCAGTCGAAATTTTTCTGGCAGTCCGCGTATTTATTTGCCTGTGTTGGATCAACGGAATTCGCAGCAAATACGCCCATCACTAGTTGGGATTAATTATGTCTTAGTTTAGTTCAAATACAAGGTACTGTTTTATTATTACTGAGAAAAAAGGAAGTCATTTTTAAAAATCTGGATTATTTGGATAAAATAGAGTCTATAGGAGAAGGAATTTCTGTAATTGGAACTTTCTGGATTACAGATAACTGATCTTATACCTGTACTTATAATGTTGGTAAAATGGTATAAAGAAGAGTTAGCCTCCAGCTTATTTGTTAAATGGGATGAAATATGCCTATTTTTGCTAGCCCAGGAGACTCTTGAATACCTAGGAGGTAGTTTGGGTGGACCCACTATAAAGCTCCTCATAGAGGCTTAGAAAATGACTTGTATTGGTGTTTTTTTGTGGGAATCTTTTTGCCAGTAGATTAAAAGCTGGCTCCTAACATCTGATTTTGCTCTACTGCATATGTGCACAGCCCAAGGCAGCTGTAAGGAAGTGCTGGGAAAAGAGGCAAGATGGTGTTGCAGCTCTTAGTAGAATAGTAATGTGGGCTGCTGCATTTTTAATTGAAGAGTAGCAGTGGCCCAGGCAGGTCTGGACTGGGATTCCTGGCATTTCAAGGATACTGAGGCCCAAGCAGCCTCTCTGGTATTTGCCAAAATCCACAGATTGCCAGTCTGGGTCTGGTCCCATGGCCAATCATATAGATACCATACTTTTCTTTTGGTAGACCAACAGAAATGTTCAGAATTTTGCAAAGTTTTGTCAGGACTGATGCACCAGGTTTCCAGCCTGAATGGTCCCCTGATGGCAGAACATGCCCAGAGGGTTGGGCAGTATGGGCCAAATTGTCCAAACAGCCGTGACCACATCATGGAAAATATGGGCAGCTTAAGGGTAGTGAAACATGCTAAGATTCTTTGTGCGATTAATCTCCCCAAAAAGCCTTTCCGCCGGATAGAATCAAAACAAAAACAAAACTCTCTGAATTCCTTCCCGGCAGATATTTAGATTCTAGTTGGAGGGAAGTCTTAGCATGTGTTACTACCCTAGGTGTCTCAGTTATATAAAAATTGGTAGTATATTTAACACCTGGGGTCAGTAGACTCTGTTACAAAGATAGCTGGAATCTGAGCAATAACGTTTTGTAGAACTGTTGCACTGTGAAAGAAATTACTAGTACAGTGTCTCTATAATGTTCTTAAAATGTAACAATCATTTTGTTTGGCCAAAAATAGTCTCCTTTATTAAATACTGGACATTGTTTCACCATACAATCTAACTTTTTGTCCGTCCTTCTACTTGCACCACCACCCAAGTGCCAAAGCAAATAGTGAGCTACTAATGGGAGACCTGCTAGCTTAGTAGTATGGGTTTCCTCAGTTACCTTAATCATTCACATCAGTCCCTGCCCCAGACAAGCTTACCAGGTCTCTACTATGCACCACATACACTAGGAACAGTCAG
This sequence comes from Xenopus borealis, assembly GCA_024363595.1. Classification (NCBI taxonomy): domain Eukaryota; kingdom Metazoa; phylum Chordata; class Amphibia; order Anura; family Pipidae; genus Xenopus; species Xenopus borealis. The sequence continues at coordinate 153,099,930 of CM044433.1, forward strand.
GAGGTGATCTGACTAATGGACAATCTATATGATTAATAAAGGATACTATGTATAATATTACCGTGCAAATAAAAACAAACTTTGATTTCTTATTTGCCATAAATGTAATTCTTCATGGACAAGGGCTCCTGCTGACACTGGTTTGTTTCCTGTTGCTGAAGGCAGAGAGCTGCTGAAATCAGTGTTACAACTCTGCCATTATGTGACAGCAATAAACTATGGCGATAAGGTCAAATCCCTAAGAAGGACCCTCTCACCTTAGCCAGGGTGTTGATGGTTACCAGTAGGGGAAGGGTACAGACTGACCTGAGGACATTGGCTGGACACATTTCCTGGCACCCTCAGGTATGAAGTCCTGTCCAGTCCTTGTGACCCAGTGACCTTGTAATCATTGCGGTCTGACTCTAAAGCTTAAGGGAGCAGCTATTATTCCTTGCCTAGGGCATTTTCTAGCATATGTTTGACCCTGCATGTGTAAATACTATACTCAGTGTCAGTATTCTGTGCTACTTTGTTTGGTCTCTGTGTATGTTCCAGAGACTGTTGCTTCCCTCCCCATTGTTAGTATAGTTTTATATACTAGTTGTGTGCCACAGAAAACAAAGCAAAGGCAGTGTTCTGCTTCAAAGAAATGTATATATACCTTATAAGAGCCATGAACATGCTTTAAATTCTGTGCCTATAAATTATCCTTAGCGATGTCATTAGTTATATTCAGTGCTCAGTGATGTCGTTTCTGTCACATGACTCAGTAAAACTTGTGTACCCCCTGTTGAAAAATAGGGCTTTGTGCTTATATATGGTCATGGTATTCCTCGGTGATTAATAATATCCCATTTATAATTTAAAATGGGGGTGCATTATTCACTATATATTTGTTGTGACTCCAACAGCACTATCTAGTAGGACTGGTTACCTCTATATTTATGATTAATGTTAAAAAACTATGATTTTTTGCTGATAATATCCTAAGTGATATAAATGAGTCATTGTTTTCTGGGTGGGG
>CM044433.1:153116974-153134725 GCA_024363595.1 Xenopus borealis
CTATACACTCTGTGAATGGTGAGTGCCATTACAGCTATTGTTATATATATATATATATATTTATATATATATATATATAGTGAATAATGTACCGCCTCTTCTAATTTATAAACATTTTATAAGTCACCAAGGAGTTATGTGACCATATAAAAGCATGAGGCCTGCGGCCATCGGCTATCAGTTATAATCAGTGATTATTGATGTAATTTCTGTCACCTAATGCACTAAAACAAAAAAATACAAGGATATTAGGAGTCACCTCTGAGTTCCATGACCTGTATAAAAGCACAAGGCCAAAGGCTGAAGGCCTTGTGCATTATATGGTCTTGGTACTCCTTGGTGACTTATAAAATACTTATATTTTATAATAGGGGGTATGTAATGAAGGACCAGCACTCCCTAATAAAGTTCAAGTGTGATTTATTTTCACACCATATCACTGTGAATCCAAGGTTTTGGCCCTGTCATGGGAAAACATGTTTTTTTTAAAAACGCATCAGTTAAAAGTGCTGCTCCAGCAGACTTCTGCACTGAAATCCATTTCTCAAAAGAGCAAACAGATTTTTTTATATTCAGTTTTGAAATCTGACATGGGGCTAGCCATTTTGTCAATTTCCCAGCTGCCCCTGGTCATGTGACTTGTGCCAGCACATTAGGAGGGAACTGCTTTCTGGCAGGCTGTTGTTTTTCCTTTTCAATGTAACTGAATAGTACGCAGTGGGACATGTCAGATTTCAAAATGAAATATAAAGAAATCTGTTTGCTCTTTTGAGAAATGGATTTCAGTGCAGAATTCTTCTGAAGCAGCACTATTAACTGATGTGTTTTGAAATTTTTTTTTTCCCATGACAGGTTCCCTTTAAAAAAAGGAACTAAAATACACTTGTACTTTATTATGGATGGAGTTCTGGTTCTTCTTCATATATGGGTTTTAACTTGAAGATTCTTTTGGAAACTATGGGTCCTATTTATTATGGGTTAAAAAACAGTGTAATCAAGGTGTGTTTTTTTTACAGCATGTAAATGCCAGATTTCCCCCCATTATTTTACATTGCTTAAGACTTTTGTAAGTAAGATCTGGCATTCCACAAAGCAAAAGCACCTAATAAAATGATGATTTTTTTGCACTGTTTTTTACATGGCAATGTCTGGCTATGTGTGGTGAATTATACTGCCATTTTTTACACCATGTAATAAATATTCCCCTACATGTAAATAAACATTGAAGCAGGAATCCACACACCCCAGGTCTTATAGTGGAAACAGCAAAGTTTTTATGTTTCGACCACAATCACAAACAGAGAAGCCTGATAAACCCTATGTGGGTGGAAAGGGGCGTGAAGACAGATGGATCATAGTGAACATCAGCTGTGCGTGGTGAACATCAGCAATACCATTGTCGTAAACGCAAAGTAAACACAAAAAATAAAATACAATTTATACACATATAGATACTGATGCTATTTGTTACCCAAATATGGAATATATATTTCTCACAGTTCGCAACATAAGATCATACGTTTGCAAAGATATTTAAAAGAAGCAGAAGAAAGAATATTATGTAGAAAGCAAGCAAACAACTTATACCAATAAGGGCAGGGCCGGAACTAGGGGTAGGCAGAGTAGGCGGCTGCCTAGGGCGCCAACATGGAGGGGCACACTTTAAAAAAATTTTATTTGTTTTTTTTTTTTTTAAAAAGCAATTATTTAATTATTTAATCCTATAGTCGTCATGGCCGCCGGGCGGAACCTCCCACCTCGACCTCACCTTCTCCTTCTGTCTTGCCGGCAACTTACTGCAGCTTAAGAGCTGTCCGGTGGCACAGCGCGTCTTACATTGCATACGTACATCAGTGGCATCACTGATGCTGACACAGCAGAGAGTTGCTGGCCTGACGTGTTGGTGTGGCTCAGGCTCAGCACTCACATTGACACTTCACACAGTTTGCAGGCACTGTACCACTAAAGATTGGATTCTGTGTACTGTGAAGGTTCCTGCTGCTGGCACAGCCAGGTACAGATTTGGGGGCTATAATTTTTAATATTGCTTCTGGGCTGGCAAAGGTGCATAGAATAGATACTTGTGGGGGCCGCATGATCTGATTTATTTTGGCTACTGCTGCTGGCACAGGTAAAGATTGGGGCCAGGGGCCGTATTATGGATGCTGGGCTTGTGTGCCAAGCACAGGGAGCAGTATGGATGGCTGCTGGTACAGGTACTGTGAGGGGCAGTATGATACATGGCTGCTGGTACAGGTACAAGGGGGGGCAGTATGGATGGCTGCTGGCACAGATACAAGGGGCAGTATAATGGTTGGCTGCTGGCACAGATACAGGGGGCAGTATGATGGTTGGCTGCTGGCACAGATACAGGGGGCAGTAGGATGGTTGGCTGCTGGCACAGGTACAGGGGGCAGTATGATGGATGGCAGAAGGCACAGATACAGGGAGGGGGCAGTATGATGGATGGCTGCTTGCACATGTAATGCTCAATGGGGGGGTGCTAATTGAACCTCTTGCCTAGGGTGCCAAACTACCTTGGCCCTGTATATGGGTCACAAAATCAAGTCTAGAGGTAATCCACTATAAAATTGTCACAGGACTGAAAAAAACCCCCACAGAAGTGCTGCTGAAAAAAGTAGTACATGAAAAGAATGGATAGAAATATTAATAGATAAATAAGTTTATAAAAGGTAAACATAAATGCTTCAAACCTTGTTTAAGAAAAAGGAGCATAATATAGATAGACAGGACAGGTAGGAACATCATTGCAAGATGCATTAATCAGGGCAGTTAATTTTGGAGACGCAGAAAATCTAGTATCGGTGACATGAAGGGGTTATTTACTGTACTCTTTACTTTCTACTTTTTGGGGCAAAACTCCAAATTATTTATTTATTAATTTTTTTTTTTTTAAACTCCAATTTTCGATATTTTCGATATTTATTAAAGCCTGATACTGCAAAAAGACTGAATCAAAAAAATCCACCATCTCAGACCTGCTGAGGTTGTGTATAAGTCAGAGCAATACATTATTGAGGTAACAGGACAATAACTTACAGATGTAACAGGACGATAACTTACTGAGGCAATAGAACAATAACTTACTGAGGTAACAAGACAATAACTTACTGAGGCAACAGGGCAATAACTAAATGAGGTAAAAAGAAAATACCTTAGTGGGTCAGTTACCAAATAAATTACTAAGGTAACAGAACAATTACTTAAAGTAACAGGACAATACTTTACTGAGGTAACAGGACAATACTGTATGGAGGTAACAGGACAATAACCTACTGAGGTAACAGGACAATAACATATGGAGGTAACAGGACAAGAACCTACTCAGGTAACAGGACAATACATTACTGAGGTAACCGGACAATAACTTACTGAGGTAACAGGACGATAACTTACTGAGGCAACAGGACAATAACTTACTGAGGTAACAGGACAATAGCTTACTGAGATAACCAGATGATAACTTAAAGGGGTTGTTCACCTTCAAACAACTAGTTGTTTTCAGATAGGTCACCAGAAATAATGAATTTTTCCAATTACTGTCTATTTTCTATTTGTAACAGTTTTTCTAATATTGAAGTGTAAAGTGTCATTTTTCACCTTCTAAAACTGTTCTAAACTGATACATTTAATGGATACATTTCTTATCTTTGTCCCTGCTAAGCAGAATCCCTGGGTTTCATTAAAGGCAGCTGTTAGAATTGATACAATAGTTACTAATACTCCAGAGATGTTGCTGTGAAATGTATCAATTAAGTGTTGCAAAATTGTATCAGTTTAGATTCTGCACCTGAATTACTGAGCTGCCAGACTCAAACACCAGAGACACCAACATTCAACTTTACACTTAGATTTTGGAAAAACAGTAAAAGATAAATAATGGAAAGTAATTGAAAAAAGTCTTTTGTTCTGGGGAACAATTTGAAAACAACTGAACAGAAAAAAAGTGTTTGGAAGGTGAATAACCCCTTTAATGAGGCAAGAGGACAATGAAGTAAAAGGAAAACTTAGTGGGGCAATTACCAACTAACTTCCTGAGGTAACAGGACAATTCCTTACAGAGGTAACAGGACAATACTTTACTGAGGTAACAGGACTATAACCTACTGAGGTAACAGGACAATTCCTTACTGAGGTAACAGGACAATACTTTACTGAGGTAACGGGACTATAACCTACTGAGGTAACAGGACAATACCTTACATACTATGGTGGTGGGCCAGTTTCTACAGTTCTGGTTGGCGTTCTGGGTAAATGTATTTGAATAAGCTCAGTCATAATACTGTATATATTAAATGCATGTACTTATTTGAGGTGCAGCTCATGCGTATCTCCTGGAGAGGGAGCAAAATGTCCAGCAGATTCTAAAAAGTAACCCTTTTATTGCTGGTAAAACTGACTGACTGATTTTGAGGTTACTCTTTTCAACAGAGGAGTGGTTTAGAGCATAGTGTCCTTCCACTGAACCTAGGCGGAGCAGGATAGGAGGGGCGCCACTGAGGGAGTTTGCCAGGGAGGTGGGGGCAAAATCTGACTGTAATACCAGCTTCCCCCCATCTCAACATACATAGCAGCTGTTCCAAAACACACTGTTTCCTTTAGCTGAAGCTTCAAATGGAGGAAACTACATAGGCTGCATGTGGAGAAGACGAAGTTCTAATATTCCTGTAATATTCAGCTCTTGCTCTTACAGCATCTCGGTCATTTGAATGCAGGGATGCCATAAAACAAGAAAACATGGAAGCCTGATACCTACTGGCATGAGCTACTTTAGTACAGATTTACTCTCTATTTGAGCAAACAGAAACTCAAAAACAAGCTGGTGCTGCCTATTTCAAGAAAGTTTATATGCAAGGTGAAGTGCAGCTGGTCCTATTACTGTCCCACTGGTGCTCGGATCTGGCACCCAATAAATCAATGCAAAGTTCAGAGTACAGGACAGAAGGACAATATTGCAGAACTACTTCTAATGTGCAAATTTATTGTAGTCCACACCTTGTAGACCACACAAGCTGGTGCTGCCATATTGCTTATCCCAGCCACAACTTTGTTGCACAAACATTACATGCTTTAACAATAAATGCATTATTTCCAAGAAAACAACAATAGATATTGTTTTCTGTTATAACGGAGCAATGGGGTCTTTTATGATAAGCTTTGGAAAGGTTACCAAAGAGAATTTGACCCCAATGTTATCTGAAAAAAGTGCTAGTGTCTTTAAGTGGCACTAATTGCCTAAAATGGTGGTGGTGGTGGGGGGTCAATCATATGGATTTAATTAAACAAGAAGAGTGCATTTACTTTTAAATAAAGGTTTAATCCTTTCATTCGCCTCCACACTCACAGTCAGGTTTTCATTTTGGGGAGGTTGAGAAGAACCTTCTAGCCAATCACAGGCTGTGATGAAGTCATCATTTTATTGGTCCATAAGCCTGATCAAATCCAGCAGTGGGACTTCTCATCTGCCTCTGCCCATGTATGGTGTCAGTAACTGGCCTGTTAGCATGGATGACCACAGTTCCCAGAAATCCAACTGTTTGGCCTGTGGAGTAGCGCAGTTGTGCCATAAGATTGTGGTGCCAAACTGACAGTGGCGGGGTTGGAGACTATTTTATTTTTAGTGGCGGACCCATGTTTTTAAGGGCGGATGCATGGGCATAACTTGACTATTCTATAAGTAGTAACAGAAAAAAATCAGAGAATTAGCTTTTAGCATCACTTTTTCACTCTTCTACCACATCACTGGTTGTCGAAGACAATAATAGATAAATCTTAGTGCCTCACTCCTACCCCAAATATCCTACTGTTCTAAAGCTGACCCCGCTGCACACTGATCTGCCAGCACCAGCTCTTCCAAGGAATACATTTTTGTGAAAACACAGGAAATTGAAGCAATCTTAAACATATTCAGGATTCTGTTTTGTCGTCCAAGTTCTCTTTAGAGACCATAATGAGCATTTAATCAGAATTGGGCTCTAAACCTAAAACACATAGAAAAAAAAAACTGAGACACCATTTTCCACCATCCCATAATAGGTGGATCTGGGCTGCATGACAATAGATACACTAGTAAGTGCAGCTATGAATATTATACCAAGACATTTTTCTTTTTAGGGTGAAACCATTAAATAATGTGAGCTCTGTTCATCATCTTGCACTGTGCTTGAGAGCTCACAATTGAGTCTAAATGCATAAAACAGTATTCCTTAAAGGGGCAGTTCACTTTTCCAAAGAGATTTGTGTATTTAACAGATTGTATAAAATGCTGCTCTACCAGCAAGCTGTTTTATGTCACATGATTATATTTTCTCCTAAGGGCAGGTATATTCTAATATATATGTATATCTGATAAATAATTATCTCATTGTTTGTACCAGAAAAAAACAAAATGTAATAATATTTTGGAGGGAAATACTGATAACACTAACACAATGGATTTGTTTTCTCCACCTGTCATTATTTTGGCAACAACTGCATCAACTGCACATAAGATTGGGCTCACATGTTACCGCTTACTGCCATAAAGGAAAGCAGATGGGATGTAGTCACATCAAACAATGTCACTTCTAGAAATAGGTTTAGTTCTTAAAGAGTCAGCATAGCTTTGATCTACAACCAGCTGCTTTATGATACAGGCCCAGACTGACTTTGGTTCTCACTGTGGATCTGCCATTTTGTAGTCTGGATCTGCAGATGTATTTTCCTGTATGTGTATAAAGGTTTATAGTGAATATTTCTCTAAAAAGGATATTATAAGTCAGTGAGGAGTTCCATGATCATATACAAGTTATGGAACTCTGTGAGATATGTTATTTATTATAATACACAACTTTCAGTGAGTCCTGTGACAGAAATGATCACTAAGCACTGATTAAAAGCTGACGACATCACCAACCACCAGTTATAAGGATATATTTTACAGGATATTCCTATGGATCACCTATGTATTATTAGTATATATACAAGTAAAAAATATAAATGAGAGACCGCTCAAGCTCACCTCTCCATCTCCCTACCCCACGGTGCAAACTCAATAATTGAAAAAATAGACTGGACAGGTTTATTCGGCAGATAGCTGTACACCTAACGCGTTTCGGGATACAATCCCTTAATCATAGGGCTATATATTTGGTTACTCTGTGGACATATGCACTCAGAATAGTACAACTCGTTACAGCTTTTAGCGATGGGAGCAACGAGACCTCCAGGTCTGTCTTTCACATAGGGACATTATAGGTATTCTGCCCAATTAATCAGCATCGCTTTGTACCTATTCATCGTTTGCATGTTATATCAGACTGTAGGGAAGCAAAGCTGTTTATTGGTAGGCCCCAGGCTTCTATCTGCCCCCACCTCCCACTGATCAGTGCATGTACAGACTGTCCTATGCTTTTGCCAACTGCAGAAGAGAGGGGTAACCCCCCACAGCTAGGTAGGCACAAGAGAGGCCCCCTACTAATACCACCTTTGGCATAGGCCCTCAGTTGCCTATATAGAAATAAGTCCTTTAACTTGCAATATGGTAACCTTGTCAAATAATAATAATAAGCAAACAAATACACCTACATGCACTAAAATGATGTTTCCAGAAGTACAAGAGCCATTAGTTAACTTACTGCCTTATCTGTTTGGACTGGTTTATTCAACATGTACTGTTTAAAGGATTGTTTTTTTAAACCAGAAGTGTTGTATGTAATAATGACTTGAGTCATTGTATGCTGTAATTGCTTCAGGCTGCCTGCTTACCTCATTCTAGTAGGTGATTTTTTTTGTAAAGAAAGACGTCATTGTAACATAACTTGTGTGCACTTGTGCCTGGCATTCTCACCGCTCCACGTCCACACGTCACTTATCCCAATGGTACATGTGTCCACACCGGACAGCTAAAAGTTGACTTTCCTGGACATTCATAGATTACAGATTGTATGCTACGGGTCTCTTTGCATCCAAATTGTTTAAAATGATGCTGCTCACTCTAAATGTATGAGCTAGCCAGTTTTGCCAGTGTGCAAATATGCAGCAATAATATTGCCTGTTTGTTTTCATTAATTTGACATGGGCACAGTTATCAGGAGCAGAAGTAATACCACTTCCAGCACTGAGAAGAGCTGAACTGTCTGCAAGGGTGTTAATGCTCAATGTGCAACTCCGCCTGGATAACACTGCGTCCAAAGTATAAATGTGAGCCAGAGGTAAATGAGAAGGTGTGTGTTCTTCTGTTAGAAGCATTTTATTTTAAGTATCATACTTTTTTATGGATGCTGGTTGAGTTTGAATTATAGAAATGTATAGAAATGTATGTATGTATGTTTGTGTTTCTTTTATGTGTATATCTGTTTACAGAATTTTTTTTCATTTTGAGCCCTAATACCTTTGAGAGTTTGCCATTGCATATGCCACTATATTACTATAAAAGTAATATAAACTCACTTTCTCCTTTTTGAGTCCTGTCTATTCAAATTGGTGCAGTTATTGACCAAAAGATGAGATAATGGATGCTGTAGAAGTCCCCATGGAGGGATCCCATGGCTAGGATCACTGAAGGCACAAGGCTATAAAATATCATAGAATGCCAATGTCCTGGAATTGTTTAAATGGGTTGTTCACCTTTGAGTTAGAGAGTGATATTCTGAAACAAAATTGCAATTGTTTTTCATTTTTTATTATTTTTTATTATTTTTGAGCTATTTAGCTTTTAGGGTTGGGGCAGATGGGGAGATTTAGTCGCTTGGCGATTAATCGCTTCTTCTGCAAGGAGACAATCTCCTGCTCTCTTCCCACTGCCAGTTTGAATGAAGAAATGCCAGCGCCAAACCACTCGCGGCGTTTCAAAGTCTCCTTGTGAGGCAACTTCATGCAATTCCAGAAATCGAATCGCTGCGAGTGCATTGGTGCTGGCATTTCTTCATTGAAGCAGATGGCGGGCTGGGAACAGGCAGTTTGGGGAGATTGTCGCCTCGCAGAAGAGGCGATTAATCACCAGGCAACTAAATCTCCCCGATTCTGTATGTCACAACCTTATTCAGCTGCTTTCCAGTTTGTAATTTTAGGAATCTCCTTTGCTATTGTCCAAATGACCCTAGCAACCATGCATTGATCTGAATAAGAGACCGGAATATAAATAGGAGAGGCCTGAATAGCAAGATGAGTACTATAAGGTAGCAATAACAATACATTTGTAGTCTTATAGAGCATTTGTTTTTTTTTAGATGGGGGTCAGTGACTTCCATTTGAAAGGGGGAAAGATTCAGAATAAAAGGGCGAATAATTAAAAAACTATTAAAAAATTTATGAAAACCAATCGAAAATTTGCTTAGAATAGGCAATTCTAAAACATAGTCTAAACCAGTAAATGTTTGAAGCATCACGAGTAATAATGTGGAAACTCTTACCACAATAGAATAGTGGCCCAGGTGCTCCTACACTAGGCCCTCAGCTCAAGGGAGTGGACATTTCGTAATTATAATGCAAACTTCAGAAGCCTATGATTAAGTGTCTTATGGACATGAAACGCGTCAGGCGAGAGATGATTATATAAAATAAAGTTTACATTTTTACTTATTTTTTGTTTTTGGTCTGATCTGAACGTGGGAATCCAGTGTGCCTTGCACCAACCAGTTTGCATTATAATTCTAAAACATTCTCAAAGTCAACTTAAAAGCACTAAAAATATAAATAATAATACTAACAATAATAATAAAAGATGAACCACCCCTTTAAATAAGAAGTGTGTTACCCCATGTCATACCTGAGCTTGAAACAGAAACGTTTATATCCGTTAGTGTCTGAAGTCAAGCACCTTTATTCTGGAGATATAGGTGGAACCATGGGATCAGCATCTTAAAGTGGACCCGTCACCTCAAAAAATATTCAAAATCATATTTTATCGCATTAGTCAAGCAAAATGAACATTAATTACACTATATAAATTATTTTAATCTTGTTTTCTTCAGTCTGGGAATTCATAATTATAGCAAGCAGGCAGGAGCCACTTTGTGGACACTGTTATTAAGACAAGCCTTGCATCATCTCAGAATCTTGTTTGTGCACCAGAATGTGGGACCCAATGTCTATCCCCATGTCCTGGCTACACAATTAAATGGAACTGGGGAATATGTGGGGAGCAGTGGCATCTAGGAAGTGCTGAATGGAAAGTGAAAGTAATTATCTGCCCAATTGTACCAGGACAGAATATTAAACCCTTCACATGGGCAGATATAAGCCGTTTAGACCAATTTGACAGCTTATCTGCCCTTGTATGGGGGCTTCCGACAGGTCTTCCCAATCAGTATTTGGCCACGATATCGATCAGGAAGGTTTCATTTTTCCTGTGACCAACCCGTCGAAGCCCATTGCTCCTTGTTCTAAACCAATTGTTCGACCCTAGGGCCGAAAGTTCAGATTACCTTCATATAGTCCTGTTATTAGTGGACATATCGGGGAAAGATCCGCAGATCCTATAGTGTATGGCCAGCTTAAGGGTGTTTTAAAGTAGTGGATTTGGGGACTCTAACCTGAATGACAATGAGGGTAAGATTCAGGGTGTAATTCTGTCTGAAATTAAAGCAAGCTGACTCTTATAACATTTAAACCGTAAACCTAAACAAGCCAAAAGTTGCACCACAGAAGAAGTTTAAAAGTAAAGGGTCTGAAAAGCTGTATTTCATAAAGCTTTTATGACTCCATGGCCATTATATTAATACACAGGGCAGCTGAAAATTATTAATTAAGGACATCAGCTTGCCTAAAATTGGGTTCCATAAAGCTGCTGTGTATACAAACGCCTACGACTAACTCACAACCTTCTCTTGCTTCCACTCTGAAATTTACAAGTTAATTTCCCTTGGCCAATTATATTTATGTAATTTAAGCTAATGGCATATATCCTACTGCTGACGGATGAGGAAACTGTAAAAACTGCATTCTAAGTACATTGTACTATTTAAAACAACACAAGTTCAATGTGTATGTGACAAGCATGCGGTAGTCTTCCATGTCCTGGATCAGTCACGCCAGTTGTCTGTCAGACCGTGCTATATAAACACTGAACACACCCTTCACCCTAAATGACTATCTGCCCTTCATGACCCTCAATCGCTATAAATTAAGACAAGGGTTTTTTTTTTTAAACATTTTTTCTCCGGGGACCTAAAATTAAACTAGGAAATCAGCTTAATGGGCCAAAAGTGTTTTGAACTAATTAAGTGCCTTGTTGTATAGTATTCATTATTGTAGGAAGAAATGTAGAATAGTTAAAGGGGACATGGAGACCTACCGAAAACAGCCTGGGCACCCATTTTTAGTATACAGTGTAACCTCAAATTTATATCCCCTGATTTTAAGTTTTCCTTTATTTCACATTGTTGTTTTGTGGTCCCAATCAAACATGAAACAAAACAGCACCTAATTATACAGATATACTGTCCTGTTGCATATTCAGTTAGCTGTTAATTTGCATACTGCATAGATGCACAGATGCCAGTACATGGGAACTGATTGTTAATTTGACATTTAGCATGTGTAAATTTTACATATACCCAGGGCCAGATTTCCATAAAGGTGCCCAAGGACACAAGACAATCCTTCTAGCTGTCACTGGACGTTTGCTGCAAAAATCCAGCGGTGGAGCTGAGGGTATCCCTGTCTCCCTCATTTGGCACATGTGCAAACTATCCTGCACACGTGCTGCTCAGTAAACCAAGAGAAAGACAATGTATAACACTCTAGATTCTCCACAGGTGGAGAATCTGCTGCTCCCCTTGCCTTTTGAACTGCTGGTGGATTTTGGCATGAAATGCAAAATGTCACATTTTGGCGCTGAAATCCGCCACGTCTGCCTGCACCTGAGCAGAAACAATGATTCCCAGAGTAGGAGCAACGGTGCAACAAATTCTCTGTCTGTGGAGAAAGGCAGGCCAAAATCTGACATCATCTGGCCCTAGCCTAAAGCTGGCCATACATGGGGCAATACAAGCTGCCTACAGACAAAGTCGGCAGCTTATTGGTCATGTGTGGGGCCATCCAACTGGCTTCCCCAATCGATATCTGGCCGAAAGTCAGGTAGGGTTAAATGGTTTGTTGATGTGGTCCCACAATCTGACCGCTCGTATTGCCTGAATTATGATGTGATCATTGGGCCCTAGGCAAGGTTGGACTGGGGGAGCCCAGGGCGCACTGGGGCTGCTGTCTCCAGGCCCCCCAGCCCCGACCCTGCTGCAAATCCTGCTCCCTGGCCGCAGGCACCTTCAGCATGTCCATCCTCCCTGAAGCATACCTGTATTTGAAGCAACCGGGGCCCAAGACAAGATTGGGGCAGCAAGGGCACAGAATGGGTCTTGGGTGGTGGGGCCCATGAGAGCCAGGTCCACTGGGTTTTTTCCCTGTGAACGTCCGGCCCAGTCCGATCCTGGCCCTAGGGACCACGATTGGGTCATCCTGATATTGCGCACCTCAATGTGGGCATATTGTGGAGAGATCGCCAAACGTGTATGGACACCTTAATGGAAGGGGAAAGGTGGCATCCTGTGCCTAGTGGCTAAAGTCCACAAGCACTTTTGTTAGATGGCGCTGCATCAACAAAACCCATCCATCAAGTCAGAGGTAGTCTCATGGATTAAATAGGATGACTGATACAAAAATGTGATGTGTAAACTACATGAAAAGTTTTCCATCTGATGTCGGATGTGAACGCTGCATGCTGCTTCTTCATCCGACGAGATAAAATCCCATGTGTCTGACCAATTACCAACTTTTTTTGTAGATGCATCCAACTTTACATTCTAGCTATAGGGGGATCAGATTTTGTGTGCTGTTGTGTGGTAGTGTATGGCAAAATCGGATAAATCTATTCAAAACATGCAGTTTTACCCTAGGTCAGCTCTTTAAGTACCAGAATTGTATCCCTGTGTGTAAAGCTGCTATTGTTGCCATTTTATTTCCCAGCTGACTGGTAGTTTACTTTATATGATGAGAAGTAGTACCACCAAAAGTGTAGCATGCCACAAACTTTGTGCATTGCCTTTAACTGCACCAATGCAACTGCTAGAGGTGCCTTTGGTGGGAGAACACCTTGTAGATGTAGTTTATGCCTTGTTCTGGGAGCAAGATCAGATGTGCACTCCCAAATTCAGGGATTACCAAGCACTATGTAGTTGTTTTTACTTGGTTATTAGAGTGCCAGTTACTAAACCTGCATGTGTTTGGTACCAGCTGCCCCCTAAGAGACAAGTGGTGCAGCCCTACATAATAATAAATGATTTCTGATGTTTAAATGTGATATTTAAATGAGTTTTGACTGTTTTATATACATGCTTTATTATATTTATTTGTCTTATATATGGTAAATCTATCTGTGTGTGGAAACAGCAACACATATGAAATAACAATTTTATTCTAGTTCTCATCCCTTGTGGACGTTGTTCTTTATTACTCTGGCCCTTAAGTTACATGCTGTTCCTGTACAGAATGGCAGATTCCCCTTGATCATTGTTTTTATGAGCTGTCTTTTTTCTTCTCTCTTGCTTGGACTTGTCCATTTCCCCTTGAACCTCACATCTGACCTGAAGAATTTCTTCCCTTTCTCCATTTGGTCAAGGGAGAAGATTTTTTTTCTTTTGGCTTTATAGAAATTCCCTCCTGCCTCCCTTCCCCCAGCTATTGCCCCCACCTTATAAACCAGCAGAATGGAGCCTGGAGGTTAACAGCCTCCCTCCCACATCAGACATCTTTATGACTCCAATTCATGCTACTTTAGTACCTCTCTTTAGAAAGCAGAACTTCCTGTATTTATGGCTGTCTGGGCCTTTTCTCAGCACAGGTGTCCGACACTGTAAAACTTCACATGCTGATGTAATGGGCAGCCCACTGATCTCTACATTCTAGCTCACCCACTCTAATATTTATACAGAATTCACTGGCAAACTCAAGTTTCCTAGAACATTCCGTAGCAATACACAGAAATGTTAAATGCGCCATTAACAAGGAAAAAGGGAGTAGTATATATGTAACAACACAAAGTATCAGCATGATGTCTGTGTTTAAATTGTACATGTGTTCTTAAAGAAAAATGTGTGTCACATTCAGTCTTTTGCTTCGTGTTGATAAGGATGGCAATAGAGACTAAAATATCACATTATAAAGTGGAATTCATACAAAAAAACATTGGGCCATGGATGCCTTTTTGATGGTTATTATCTGTATTTAAGGGCTACTATTACACTTTTGTGGACATATATTGCTTTATTGGTTTCTACATATGTGTGGCTTATATGTTTCTAGTTTTCAATGGGTTCTGTGGTTAAATTTCATTTGTATAAAAATACAGATCAACGGAGGGCACTCCAACAAACACAGCAGCAAAAGAATGCAAACGTTTTCGTAGAGGTGCAAATAACCCATGGGTACCCCCTCAGTGACCCAAAACTCTATACAACATATATTGGATATGCACCCTCAAAGAAAAATATACAACAAAAAGGGGTATAGGAAAAAAAATTCATAAATACTTACCACCCTGTTACATGTTTAGACAAAAATAGAAAACAACAAGAGGTGGATACACTTGCCAGTAATGAGAATACCCAACATTTACCCCAACGAATCCTCCCTGACAAAGAATAAAGTGCCGAAACATTGGAGTATTCTCATTACTGGCAAGTGTATCTGCCTCTTGTTGTTTTCTATTTTTGTCTAAACATGTAAGAGTGGTATGTATATATAATTGCTAATACTGCTGTGTATAAATAGTTTTTTTGATAAGATACAGTATCAATTTGATCAATCTATATTTTACTGCTGCAATAAATAAAACAATTTTTTTTTTCCTATACCACTTTTTGTTTCTATATTTTTCTTTAAGTGTATGTACCCAATATATCTTGTATTAAGTTTCATTGGCAGCCTTGCATTTACAAGCCTTTTTATGCATGTTTAATATAATGTGGAGGTGGAGGTGCCTATGGAAGTGTTTTTAACATTCTTTGTTACAGCTATCATATTCTTGGATTGCCTTTAATATACCTGTAGATTATGGGCACTACATGTTTGTTCATTGTTAGCACGCTACTGCTGATGGATGGCAGCTATTTTTTAGGGCAGAGACAAGCTTCTTCTTTGGGCAAATAATCTCCCTGGAAAACTTTCCCATTGGCTTTAATCTAAATCCCCGGCGGGATAGCACTTGGAGCTCTTCGTTTTCTTAAGTCGCCCAAAGTTGCCTCATGAGGAAACTTCAGGTGACTAAGGAAAACGAAGCGCTCCGAGTGCCAACCCATCGGCAATTTAGATTGTAGCTTTTTTGGTAGATTAGTGCTGGGACAGACAGGGAGATTCGGGGAGATTCTGTCGCCTGGCGATTAATCGCAGGCGACAATCTCCCCGAACTGCCTTCTCCCTGTCTGCTGCCTGTTAAAATGAAAAAGCGCCAGCG
The DNA here is from genome assembly GCA_024363595.1 of Xenopus borealis. Lineage (NCBI taxonomy): Eukaryota > Metazoa > Chordata > Amphibia > Anura > Pipidae > Xenopus > Xenopus borealis. Next base: position 153,132,423 of record CM044433.1, read on the forward strand.
CTAAGCCACACGAAGCGTGGCGATTTCCGGAATCCCCCGAAGTTTCCTCACGAAGTAACTTCGGGCGATTCCGGAAATCGCTGCGCTGCGTGTGGATTGAAGCCCACAGAAAAGGCGATTTATCACCCAGCGACAAAATCTTCCCGAATCTTCATGTGTGTCTCTGCCCTAAGGTTATATGCAGAGAACCTCATACACATACTGCAAATGCTGACTTGTGTAACTAGCTTTATTGGAGCACTTTGTCAGTTTCAATTATTTGGAAAGTCTCCCAGTGTGACATCAACCCAAAACTGTGATTTTATCTTTCAGACTTGATGTGTTTAAAGCTTCCCTTTGTAGTTCAATACACAATCATATCTAAGGCAGCAAATACGTATTATTGTCAAACCTTAAGCTGCATACAAAGGTTAATTAAAGCTGCTGACTTCCAGATCAAGTCAGCAGCTTATCTCCTGTCTATGGGACTAGGGTGGCCACCTTTTCTGGGAAAAAATATCGACCTTCCTATATATTTATCTTGTTTTCCATATTAATAACATTGAGACCAACCATACTTTTTGCCAGCCAGGCCGGTAAAACATTGGCCAGGTGGCAACCTTATATGGGATATATAGTCCCCTAAAATAGTCTAATATAGTCTAAATATCTAGTGGCCAAAATGATTTGGCTAGGCTTACAGAGATATTTAGAATTAACCCCAATTATCACCAGGCGTCTGGGAACCTCAGGCTTTCAGCCTCAGGTCTGTGATCTATGCACTTTGGAACAGGGCTGAATATTGCCCCTGCTGCAAGTTGGAAGTAAATTCACTCCCAAAGCGCACAGACTGTGTAGCAATTCATCTAGCTTTGAAGGCAAGGTCCAACATAACCACATATTATCTTCAACATGCTACTAATAGTACTTCAAATTATATACATTTTAAAATAATGAATTTTTAAAATATTATATTAAATAGCGTGAATGGGCTGTGTTTAACAGTGAGAAATAGAAAATGTATTAGTTCATTTTCTGTGTTTTCTGGGTGGTGGATAGTAGGCAGCCCTTTGTAGTGAAGTTGTTAATGGTGACTCCTTTGTTCCCTTTATAGTTGCTCCTTCTCTACAACTCACATCCCTGTGCCATTGGCTTTATTGGAGGAAGCTACAACTGTTGACTTGTGGCATTGACACAGCTGTTGCCACTGTACATTATGGAGGATTTAGGCATTTACCAACTGATGAAAGGAAAACTTTATGAAAGGCAATTTCCAGGTAGTAAAAGGCAGTCTTAGCACTCAAGTTACCAAATACGGGGTGTTTGAATTTACAATAAATAAATAATTTACTGAATGAATAATTTACCCGTGAATACTATCATAGCTCAAGTGGTTGCATTCTTCATTCCATCCATTACACATTTATGATCAGTGTAGGATAGTGCTGTTGTTCCACAGGCACATATAATTAAAACAAAGCAGTTTTATTTTCATTTAAAAAGTGATCATTTGGAAAATGTGTTATTTTATTGCCTGTATGTACATATATTGTCATATAAGCAAAGGAATGCAAACAACATTTTCTAACCTGTCCAATGGCAGAAAGGATTTGTCATACTCCTACAGATATTTTTGTACAGGTCAGTAATAAGGCATAATAGTCTAATTTGATTTATTTTGTCAAATGCAGTATTTATAATTCAGGTTAGGCTAATGGAATTCTGGGTGGTTTCCAAAGGAGCATGGTGTACAAGCAATACAAATACATATAATCTATTTTGTATATAGATAACGCCATAACTTTTGGCACAAGTGCATTTCAGCTAATGAGATGGGTAAGGATCACAATTTGGATGTATCAAGCTGAAATTGTAAAATAAGCTTCCCATTATCTATACAGAACCTGTAATGGATTCAGTTTGTGCAGAAGGTTGCAATAGGTGATGGGTCTGATATTGCCATTAAGTCACTTCATCACCATAACCATAACACCATAATGTGTTCAGTGTGGCACAAAATAAAAGCGAACAAAGGCACAAAGTGAACAGAACTTGTTGATTCTTAAATCCGTGAAACAAATTGTTGGTGTATACTGTATATGGTCATATTTATACTTTGTAGCATTAAATATGTAGGTCAGACCTCCTGCGAATTCAGGCAGCATGGAATATGAATAGTGAGAGTAGGTACATAAAAAGGTACAGCAGACCCTTAAAGGGGTTGTTCACCTTCCAAACTCTTTTTAGTTCAGTTGTTTCAGATTTTTCCCTAGAAATAAAGACTTTTATCAATTACCTTCCATTATGTATTTTTTACTGTTTTT
>CM044433.1:153138477-153155818 GCA_024363595.1 Xenopus borealis
GTGGTCAGACTTCTCTTGGCTAATCAACAACAGTTTGACTTCTATGGGATAAATCTAACCACTGTTCATGCGTGTCTACAATCCCTTATGTCTTACATATGCTTTTGTAATAACCGTGTCATATTATCACAGGCAAATTTCAACAAAAATATTTGTCATCTTTTCTTGTAAGTAGTGTTTTTTTTTTTCCGGAAGAAAGGGGATTGGATGTTGCAAGACCTGTTCTTCTGCAAATGACCACCAGTAATTTTCATAACTGGCTTGCTCGTAAATTAAAGGAACTGTTCAGTATTAAAATAAAATCTGTGTAAATAAATAGGCTGTGCAAAATAAAACATGTTTTCAGGCAAAAATTTAATCCATAAAGACTGGAGTGACTGTATGTTTATCTTAATAGCTAGAACACTACTTCTTGCTTTGCAGCTCTCTTGATTTCCTCTCATTTGTTACCAGGCAGTAACCAATCAGTGGGTCATAACTGTTGCTTTTGAATCTAAGGTGAATGCTGAGGATCAATTGCAAACTCACTGAACAGTTATGTCCCATGTGGCCCCCCATCAAGTCACTGACTAACTCAGAGTTAGAGAGCTGAAAAGTAGGAATTAGTATTCTGTTCTGTTATGTTACACATCCAGTCACTCCAGCCTTTATACCTTACATCAGGGATCTCCAACCTTTTGAACCCGTGAGCAACATTCAGAAGTAAAACGAGTTGGGGAGCAACACTAGCATGATAAATATTCTTGGGGTGCCATATAAGTGCTGTGATTGGCCATTTGGTTGCACCTATATGGATTTCAACCTACTTTCAGACTCTGTTTAGCAGTTCACCTGGTTTTTATACAATTAAAACTTGCCTCCAAGCCTGGAATTCAAAAATAAGCACCTGCTTTGGGGGCACTGGGAGCAACATCCAAAGGGTTGGAGAGCAACATGTTGCTCACTGGCTACTGGTTGGGGATCACTGCCTTACATATTTGGCTAATTAACTATATAAGAAACATTTTTATGTTGCATAGGCTATCTATTTAACCAGTTTTTATATTTACACTGAACTGTTCCTTTAAGCCTTTTATTAAAATGAAAGTTGCCCCACATTTGCTTCCTTGTTGGCATTTTTCATAAATAAATAGTCCTTATTACTAAGGAGCTTACATTCTAACATCCTTTCAATAGTCATACAACACACGCAAGCCAGAGCTATTATTTTAAACTCATATTTATAAAACACTGGCTTATTTTGCAGTACTCTACAATAGATTTTATCAGAAACCAATTAACCTGCCTATTTTTGGAATGTGAGAGGAAGCAGGAGCACCCAGAGGAAAACCACACAGACACAGGCAAAACATACAAACTCTTTGCAGAGAGTGCCTATTTGATGCTTTATTGGTATAGAGTTGGGTTGCAAACTTGCCGGTATTTTACCGGCCTGGCCGGTTAATATTACACTTGCTCCCATTGTTATTAATAGGAAAGAAAGGTAAAAAAAATGTGAAGGGCCAACCCTAGTACAGAGCCTCTTTCTTTGTTGGGTCAAGCTTGTAGTCTATAATATTCAGGCAGCTGTACAAAGTCTGCTTGCCACCAGAAATATAATTTAACTGAAGAAAATAAAAAATGTGAACCCAAACCATTACCCAGTCAGTCCAACGATGGCAGCAGAGAAATCACCTGCACCACAGGACTTGCTCAGTGCAACTGCAACCTGAAAAATGACTATTTATTATCAGAAACCATAATGCACAGCACAAGCAGCTATCAACAGAATATCTAGAAGTCATGTTACTACTACAAGTCGGAAGGGAGCAAGCATTATTAATACAAAGTTTACATCTATCAATTTATTCAAAATCCTGGCATGTCCATGCTTTTCCAGATATTACAGTTCATAACATAGAGAGTGCATGTGCAAAACATATGGAGGAAGTTGCAGTTAAGTAGAAATTACTCTTTGTTGATATCCATTACAATCAAAGTCATTGGAAAAGGGGAGTGATGCCCCCCTAATTGCTCTTATTTCAGTTATTACCATTAAAATGTTTTATGCCCATGCTTTCTCCATATGTTGTTTACACCACTCTCTGTGTTTTTTTTCTTATGCTGAGACAAGCAGAGACAGAGAGTAGAGTAAAAAGTATAATGTGTGTCATGTAAGTTTGGTTTGTTTAGAGCATCAGTAGTCGGAAACTAACTATTTTTACATAAGAGTAACTATTTTATATTAAGGAATCAAGACACAGACAACATGGATCCTTTGTTTAGACCACTACAACCTTATGGGGTAGGAAGAAATAGTGTTTTTTAAAGAAACTTAGGCTAATTTAGGCACACCAATCTGAAACTCAGGCAGCTGAAAAAATGCAGGCCAAGAATCAACCTCTATGTATCAGCCTTCTTCCTTCCTTCCAACCATTTTGCCAGCCTGGATGTAGATACTGTACATGCGTTGGATTTTGGCACCAAAACGCAAGATTTTGTATTAAAGAGCCGTAATGTGCCGCATGTGACTTCAACCGGGTCAACACAATGGTTCTGGGTGCTTGAAAGTAAGAAGACTGATGCCAGCATAGGGGCTGATTCGTGGCCTGCATTTTTCAGCTGCCTGAGTTTCTGCCCTGCGTGGCATCAGCCTACTTTAGCTAAGTTTAAAGGAGAACTAAAGCGTAACTAAAGAAGTAGGCAAGAAGTGTGAATTATGTTTTGGGCTTCTGTACCAGCCCAGGGCAACCACAGCCCTTTAGAAGGGAAAATATGTGCCTTCAAAGATGCCTTTTATTCTTTTTGCTAATTCATTGAACATGCTCTGTGCTGCTGTCACTTACTCAGTTTAAGGACTGACTCAAATTATACAGTACACATAGAATATAAATGCAACATTGTAAGGATGATTAGTAATTAATACAGATAATTACTACATGGCAGAACAGAAACCAGTGCAACTAGCATCAAAATTTAATAATAAGCCCTGTAGCATCAGCTTATATTACAGACCAACCTCATTTTCTGCTGGATAAATTGCGAAGACCCCTAAACTTAGCTTCTCAACAGCTGCTCAGAGCCCACTGTGCAGGCACTTTCTAAGATGGTGACCCCCTATCACAAGTTTGAAGTCGTGGATCATTGCTGCTATTGAGATGCTGTAACTTTAGGCTAGTGCAATAAGTATATTCATTTTAAGGGTTTAGGTCTCCTTTAAGAAACCCTCTGCCTAGAGTATGAGCTAATTCTCCATCAGCCCTGTGTGGCATCAGTGTACCTGGGGTAACTGCTATCACCTCTGCTTCTAACACCATTTGCACTTCAACCCCCCCCCCCCACACTTACTTGTAACTACTTCATCAAATTGTTGCCTCCCTCCAAGTGGCTGACAGGCAGTATGCTACACTTACATTTTAACCACCCTAGGCCTAGGGCTTTGTGGACTGACTTCCCTAAAATCTGGGCCTGCCAAATAAAAACCCTGCACAGGGATATTTATATAAAATGCAAATGACAAAAAATGTGTGATAATTTTATTGAGATCAGAGATGGAGAGTCAGTAAGAGGGCAAGTGAAGAAGCACAAGAGCATAGTCCCAGGCCAATATGGATTTGTTTAGAACAGGAAACCTGTATTTTCTTTTTCACTCTGCACTGGGCGTGTGGGGAGACAGCCTACTCACATTCTCTTCAGAAATATGTCGTCTGAACGACTAAGCAAATCCCATGGTGTTACTAGCTTAAAATGAATGTTTCAGTACCTATTAAATCAGGTATGTGAAATATAACTGGCTTTCCAGCCATTGTAAACTAGTTCTGGCTAGCTGAGGATTCTGGGAGTGGTCATTCATATATGGTTTAAATCATCCTTCTGGGATCAAATATATTAGGTCTTGTTCACCTTAGATTGTAAACTCCATTGGAGCAGGGAATAACATAAATGGTATATAATATCTAAAAAGCCCCGTGGAATATGGCAGAACTATATAAATTACAATCGTAATAAAATAATAATAATAATAATTCAGGCACCAGTCTTTATTATTATCTTTATGTTATTTAGTCAAGAAATTGTAAAAATCCCTGTTATGTTTAACACCACCATCAAATATTGATGAAGCAGTGCTGCACTTTAGGGACAATCTAATAACTCAGGGCGGCAGAGCTTTGGGGCATTTCTCTGTGGTGTCTGGTTCTCACCGAGGGGATGTGACGTCTTGGCAGATGTTGGGCAGGAGAGTGAGAGAACGTCTAGATGTGTCCACAAAGGCACCGGTGTTTGCTGCAGGAGGGGAAAATAAAATCTGGGTTCTCACCTTTACTCACAGCTCAGACTTCTTTCTCCTCATTTCCTTCTGCTAACAATTACTGGTCTCCCTGCTCCAGGGTACCACTGACCTTTGGCATGACACTTCCTTAACCTCTTCATCCCTGTCATTCGTTTTTGGGGCAGCAACTACATGTAATAGCAAGTGGCAGTTATATATATATATATATATATATATATACTCCACGCAGAAGCCGGCACTCTCGAAAAAGTAGTTAAATGTGCCTGGGTGCAGTTCCAAAATTGTGCTGTCGAATTCTATATATATATATATATATATATATATATATATATATGTCCAATGTATCTGGGATAACAGTGGCCTACAATGCACTGCAGCTCTCTTCAGTCTCCGCCAGCTTTTTCTAGCCCCATGCCAGTTAATCTTTGCCTCTGTAAGCATGTAGAAAATGTAACTTGTATGCATGGGATTAACAAGAGCAATCAAAGAATTCTGGGCTGCTAACATGAATATTTAAAATGCTAACAGAAGTGTTTTCAAACTAGAGGGTGTGCACACATCCATACTGTATGTACAAAGCTCATAGGGAAAGTCATTTAAGATTTTCTGATTTAAAGCCATATTCTCGGCTTTTGTTTAAAACTTTGTATGTCCCGGCTTGGCATCTCTGACTGTCGCTTTCTTTGATGCAAGCCACAGTAATTCACTCCCCTATATGCACACTGTCACGACACATCAGATTCAAAACTCCTTCCAGATGCTAATGATTTCTTTTTTTTTCTTTGCAAGAGATTTCACCCCAAGGTGCCAAAAAAACCTTCTCCAGACTCTAACTGGTTCCATGTGTGTGACTGGAGACATGAAGTGGAACTAGTGAGGGCGCGTCATTCCTTGGGCGTAGTACCACTTCTAGAAATACCAACTTCTGCTTTTGAGGGTGGTTATGATGCATGTGGCATACATTGGCCAATTTGTGTTGCTGTTTCTCTTTGAACCAGTTACACTTTAGTGGGGTGCATTCAGTTGAGGTGTGGGTATAGTAATATTATCTTAGTTTTTTTTTTATATTAAGCACCAAATTTTTTTTTAACCTTACTGCCGTCCATTCCATTCAGCTGTAACTGAAGAGTTTGTTTGCATTAAAATAATCACCTCTGTATAAACATGCCCCTCTATTAATCCTCGTGTTGTCTCAGGTTTACAGATTAAGAGGAGCTTATTATACTGGGGGTTTAGGGCAATGTCACAAAAAGCATAAATTGTCATTTTTTCTGCCATTTTTTTTCGTAGCCAAAATACATAGGGCCAAACCCCTGAAAGATGAAAAAAGCAATGGGTAAAATGCCATGAATAACTTAATGTGCCATTTTGTTTAACTGTGATTTTAAATTTCCTTACATAGTTACATAGTTAAATTGGGTTGAACAAAGGCAAAGTCCATCAAGTTCAACCCCTCCGAATAAAAACCCAGCATCCATAAACAAACCCCTCCTTCTGTTTCAATGAGTGGCTTCCTCTTAGGTTGTATAAAAATCCCCCCTATGAGCCTATGAGTAAGTGCCCCAATAGGCATGAAATGTGTTAGGCCTTCACCTGTATTGTCCTAATAAATGTTTAAATATTTAACCACTTTTTGTTTATTATTTTTGAAAAAACTCACAAACCTTGTTGTATCTAGAAATTCCCCCTCCCTAGCCACTCTCCAACCTGAGAGCTGGTGGGAGCCGGGGACACAAGTGGTGAGGTGGGGGGTTAGTGGAAGGGTTAGGAATGGTCTGGTATCAGGCCCCTGCTGAATGGCAGTTCCATGTGAGTATACTATTGCCTTCATTTGTCCTGAAGAACCAAGGAGTTGGAAAATTTAAGTATTTGAATGTAATTGTTCTATACTGTAACAAAAAAAAACAGACATAAGGCAGACATTATGTCCAACACATGTATGTCCAGCACAAGTGCTATTATTAATACTGAGATAACTATATATTGCTTCTTTTTTTTCTACGAAATGTTTGACAAAACTGAAATGGGTTTCTATTTTTTTCAATTTGTGTTAAAATATTCATGTAAAAATATATAGTTTTGTCTGATAATGGCTGTCCCGTACCCCCTATTGTTGCCATCTTTTCTGGACAAAACTACAGTCCTTCCTATATATTTATCTTTTCCCCTATTAATAACATTGGGATCAACCATTATTTTTACCGGCCAGACTGGTAAATTACCAGCCAGGTGCCTAACCCTACCCCCCTGTAAATCAGTTGGAGTTGATAGTGTGTAACATTAGGATTGACTGCTTTGTTTCAAATAAAAGTAGCAATATGTTTAAGTTTTGTCTGTTAGCACTGGGAATGCCTTGTGGCAATATTCTGTCTCACACATGGTGCTCACTACTCCCACAGACGTCACCTGCAACTGCGCTTTTATCAGCGGAAACTGCATGACTGTATTAAATCCAGCTCAGATATAAAAAGGTGCACTGCTGTGGGTAACATATTCACATTTGGTACTGAGAAAAATATAATGGCCACAAAGGAAAGTTATTTTGTGCTGATTGGAAACATACTTATGAAATAGTAGTTACTGGAGGAAATTATTTCCCCAAGGCTAATATTGCCCAGAGCGACTTCCCAACAGGTATTGGACACAGAGGGAAGCTTCACAAAGTGTGACCAAGTCCTCTGTGTAGAAAAGATCCTACGTTTTCAGTTCTGGCACCCCACCGTGGTCAGACATTTGTAGGGGCTCTCTCTTTCTCATAACAAGGTCATAGATATAATATGTAATCATAATAGTCACTTTCAAGACTGTAAGAGCAATGACAGATGTCGTTGGACTATTTGAACTTTTTTGGTTCAAGCCCCCCTTGGATGTTAACCTTTGGGGAAGCACCCCCCCCCTTGTTTATTACAAGGTAAATAAACATTGCTCTATCAATTATTTAGCCATAGTTCCAACAATACAAAAGAGCAAATATTCCTTCTCCTTAAATCAGTCACTGCACCAGTCCCCACCAGGGGGACCAGCACCACAGTTTTGGGACCATTGCTTTAGCTTATGCATATGTGTGAAGAGACTATTAGCTTTTCACTGGAGATTATTATTATTTATTGCAAGGTCTTTCTTTATTTATCTCTCTCTCTCTCTCTCTGTCGCTGTTTGTGTTTTCTCACAAAAAACTCTTATCAAGCCTCACTTGCTTTTTCAACCTTTCCTTCTTAATTAGGCTGCTTATGGCTGGCTTCAAATATCAAGTCCCTTTCAGTTTATCTCCATAGTCACTGTGGTCGATCAAAAGCAGATTTAACAGAACAGGGTGAGATGAGAAACATATGCTAGGAGAGAGGAAAGGTGAGAAAAGAGAGAGAGGGAGCTTAGTTCAAGAGGCTGGAAAAGATCTAGAGACTGGGAGCATGGATACATTTGCAGAGGGGGGGAAATTAGAAAAACAATAGAGCCTCCCATGAGTAAACAGAAGAATAAGAGAACATATAGAAAGAGAATGTAGAAAGTTATTGAACTTTAATGGCGGATAGCTAAATTGCAGTGCTTTACCCCCAATGCCAATAGCATTGACTAGTCATTGGGTGCTAAAAATTGTAGTTGAATAACAACTACCTCTGCCTTAACCCATCATTGTGCCACAAACATGTGGCAATTTATGAATGACAATTTGTGCACTTATAGGGACTACCTTTGCATTTATTGGCATTTAACACACAGGGTAAGCTGGTATTTCTATCACTAAGTAATATGCACACTCATATTAAAGATTCAATAACCATATTTGGTATAATTTGCTTTTAATGAAGGCTTTTGTGAGGAGAAGAGAAGGAGAGGGGTGCAGCCTGATGTGGGACATACAGAAATGCAGGAAATGACAGAATGAACTAGAGGAAAATAAAAAGCAAAACAAGTTTGTTCCATGACAGCTCAAGTGATTGAGAAAATCAGAGGAGGTACATGGCATCCTGAAGCAATAAGGAGAATGTACCAAAAAAATGAAGCCAGGGAATGAGAAAGGGGGAGAAAAAAGGGAGCAGAAACTGAGGGACTGAGTTTGGGAGAGAGGGAGATAGAGGGCAGACATGTAATAGTATCAATGCCTTGGAAAATTGTGAGCAGGCAGAGAAGCAAGGACTGACACAGGGCTGGGTCACATGGAGGTTACTGCACCCAAAGGGGGTTCTGGCAGGGTTCATAGAGAGCTGGCTGCCTGCATTTAACTGACAGGGAGGGGAGAGAGAGAGAGGAAAGAGGGGGATGAGGGAGGGAGCTGGATTCCCTCTAACAGGCAACTCAGACTGAAAGGAAAATGCAGAGTTTCACGCCACAGGAATGTACCACTGTATGCTGACCCAAGGGGAGAGTTGAAAACAGAGAGAGAGAGAGATGGAGGGACAGGAAAAGGGAAAGGGTGATGCTACAGCGTGCATGGAGGTCTTAAGAAAGGATTGGAGAAGCGGGAATGAGAACAGAATAGGAAATAAAAAAAGACATATGCACTAACCAAAAACAATTCGAAAGTAAATACAAATGAATGGCATAATAAAACAATGAAATAGAGGCATTTGATGCCTAAGCCCCTCTTGCTAGCCCACCAACTGGAACTTGGGGGAGAAATTCTCTCTCACTGGTGGCCATATTATTTATACACAAACTATATTCCTACACTACACTGTTCCCTTAGCAGCAGGAGCCACTGGGAAGCTACACAGCAAATCACTGGCCTATCCCCTTTATGGGAGAATATAAAATCCAAGCTGCATTCATTAGCAGAGCTCATTGTCCATTATTATCTTAGTTTTATAGAAAACAGTTGTGCCCATGGGCCATACTTTAGTGATTGCATTGGGAGGGCATTTTCTCTGGCCCCTCAGCATCACAAGGACTCTTTTAGGACAAAAAAATATATAAATAAAGTGTAGTAGGTTTATCCATCCTGTGGCCCTCCAGCTGAGCTACAGCTCCAAACATCACAAGGCTGTTAGGGGGATACTGGGAGGGACATCCCAAATTCACAATGATTTCTTCCCTTCTTCTCTAGGCCCGCCACGTGTCTAACACTAACTATTTCCTTTAGAATGGGAAACAATCTGTAAGAATGCTATGATTTCTCTCAACAAGACTTTTCTTTATAAAGACACGTGATGGTTACATTATCCCTACATTATCTGTTCTGGATCTAGCTAAAAATCAGTGCATGCTGCTATTTTGCAACATTGTTTCAGACGACTGTATAATGTATTGCTGAGACTGCTTGTATATGTACATCATTGCCTTATGTGACATGAAAAAAGCACTTCCCTTGGCTCATACATAAAGTTCACTGTATGAAGGGAACCTGAGCTACACACTCAGGTTCAGGAGCCAGATCATACTGAAATAATCATGTAACTTAAATAAAGTCTGGGGGGTTATAAATGCTTCTTAGAGGGCCACATATAAAACACCAGGGCCTCCAGATGGATACCTTTGCTTCAGTTATTGAGTACATTGAAAGGAAAAGGTTATTTATTGTGTACTTAAATGAAGCAAAACAAGAATCGCCAGTTTACAACATGGAATTAGTACAATTTTATGCAAGCTAAAATGATACATGATCCATCACAAGTGACCTTGCTGAGTGGTGCTGCATAGAACTCTGCAATATATACTAGCATTTTGAGTATACTTCTTAGGCTCTACATCAATTTTTCCCCTGGCATATTCACATGGTATACGTTGAGTTGTTCTTGCAGCAGTAATAGATGACACCAGAGAATGCCCTTAAAGGAGAAGAAAAGGTTTTAACTAAGTAACATTTTCAGAAATGTCTATATAAATACAACAGTAAACCCTCAGAGTAATGTTTCTCTGAGTCCTCTCATGGACTTCTGTATCAGGCTGCTCTCTCATTCCCCTTCCCTCCTGTAATCTGAGCTATGAGTGAGCAGGGAGAGACTTGACAGGAAGTGCTGTCAAACCAAGCTAATACGGCAGCTGCTATCCTTAACAAACAGAGAGATTCTAGATCTGATTACTCGTGTATTGTAAAGCCTTCTGCAGAATAGATATAGTGGTGTAGCTTGCACTATTGTGTCTAATATATTGGCAATTAATTGCTTTGGTAGCTTTCCTTCCCCTTTAAGGATCTAGAAGCTGAAGAAAACTGCAGTATAAAGTAGCAGAGGTTGGGGAAAGAAGTGGAGGAAATACCAGGGGCGCAGGAGGTGTAATGCTTGGGGTGGGGTGGAGAATTACATTTGTATTTGCATATATGCCACTGCTGGTTAGTAAACCAAAGTGAATAGAGGCAGAGTAACTTGGAGTATTGCACATTGGTCACTCATAATAAAGGCCAAGAGTTGCATTATTTTTTCAATAATTTAAAGAAAACTATGCCTCCAGAATGAAAACTTAACAAACTTGAAATCATATTAAGCAGCCTATTACGGAATCCTACCAAAGTGGAGTATATGAGTTGTTTTAGTCAATGTATAGACCTACATTGTTCAGGGTTTGGTTTTCTTTTCAGAGAGTTTAAAGATTAAGAGAGTTTTTCACAGAAGTGTGTGAGACTGTATCATACTATACTCTTGCTTCCCCAGTTTCCCTGGTGCTGGGTTAGCTGCACATATTGTTAAACCACCCCATTAAGCCACTCTCCTCTGATATGCTTTTTTTATTGTTCAAATGGTCCAAGATCACCCAGTTGCAGTGCCACATGGGGTCAGACCCACAGGCTAGGAATTTTCTTACGTAACTGACACACTATGTTTTATATATTAGTTTGATGTCCCCGAATAATGACATCCCTGGTAATCTAAAATCAAGAAATAGTTAGTCCTGCTTAGTTTAATTTTTATTTTTTTAATTTTAGAACTGCTTCTTCTGCCTTTACCATTCAAAATGACCATTATAATAATGGAGGCTTCCATTTGTTTTCTAGCTTTAACCATGGGTGCAGCAGAGAGGAGTGCACACAGTGATTGTATCTCAAGTGAGTTATTAATAATTTAGTCTGTTTTATGATAATTCTCTGTATCAATACTGTAAAAAAAAAAAGTCATATTATTACTATCTTAACCAGCATAGTCTCATGTTAGTTTTCATAGTACTTGTTGGTACATGATTGCCTGGTGGTAATATGTGCTAGATTATATGTGTGGGATGGGAGAAAGCCCTAGACATGCTATGCTGCACATTGAGTAGGTTTAGCAGTGACCACATTTTTCCATGTAATTGGCCAGATTACACTCAAAAAACAATGTTATGTTAGTAAGTCTGTGTAGCCCTTAGCAAGGGCCATAAATATCACATCCAGCTAAGGAACTTTCCAGTAAGGCCATGTTAGATCAGCCAAATTCCATATGTCAATGCATTGTCTGTCCTGACAATAATAGTAGGCTTTACTGGTTAAACCAATCTAATCTGAATTTTAGAACTCCAGTAAAATAATAGCATTAGAAATATCTCATAATATAAATATTCCTACTCATTTGTTAGATGGCATAGGACTAAGCAAAACCAGATTGATTTACTATATAAATATAGTTTGTGGGGAAATATGTGAACCGTAGATCAACTACAGTGTGAGATGCCCAGATTAGATACATGATGGGGTATAATGGTGAACTCAAAGGTTAGCTCCCCATAATGAGTACTGTCTTTCATTTGCCTTTGAGGAATTGAAAGAATGAAAGTTGGAGCTTGCATGTTTCTAATCACGATTTCATGGTAGTTATAGTAGAGGGAATTCTATGTGTGAATAAAATGCTACTTTTATGTGACTGGGCATGTAGATATCTTTTTATGAAGAATGAAAAATATAGCTTAGGATAAGTAGTATTGAACTTCCCCTTTCTTTTCACAGTAAAATTGATGATATGGCATTTCGTTTTTCGGGAAAAAATCTGTGAATAGTTGTGTTTTACATTTTTAGGAGCAGTCCTATACCGATATTTGTGCTGTTTCTATGACTATTAAGAAATGTACAGTTCAATATCATTGGTAGTATACAGATATGTATACATTTATAAGTATCCTATTGGTATCTGAATGAGCCCCTAAAAAATAATGATCAGACAAAGCATCATTTTGGACCCATACATGACCAGTATTTTTGGACACATAAAATAATTTGGTAATTTTGCCTGACTGTTTTTTCCCATGCTCAAGGCTCTCCCTGATGTGCCCTTTAGTAACCTACTAAAATGCTCTATGCAAAGACAGCCTTCCAGTTGTTTTTGGGTACAACTCGGCTACTGGCTATAGAAAGCATACAGGGTTAGAAGCTGGGGCAACTAGTGGTTCCTCTGCATTTGGAACCCCCAAAGTTTCCATACTGCAGTCTGATCTTCTACACAAAATGTTTGCAGCCTGTGTTGCCTATGTGTGTATTAAAATGATGATGCCATGGAAAGAAAAGTCTTTAAAGACATACTTATGTTAAACGAACTGGGGTACTGGGGGCACACTGGGTACCTGACTCAAGAGCCTACCACCCCACCACCAAAGGCCCACTACTCAGCCATTGCTGCTTCTTCTCTGCCCCCCAGCCAAAGGCGCTCCCTTCACTATTTACTTTATGATAAATATGAAAATGTGACAGGCGACAGCTGATGATCTTTTTTTAAAAACAGTATATTATGCAAGTAAGGATTCAGATCACCACCAACATATAGATTTTAATTTGGTTGATATCATATGTAAGATCTCCCCTGTCACCATCCAGATTGTCACAAGCAGTGTTGTCATGATTGTGTTGCCAGATAATACACCTCTGTAAAATAGAGTATATAGAGTATTTAGTTTGTCCTCTGTTCCATGGAACCTTATAGTTGCATGTTTGATCTACAGGTTCAGATAAAAACAAAAAAAAATATTGATAGCTCCTTGCCAATATACTGTATGGGAATCACACTGACCATGACATGGAGCAGTTTTTGGTTCTCTGTTGCATTATTTGTGCCCCTACATAACTTAGGGGGGTCCCCAACCTTTTATACCTATGAGCTATGTTAAAATGTAAAAAAGTATGAAAAGCATGAAAAAAGCTCCAGAGGGTGCCAAAATAAAGGTTGTGATTGATTATCTGGTAACCACTATGTGAACTGGTAGCATATAAGAGGCTCTGTTTGGCATTACACATTGTTTTTATGCAGCCAAAACTTGCCTCCAATTTCAAGAATTAAAAAAGCACCTGCTTTGAGGCTGGGAGCAACATCCAAGGAGTTGGTGAGCAAGGGGTTGCTCATGAGCCACTGGTTGGGGATCACTGCTCTAAAGTATCATCACTCAGATTGATATTTTATGCTTAGCAAGACAGGATAATCTGTTGTACTGCAGGCTGCACAGTTATATCAGCTGTCTCTCATGGTGTATGAACAGGAGGAACTGGAGTGACGAGGGGAAATCCAATATAGATAAATCTAGACATTTTGCCCACATGGAGCAAAACAAAAACTATGTGTAATGCCTCAATGAGAAGAGACGGTCTAGTATTGTAAAAGGTAACCCAAGTTCATACAGCTACTGTATAATATTATGGACTAGTCCTCTGAATTCACCCTTTTTGCTGTCACTATATGATGCTGCTGTTGCATTTACCCTCTGTTTATCTGGTCCTGTCTGGCCAGTTCACAGGGTACCTGGACCACTGAGAACTGCTCTGAATAGGGCAGCAAAGCAGCACCCAGAAGGTGCAAGAAATACTAAGTTATCCCCTTAGCACTTATGCAAAAGTTGTTATAGAATTCAAACTTCCCAATGGAGGCAAGCACATACATGCTAAATAATGAAGATCAGGCCATCATGCCCCTTTCCTAAAAATGTTTGTTTGTTTATTTGTTTGGGAATGTTTGCTGGAAACAGAAAATCACCAAGGAGAGTCAATATTTGGCTGGAGCTTTGAACATTATCCTTAAACTAAATATTTGTGTTCCACTAAAAGGCATCATCACCAGTCCCAACAATGAATGGCAATTTAGTACTTATAGGCACCCTAATCCATTCACATCAGGGATACTCCATTACCATTACAATGAAGCCCTTTCGACAGCAGCTGCCATACAAGTTAATGTAATTCTGCTTTTAGAAAAAATGACTGTGCCATATACCTGCCTACATGCTTTTAATTGCCCTACATAATAATGTAGTTGCCTTGCTTCTTTACTCAAGGACCAGATCTCCCCCATGAACAGGCATTTCCCACAATCAGCCTGCGTGTCTAACTAAACTATAAGGGGCAAATTTTACATCAAATTCAATCATATATATCCATGGAGCACCAGTCAGATTAAAAACATCCTTTTATTGTTAAATATTAAAAATCCAAAAAGCACACCATACTTAACACACTTGACGCGTTTCGTGGTCACAGCCACTTTCTCACAATATAAACAGTTTCAACCACTTTATACATTGTATCAGAGAAAATCTATTAACCATTTGTACCACTTTATACATTGTATCAGAAAAAAAATCGAATGTACATTTTGCATAAACATGCGAGTGAGGGAACCGAATATTGTAACTAATGCATAATCATTCAGCAAAGATTCATGAGGATAATTAGTTGCAGAGAGGAACATTAAAATATTTAAAGGAGGACTAACTAAATGTATAAATAGTAATATATGGGAATATGTGGAAACTTAATAAAAACATGTAAGTTCCCACTCTCGATTTAAACCTCCATAGTTTTCTGTTTTTGTTAGATGGTATATCCAAAAAGCTTAAATTTTCTCTCTCTATCTCCTCTCCGTATATGATGTTTGGGAGTATCTATTATCTGGAAAGTAACATTTGGTATACTATCATGTTTTTCAATTATATGTTTAGAAATGGCTGACCTTATATCACCTCTTTCAAATGCTCAAGAAATCTAACTCCTGCATATCTTGTGGTCTTACCCACATACTGGGCCCCATACCTGCAAGTGGCAAGGTAGAAAATCCCTTTTGATAAACAATTAAAATATTGTCTATTAATATATTGTCTACTTGTATACATACTGGTAAAGCTGGAAGAGATTTTTACTAAGGTGCACACCTTACACCTGTTGCGGCCACATCTAAAGGTACCTTTAACACTAAGCCACACAGGTTCCATGCTTCTCTTTTTACTTTCATAAAGACTAGGTGACAAACGGGCTGCCAAGGATTTCCCCTTTCAAAATACGAAAGATGGGGATGGTTCCAACTTATGCTTAATGATTGGGTCCTGTAAAAGGACATTCCAATGTCGGCAGATACTCTGTTGTATGTATGGAGCATCTTTAGTATATACAGTACTGAAACAGAGCAATGACTCTTGCTCCGAGCAATTCAGGTTTTGTCTGTTTTTAGGGTATTATTTAAGAAGATCTATTCTATTCCTTGCCACAGCTTGATCATAGGCCAACTTAATATCCCCAACGTCATAGCCACGTTCAGCAAAACGAGAGTTCCATGGCGCTCTCCTGAAAGGCATCCTAAGTGGAACAATTGCGGCGTTGCATCAGTTAAGTTTAGGACTTTCCTTCAAGTGGCACTTTATCAAGGATGGCAATTAGCCAACCTTTTAATTTTAAGAGCCACATTTCTGTTAAATTTTAACTAGGGATGCACCGAATCAAATATTTCGGATTTGGCCGAATCCCCAAATCCTTGGTGAAAGATTCAGCAGTATACCGAACCAAATCCAAATCTTAATTTGTGTATGCAATTTCCCTACCCATCCCTAATTTACATATGCAAATTAGAATTCTGTTCAGCCAGGCATAAGGATTCAGCTGAATCCCAATCCTGCTGAAAAAGGCCGAAGCCTGGCCGAATCCCAAGACGAATCCTGGATTCGGTGCATCCCTAATTTAAACAAAAATTTTTTTTTTCAGAAAAAAAATTAAATGTGGGCCACCCTATAGCCCACCTTTATAGTAACCTTTACTATTTTGCAGTTGGCTATAATATTTTTTAGCTTATGAGATGCTATTCTTCTTGCATATTTCCTGATAGGGGTCTATCAGTCATGTGATTGTAGCTTAGTCTTGCCCACAAAAGTCAGTGGTCTGTGGTTTGTATTACTCTTCGACGTGACAAGGAAATAAAGTAACACAGAAAACTTTCAAATAGATAACTTTATAAACACTGGATTAGTTGTTTATTTTAATTAATATTGTACATGTAATAATAACAGAACATAATAAAACCATGGAAATCACTGCATTCAATGACTGAGTCAATTTACCCTTCCATATCTCACCAGGGTGCAATACTTTACTCATTATAATGGGTGGCTTAGATAAAATCTAGTCAACACATTTATTTTCAGGTGTATATAAAATGTTTAACTTTTTTGAATTATTCTGGGTTCACTTTTCGTGCATCATGTGCATGCATTATGGCCACCTCAACAACCAGAAACATAGGGGATATTAGTGACTTTTTAGGTTTCCAACCCTGGCATTTGTATTCATGGCATATCGAATCACCAGAGTCTACAGTCTCTCACTAATGTGGACAAGTCTAAAATACAGTAGACTTAAGCAGCAATGATAAATGTTATGCAATGATTGAGTGCTTCCATATCTTTCTTCTGGGGGGCCACCAACATTGTCTGTGACACAAAAAGTTCATTATATACTTTTTTCTTAGAAAATAGTTTTTTGCTGGCATACTGCGCTACACTGCCTGCAGCAATGTAAAGAGAATAGGCCATTACAGTACTTGTAATTGCCCGACCAGACAGAAATGGCATCAGTAGCCCTTTTCTTCTTATGGGTTTATAGACACTGAAGTACATTCTGTCTTCTATGAAAGGCTAAATTAAAAGGGAAAACGATTCATTCTATTCTACTTAGTGCAAAGGAATCACAAATAAACCCTGTGTCTTATTAAATTGTGTTGAGAAATAGGGGGTTTCTTTAATTTTGCTACAATGTACCAGGTCTAAATTGATGCATAAATGATTCTGTATCAGTAGTTTATATTTGAGTCATATTGCTTTCCTTTACAGAGGCATTCTCTATAGACTTCAAAAGCAATAGCTTTGTGCTTGTCTAACATGGGTGCAATAAATTGTGCTTGTGCTAAGTATACTTTTTGCCTATTG
>CM044433.1:153162130-153184108 GCA_024363595.1 Xenopus borealis
AAAAAAAAAAAAAATATTATATGGGGCCCCAGTTTGTTTTTAACTTGTAAGGGGGCTCTGGTGCCAATGTTTTTAAAAAAATATTTTTGAGGCCCCAATTTTTTTTTAACTTGTAAGGGGGGCCCTGGCGCTAATGTTTTTTTGAAAGATCATTTTTGGGGCCCTAAGTTTTTTAACTTGTAAGGGGGGCCCTGGCGCCATTGTTTTTTTGAAAGATAATCTTTGGGGCCCTAAATTTTTTTAACTTGTAAGGGGGCCCTGGCCATCAATATGTGTGGGGGGAGTTATTTTATTAGCGCTGACGTGTATGTGGTCTTTTAACTGTGGTGTTGAGTGGGCAGGGTCAGGGGTGTGGCTTGGACACCAGGGTGGGCGGGGCTCAGGGGCCCGCGAAAATTTTTTGTACGGGACCCCGTGATTTCTAATGGTGGCCCTGCCCAAACTAGCAGCCTTTTCTATTTGCAGCAGGAGCTTAGCCTCCTCCTCCTTTCTTACATTAGGGGATCTATAGCATACCCCTACAATATATATATATATATAATATATATAAGTAAATATTGCCCTTTACATCTTTTCCCTTGACCCACCATTTTGGGATGGCTTGTGTGCTCCCTCAGAGATCACCTGACCAGAAACTGTAACAGGAAGAAGTGTGGAAGCAAAAGACACAATTATGTCTGTTAATTGGCTCATGTGACTTAGTTTTGTTTGGTTTGTTTGTGTGCACCGTGAATCCTAGAATCCCAGGGGGTGGCCCTTATTTTTTTAAAATAGCAATTTTCTATTTAGGATTACCCAATGACACATACTACTAAAAAGTATATTATTATGAAAATGGTTTATTTACATAGTTCAGGCCTGATGTGTAATCTCTATAAAGCGCTGTGTAATATGTTCACACTATATTAAAAGGAATAATAAGCAATATTGTTGAATTAAATGTATTATCAGGGTATAGTTTAGCACTCATTTTTATATCAGATATAAAATTTCTCCCAGAAACTGCTCTTTACATCTGGTAATCCGACGTTGTCGCTGGAAAGTGCCTTCTTCCGCTTTTTTCAGCGATTACTCCACGTTAGTAAGGGAAAAAGACATTTTTAAGGAGATTTGTCTCCTGCAGGTACCGAAGGTTTCCCATTGGCGCAGTGGCATAACCTGGGCTGGTTGGCCCCCCTGCAAAAAAATCTACAGAGGGGACCCAGCATGAAAAGCCACCCTCCTAGCCTTGCAGCTTTTAACATGTCGCTATTATAAAGATACAAGGGGAGGGGGGGTATATGATGCAGCAGACCCTGGGGTCTGGGTCAATCTGATTTCAACCTCCCCCCCATGGGGTCTGCTGTATAGGTATATCACACTGCCATACCTCCCAACTGTCCCTTTTTGTGGAGGGACAGTCCCTCTTTTGACAGCTTAACCTGCAGTCCAGCCAGAAAAAGAAATAACGTTTCTAACTTAATTGACTTTTGGCAGAGAGAGCAGAACAGCTAACGTGCAAATAAGATACTTTGTAACACTTTTGAGATAAGAAAATAAATAATTGTAACAGGAGAAATATTTTCAAAGTTTCAAAATCTGCCAAATGAATATGGTAATTCGGGGGTGTGGCCACAAAAATGGGCTTGGTCACAAAAAAATTAGCTTGCAAAAAAATTTTTTGTCCCTCTTTTTACTTCCAGGGAGGTATGCGCTGCATGGGAGAAAAATCTCATCATGCTATAGCCCTAAATGTTTTGACTTTAATGTTGCTGTTTAATATATAGCTTAGAGGTCATCCATGTCCAATACATTCAAAAAGATGACCATTCTTAATTTAAAAACACACATTTCCCTTGCCCTGGAACAACTTACAAAGACCTGGTCTATAAAGTGAAGTATACATAGCACACATGAATATACACTATATATTGCCATATGGTGGTGGAAGGTGGTATTACAGCATGTACTCCCTACAGCTAGGGTTGCCACCTGGCCGGTATATTACCTGCCTGGCCAGTAAAAATGATGGTTGATCCCAATTTAAGTGGTACAGGTACAGGTGGGGGAGTGGGCTTGGGGCCTGCAGTATTAATGGTGGATATGCCTAATGTTATTAAAAGGGCAAAAAGATAAATATATAGGAATGCCGGTATTTTTTTACCAGAAAAGGGGGCAACCCTACCTACAGCTCATATTGGGGGAATTCCAGGCAACTACAGTATTTATTAAAGGAAAACTATACCCCCACTGGAATATATATTTAAGGAAATATTGTCCTTTTACATCTCTTGCCTTGAACCCCCATTTCATGATGGTCTGTGTGCTTCCTCAGAGATCACCTGACCAGAAATACTACAACTGTAACTTTAACAGGAAGAAGTGTGGAAGCAAAAGACACAACTATGTCTGTTAATTGACTCATGTGACCTAACATGTATGGTTTGTTTGGTGTGTTTGTGTGCACTGTTGCATCCGATGATCCCAGGGGGCGGCCCTTATTTATAATAATATATATTACAGTTTTCTATTTAGGATTACCCAATGGCACATACTAGTAAAAAAGTATATTATTATGAAAATGGTTTATTTACACGAAGCAGAGTTTTACATGTGAGCTGTTTTATGCAATATCTTTTTATAGAGATCTACATTGTTCGGGGGACATAGTTTTCCTTTATGTGAATTCCTTCCAGTTTTAAAAGGGAGACATTTAAAATATGAGGCTGCAGAAATTTCAGCCCCATACCCTATATATTTGTTTGTGTCTTTCTTGTTGACATGCCATATGTTGTCAGTGGTTGCTGGGAGTTCTAGTCCAGCAACAGCTAAATTGCTGCAATACGGTGATCTTTTCCAACTTGGGCCCCCGAGGAAGAGTGAGGTGTGCAGCAGGACAAAAATGATAAAGAAATGATAAAGTTGGGAACACTATGGCACTGCCTTTCCTTTTGAGACCAAATGGAAATCAGAACATATAGGTTGCAAATAGCCTGTTGCATAAATTGTAAACAGATGCTAATGTGCCTTTACGTATAAAACTGTAGCAGGCTGACATTGATATGCTAATCTGTATTAACTACCTGCCTTTGTCTTTGCTTCAAACAGCCCACCAACAGCAGTGCTTGTGCTTCTTGGGGGCCTTCCTGATGGGGGTGTGTTTTTTTTTTGTAAATTGCTATATATTTAAAATAATGTATGCCAAATATATTCTTGTTATACTGTTTTCTTTCATTTGGGGGTTGCTTACTCAAGTACCATAAGTACTGTTTGTATATGTTTGTGTGCCTGGGTATGTATGTGAGTATGTATGTGGTTGTTTGTGAGTATGTATGTGGGTGTTTGTGAGTATGTATGTGGGTGTCTATGTGTCTGTTTTATGGGGGTTTCAAACAGAATTTAGAGTTTATACAGAGGGTATAACAATACAGAAAGAGACATTTGCCTGGTCAATGTGGCAGCGTTTCAAGTGCATTAGAATTTGGCTTGCCACTTGGCTGGTAAAAATGATGGTTGATCTTAATGGTATTAATTGGGATAAAAGAAAAATATATGGGAAGGCCGGTATTTTTTTCCAGAAAAGGTGGCAACCCTAAATTTAGAATGGGACAAGTATTTTCAAGTTACCTACTGTATAAGTGTGTGTGTGTTTGTATGGGTAGGGTTGCCACCTGGCCGGTATGTTATTAATAGGAAAAAAATTATAAATATATAGGAATGCCGGTATTTTTTTTCTATAAAAGGTGGCAACCCTATGTATGGGGGGGTTGTTGTCTTTAGTATGTGCATGGGGTGTAGGAATCTGGCTGCAGTAGATTGTATTGTTAAGCAGATTTCAGTATAGGTGGAGAGTGAAGGGGTAAAACTTTGTGTGTGTGGAGGAAGCAGAGAGTGGAAAGACTGTTGTGTAGTGTGGCCCATCCCCTCTCAGGCTTTTGCTCCACCCACAGCCCCAAGGCAGCTTGGCTATTTGCAAAAGGTATGCCACAAAGCAGGCTGTGAGAGTGGAGGGAGGGAGAGAGTGGGAGAGCAAAAGAAAGCACTACTATTACTACTTGGAAGGTGCCAATCTCTGTCTGCTATCAGAGCCCACACTGCTGCTCTCCCATCCTCTTCTGAAAACTTCAGTGCCCGCTTATCCTCTCCCCATACACCCAAAATGTATGACTGCATGGAAGCCTTCCCTCTGATGCCACGGCCGCTCTATGACATGAGTCCTCAGGGTCCCTGCATGCTGCGGAAAGCCGGCTGTTTTGGGGGGCTGGACCCCTTTGGATGGATGCAGAGCCACAGCATGCAATGTAAGTCTCACTTTGTGTTGCGTGTGTATCTGTCTGTGCCCGTGATAATGCAACAGACAAGTTGCTTTAATTCTGCCCTGTGAGTTCATGTGGGATTCTGTTTTCCTGTTCTTCATTATTATCTATGCATCATCTATCTATATCAGACTAATCAGCAGCAACCGTATATGCTTTACTAGAACTATTTTTCCTGCTTTTCTTGTCTTTATGATGTCTTGTGGCTGCTCTCCATCTCCCACAAGATGCTGCTCTTTTTGCTTATAGCTGTGAGATACGTTACAGTTTTTCACTTCTCTTGCTACATTCCAACATGGGATACACAGAGCAGCAACTGCCTTATTATTTTTGTATATCAGTACCATATGTGAGCTGAGTGTGCCTGGGGTGTGCATTGTACAATGCATCACTTGCTGGGCATAAAACTAAGCAGGCGACTCCGTTTATAAATCTGCGTTCAGCGTCTGTATTTCTTCCTGCTGACATTCTAATGTCTTTTCGTGTTAAGCTCTTTAAAAGTGTATGGGTAATGAGATTTGTGTTTATGCCAGAGTGGGTGGGAAATCACACTATATTCATTAACTGCTAAAATGTAGGATGTGTCTGGCCGAAGGAAACTAAGAAGCCTTTAATAAGTGCTAGTGTCGTTAACATACACACACTGTATCAAGTTGCCAGTATGCAACACAGCTCCTAGACTCTTGCCTCTTTTATGCCTGCCATATACTTTGCAAGTTGGCTTCTAAACAAGCGTCCGAGAGCAAGAGGTTAAAGTGGTCTTTGTTGCAATTCTCTGGAAATGCACACAATACTGCCTTTCCCAGGGGACAGAGTGTGTGGGATAAACTGCTACAGTGAAACACTGAGATTGTGTGTGCACAAATGCACAGCAATGGCAAGTTGTCAAATCTGTGGGTGCGAATTTGGTTCTAGGTATGATTTCATGACAATGTCAACTTTTTTTCATGCTTGTTTTGGGAGGCTGATTTCTTTCTTTTTAATTTTTTTTATGGAAAGCTGACCACTGGCCAGATAAGCTGGAAAATATATTGAATAAGGGTAGGGGCAATTTTTAAATATACTGTGTGTTGTACCTATCATTTTTGCTATATACTGTGTGCTGTACCTATTACTTTTGCTAGGGATGGCCGATCTGTGATTTTTTTTCTCTGTTGCTGAGCTACATTTCCCAGCATTCCATTGCAGCCAGAGAGGCTAATGGGAGTTACAATTTAGCAGTAGCCAGAGGCCATAGGTTGGACATTCCCTGTTTGAAACCCAGTGTATCTAAACATGAATTTGTCATTGTGAGTCAGTATTGCTTTCCTGTTTCTACAATTCTTGCTTTTTTGGCATGCAATTTCCATTGGTTCCACTGTGTGGGTTTTCCCTCACAGTTTCCTTGTTTCTTTATATATTTTATTGTTACACCTTTAACAGGAATTCTGTGTAAACACAACATTTGAGCCAGAGCAAGCCCAGCATTAACAGTTAGATATCATTGTATCAAGGGCCTATCTAGTGTTAGGTTGTTATTCCTGGCATTTTGTCATCACAACTTTTCTATATCCAAAAGTCAGCAGTTGTCGCCAAACAGAATCTATGGAGAAATCTACAAAATTATGTTGTGGACATAATGCATGTCAGAGCCCTTACAAGTCTTCCCCCAGTCAGCTCACAATTTATTCACTTAGGGTGGATCACATTTCTTTCTGGGTGGCAATACAAACATCTAACAACTACCCCAAAACACATGGCTACTTGAACCTACTTAGCTGGGTCATCTTGGAAAGACTTTTGTAAACTGTACAAGTTCAACAGCCACATTTCCAAACCAAGGGATCATTTGTTTATGTCTCATTTGCAAGAACCCATTTGCAACAAACAGCCAGAAAATCATGAACGTGTCCAATAGGCCTGTCTGAATCCCTTCTTCTGCTTAATAGTTACTTATAGACATTCACTCTCAACATGAGTAAGAGGGTGCTGTAAAGTTATAAAGAGTAGCATATCTTGTGCCAGGAAACAATATCTTTAGGAGAAAATAATATTGGCATCTATTAAAGCTTGGGCTGCTTGCCTGTATACGTGTACTTCAGAAGAAAATACACAAAGGTTTTCCTTAATACTGTACATCTACACTTTATGTTTTGAGAGTTGTAGTTATTAGAAGTACACCTGGGATTTCCATAAAGTATCTATCTATTACTATTCCACATAATGTCTTCTATAGCAAACTTTGAAAGAATGGTAAAATTCTTTAGACAGCCCCTAAAATTACATTCCATATGATTTACTGACAAAGGTTTTTATGTTGGTTTCTTCATGGCTTACCAGAATGCCTGCATTAGGGACAAATGGCAGTTAATAGCCTGGCTAGGCAGTTAACATTTTATGGCCATTATAAATGGTTCTTTCTTTGAAGTGCAGTGCATGCAAAAACTATTTCCTCCATTTTAGATATTTGGGCTAAAAAAAATATTTTGCCCGCTCATTCTTGTCTCAGGTTTTTAGAGCTAGAATTTTTATGAGTTTGCAGAGGTGGGAACTGGGAAAATGGGGCCTTCAAGCTTTCTTTTATTTTCCTCCCCTTGATGTGTTGATTTCAGTCTGGGTCCCTCGTAAAATGTCCTTAAACATCTTAACTACATTTCTCCATCCCCCTTTCCCCTTCACGGCCATAATCCTTTGTATGTGGTATGTGCTGCCCTTAACAACAACAATTATTGGATGACTATATGCACTGTGCACTTTTCTAGAATAATTATCTATTATGAAATCATAAACATTCAAACCAGTTTAGGATATTAACCCAGAGTCAGGTCATTGGGGTAAATGAGAATGGTAGTTATAGGTGATGCTTTTCATGTTATGATGTCATAGATCTACAAAATAATTTTTTTTGTAAAGAATGATAAGCACTGCTATCTCTTGACTTGCTCATGCTATCTTTTTCAGTAACTGGATGGCAAACGCTAAGGATTATGACTAATTTCCTCTTGTTTTAGCTTACCTTTAAATTCTGAGTTCCCCTGTTTGCTAATTTTATTACTCTCAGTTTACACTTTCTTTGTTCTATCTGAATTATTTCTGTCTTTTAAGTACTTTATACTTTCTCAGCAACACAACTTGCATATCTCACTTCCTCTCATCTCACACTGGCATAGCTGAGTAGAAGAGAAGGGGGTTTTGCCACCGCACAAGAGTGATGCGTGTGTGCGTGGGGAAGAGGGTTGCGATAGAGGTGCCTGTCAGGAAGGAAGTGAGGCAGACATAGTGGCGCTGTGACATCATATGGTGCATATACTACATGAAGGTGTAGGATTTGTCACATCATGGTTGGTATATATAACACCATGCATGGGTGATGTAAATTGCGTCATGTGGCCCAGCACAACAGTCACTGTATACACACATATACTGGTGTAACTAGATGTTACTGAGCCCCACAGAAAATTCATTGTATGGCCCCTAACATATCCATATTGTCCTGTTTCAGCAATACATGTTAGGTCAGGGCCTCATGAGCCCCCTATTCCTCCTCGGGCCCCCTAAACCTCCTGGGCCCCCTCTGCAGCCACATGGTAGGCTTCCTCTGTAGTTATGCCCTCCGCACACAGACACACACACGGAAAAGACACAAAAGAGAAAGAAATCTTCATACTACAATCCGTAAATAATGCCAACTGCACTGTAAATGGTGTCATAAATCATTCTGGTCTCAGTTTAGGCAACAGTAGGCAGACAGGATCTCATTATTAAGACACAAAAGAACACTTGTATCCTAATTACATATTTACCTGTGTGTGGGTGAGTTTGTTTGTATGTGGGCTTGTGTAGTACATTTGTCAACCACTGCTTACAATTTGCATTAATTGAAACCTACACTCATTTCATACTTACACTATTTATGTCTCTATGGAAATAGCATGGATTGTAAGCTTTTCAGAATGGGACCTCTCTCCAGTTTATATGTTAATAATAATAACAACAGTAAGAATAATAGTAATAATAATAAAGAATGGACAGCCAACCAAGCGTGTGCAGGAAGGTGCATTCCACAGGTGTGTGTGCTGCCTTGTCTTTATCACCATCATTGAGATCAAATTAAAATGATTCTCCCTCTCGTCTCCTGAAGGGCTGATTGTTTTGTTGTATTCAGAAGCTATTAAGTAGGATTAAGGCCCCGGTCTGTAACGAGATATGCCCAGGAAATGGTACAGCTGATAAGCAGCCATTTAGTTTTCTTATGGAAATGTCAGCTGCCATTAGTGGCCCTCAGGCTGTCTCAGTTTTGTTTTGCTCCTCGGTATGCTAAAACTTTAATGAATAGGATTTACTTGGTTTCAAGACATGCAAGAGCTCATAAGACCTAATACCCAAGCCAAACATAGCAGCACGTCTACCAGAAAGTAACATTGATATTGCACAGCCAACACCTCTACATGGAAAGATTCCATGGTGCCAGTAGTCTCAATGCAAACATTCCCTGTGAAAATCTAGTCAGGCACTACCCCACCCCTGCCTCTGGGACACTGTTTGCCTCACTCTGCTAGTTCCCAGCTGAAGCTGTGTATTACCACCAGATGATATCATCTATATATCACAGGATTGTTACTCAGGAAGAGTCATTTTTCTTCCAACTCTTTTGCCCCAGGCATCCCTTGTATTTGCTTTTCTTGTGTTACTGTGTTCAAACTTCCCCGGAGTGTGCAGAACTGATTGTAATGTGGTTATTTTTGTGGTGTGTTTTTTTTCTTTTTTTTTAATGTCTTCGAGAGTGTCTCATTCTGTGGTTTGATGGTGCTCTCCTATGGCTCGGTTTAACTAACACTGACAACCTGAAAGCATTTTGCAGCCAACAAAAGGAGCTGAAGGTGTCATATGGACCATTGTACGATTGTGGATTTCTGTAAGCAATGTGTCACCAAAAGAAGTCCAGACTCAGCAATGCTACAGTGAGATATGCAGGAAAGGGGCAAGCCAGTCTTTTGTAATGGATCCTTTATTGTCATGGAAAGAGGATTACTGCGGGGACTTAGGGTCCTTATTCTGTGATCCAGTTAAACTTTAATGATGTCAAGTGCATGTTGTTTGCAAAAAAAAAAAGGGGGGGGGGTGGATAGGGGTGAGCCTGGGGAGTTATCTAAGGAATTCACTGAAAACTCTCCTTCCTTCATACATTGGGACAATACAAAACGGAAGAAGAGACTCTGTGTGGCTGCATTATCTACTTTGTGCTAGGGAAATATCCTGTTATTTTACTGCTGTATTCTTGATTTTAACACCCCCCTTAGGTGACTAATCTGACAACATTGACAGGTTTGTTGCTGTATCTCATTTGACCTATTACTTTTCCAGTGCTTCTCTACTGTTGACCTGTTGTTTGCTATATCATGTGCTAGGCTTTAGGCCACTCTCTAAAATGCTTTAGCCAACCAACCTATCATTAACATAACACCAACTATCATAGCCTCAATGGCAGGTCTGGACTGGGAGTCAAAATAGGCCCTTGCATTTCAAGTATACAGAGGCCCAACCAGCCCACTCCACAGTGACTGTCTATTACAGCAGCCCTTCTGGCACTTGCCAGAACTCACAGATTGCCAGTCCAGGCCTGCTCAAGGGCATTCCCTCCAACCAGCCATTACATACAACAGATTTGTTTTAACTTGAGCCCTAAGATCGGGACAAGGGCCCCTTTATAACCAGGTTACATTATATAAAAACATTCAATGCTATTTCTAAGTTCATAGCAGCCAATCATTCAGTCTAGCCTTCTAGGACTATCTATAAGAGCAAATAATTATTCTCAATAAATGTCACCCTAACTGGCCCTGGGCCAGCCCTACAGTTTGGGAAGCACTGATGCATAGCCTTTACAAACTGTCAATTTTACTTTCCTTGCCACCATTTCTAATAATGTTTTCTTGTGTCTACCTTTCCTATTTATATTCAAGGGGTAGCATCTTAGGTGCAACCAAAATATAATTTATACCTGATATTTAATGGTGGTTTATTAAAGGTCAGAAAAGTATTTACCTTGCTGTGCTATTAGACATTCACAAATCTAATAGCACAACAAGCGCAAGGTAAATCTGGCTTAATTGGTAAAGGAGCAATATGTAAGAATTAGTCATTTATTTTTAGATATATCCAATAATTGGTTGCCTATAAACAGAGGTAATTCAATTTTAGGTTGAAGGGACATGGTATGGGACTTATATATTATATTCCCTCCCAGGTATGGGACCAGCTGGATAAAGAGTCTTTCCATAATTTGGATCTTCATACCTTAAGTCTAGTAGAAAATCATGTAAACATTAAATAAACCCAATAGGCTGGTGTAGCTTCCAGTACAGATCTTAGTTGGGATCAAGTTCAAGGCACTGTTTTTTTATTACAAGGAAATTATTTTTGAAAAATTGGATTATATGGATAAAATGGAGTTTATGAGAGATGACCTTTCTGTCATTCAGAACTTTCTGGATAATGGGTTTCCAGATAATATATATATATATATATATTTATGTATATCATGTATATATGATGTGTGTTATCAGTCAAATGTAAACTCTCACTATTACTATAGAAAAGAAAAACAGTTGTCTGGATATGATTCATTTTGCTTGCTGCAGCGAACTGGTAACCTCAGACTCCAAATGGGTTAATCTGCTATAGTACTGGCATTGAATGCTAGTCTTGTGTGACAGACAGGATCAGAACTGTTAATTAATTCAGTAAGTTCTCTCTGACCCGAGCTAACCCCACAAGTGTCACATCAGAGCAGAGCCACACGTGGTATATTCAGGGTCACAGCAGATGAATATAATTAAACTGTTTATTGGGAAGAGCCTCCAGTTAGATATTTCATGTAACCAGTCTGCACTGGGAGATGGCATTGTCTTCTGAAATTCTTTTGTATTCCACTGAAGCTTCCAGATATGCATTGAGTGATCAGTCGCACTTGTTGGCTAGACAGACAAAACTTCTTGCTCTCTTTGCTGTGCCGTGTATTTTATGACTTGGGAGATATTTCAAGTGTATATACACTTACAAATATACAGTGCGCAACACTAGGGAGTGGGGAGACCTAGTTTAAAAGTGCACCAAAATACTTGTTCACGGAACTGTTCACCTTTGAGTTAACTTGTAGTATGATGTAGTAGAGAGTGAGAGTAAGGGCACACGGCAAGATTCGGGTAGATTTATTCGCCTGGACACCAATCTCCACGAATTCCCTTCCCATGCCATACCACTGCCTTGAATGTAAAATTGTTAGCGGTATGGCACTCTTGGCGTTTTATTTTCCGAAGTCAACCGAAGTGAAACTTCAAGCGACTCCGGAAAACGAAGCACCACGAGTGTGCCCTTACCCTGATATTCCGAGACACTTAGCAATCAGTTTTAAATTTTTATTAATTGTAGTTTTTGAGTTAAGCTGGCCATAGATGTAAGGATTTTTAAAAGAAGCTTTCGTTATCGTAGGACTTGATTATTATCGTTATCTCAATTGTTTAAATGTACGATTTGTCTATGAACTAAAAAGACCATTTCAGTCGATGTTGTCTAGTTGAAGCCAGGAAAACTGCGAGGAGCTGCCTGCTTGGCCCTGCAAACAATGGGAAAACAGAAAGATTTCACTGTGAACGATGAACATTTTCTATCCTGGCCGATCAATTTTCTGACCAATGTCGGACGAAAAATCGTTAGATGCACGATGATTTGATTCCCACTTATGGCACGATAATTTGACGGATTGGTTGGATTGCACTGAAACTGGTCGTTCACCAAAAAAAATCTTTGAGTCTATGGGGTCCTTTACTTACTTTTATTCAGCAGCTCTCCAGTTTGCAATTTCAGCAATCTAGTTGCTAGGGTCCAAATTGCACTAGAGTTTAGATGCTACAATGGGCAGACAATCGTGACTTAAAGGGGTTGTTCACCTTTTGTGATTTGGATTGGTTTTCATTTTTTTTGTATTATTTGTGTTTTTTTATTTAGCCTATTATACAGCAGCTGTCCAGTTTGCAACTTCAGCAATCTGGTTGCTAGGGTCAAAATTACCCTAGAAACCATACAGTGATTTTAATAAGAGACTGGATTAGGAATAGGAAAGGGCCTGAATAAAAAGATAATAAAAAGCAGAAATAACAATATATTTCTAGCATTACAGAAAATTTATTTTTAGATGAGGTCAGTGACCCCCATTTGAGAGCTGGAAAGGATCAGAAGAAAAAGGCAAATAATTAAAAAAAACTATAAAAATAAATAAATAACTAAGACCAATTGAAAAGTTGCTTCGACATGGCCGTCCTATAACATACTTAAAAGTTTACTGGAAGATGAAGCACCTCTTTAATAAGGCTCACAACAATGTATTTCAGTGATATCTTTTCTTTTTCAAGTCTTTAACCAGGACAAGCAGTGGGCATGCACATCTTACTTACAAGCAGGCATCGCTGTCCATGCTGGCTGATGTGGCTGATGGCACACCCATGATGCATATACATCTGAAGCAACTGTCACGCTCAGGAAATGGGGAGCTTGAACAAAGATTAACCACTTCTTTTATTTCTGATATATTCTGCGTATGTTTGTGGAGGCGTTAACCTCTCTTCAGTACATGTTTACAAAAGTAAAAACCTCTATTAATTAATATTAATTGCACTTAGGTGACCAACTTTAACTATTTGATACAAGAGGTGACTTATTGCTACCTTAAAAATATAGAAGAAATAGGCCAATTTACACTCATAGATATACAAATTATAAATTGCCTTAAAGGAACAGTAACACCAAAAAATTTAAGTGTACTGTAAATATCACGTGAAACTGATATTCACTGCCCTGGTGAAACTGATCTGTTTGCTTCAGAAACACTGCAATAGTTCATATAAACAAGCTGCTTGTGTAGCAATGGCAGAAATTGAAAAAGGCTATATGGCACAGGTTAAATAGTAGATAGCACCATTATGTTCTACAGAGCTTATCTGCCGTGTAACCTGAGCCTTTTCTCCTTTGAATGTCTGCCCCCATTGCTACACAGCAGCTTATTTATATAAACTATAGTAGTGTTTTTGAAGCAAACACAGCAGGCTATGGACACACAGGCTGTTGTCTGTGGTCGTTTTCAGCCTGCGTATATTTGCAGACGGAGAGAGGCAGATCTGTTCAGTGCCCCTGCTTCATTGATTTGAATTTGATTAGCTTGTGTGCAGCCACACACAGCGGAGCTGAAGCTGAGGTCAGTATTTGGGTTGACCTCAGCCAGGGTGTGACTGCACACAGGCTGATCAAATTCAAATCAATGGAGCACAGGCACTGAACAGATCTGCTTCTCTCAGTCTGCAAAAATACGCAGGCTGACAACAGCCACTGACAACAGCCTAAGGATCAGGGCCAGTTTACACCCACAGTGTCATATATATAAATCCTCTACATTACATTACATCAGGGGCCCAGGATGGATATGAATGCGGCCCAGCTTGAAGTGATTGGTTCCTGAGGAAACGTCATGTCGCAAAGCATATGTCTGTCCCAGGCCTAATGGGCCCGCCCGCTGCCACTACTTGGTACCTGGCAATTCAGCCTGTTGTTCCTGTTGCACTCTGGTTGTGCGCATGTCTGACTTGCACTCTTCACATTCCATTTTTTTATGCATTGCGAAAACATTACATACATTTGCTTCACATTGTATGTATAAGGAGAGAGAAAAAGAAAGAAAAGGGGGGGAAAAGAAAGATATTAGGAAATAAAGGTATGGAAACAGTAGAAAACAATAATAGTTTGTGCTATAAGTCCAGACAAATTAACCACCTCTGCCGTGGGGTTAGGAACAGGCTTACTAAGCCAGGTTGTAACAATACGGTGACCTATGGAGTAGGGGGGACTTATTGTCCAGTTAGTAATAATAATATAATAATAATAAGTCTATTTAATATCCAGGTGTCCCTTATTCCAGTGTATAGCTCCACCTGGTTATCCAACTGGTATTGTAGTTCTTTTCTATGTAATTTCCTTAGGGCAGGACTACACGGATGATTTACCTCTGTTTTCCGTGGATGCGACGGTCGGCATGAAAATGGATGGGACGAGTCTGATGCGACAGGAACAAGGTAAGTAATAGAAAAGTCGAATGGTGTTGCAGGGTTGATGCGACGCAACACGACTGTCGGATGAAAATGCTGCAAGCAGCAACCCTGCATCAACCTGCAACACCATCCAACTTTTCTATTGCTTACCTTGTAATCAGACTTGTTGCATCCATTTTCGTCCGTGTAGTCCTGCCCTTACTTTTACAAATCTAAAGTGTTTGTGTATTTCATGTGTGGCCCCAAACTATTTTTCAGTTTCCAATGTGGCCCAGGGAAGCCAAAAGGTTGGGCACCCCTGCATTACATCATAGATTTAATTTAGACATCTTTATTGTGTATCATTCTGTGTGTGTCCAGATTCAGCTGAACTTAGTAACGGGTCCTTTTTGTTTAAAACATGAAATTAAAATGTTATAAAAATAAACCATTTATAATATAGTAAATGAAATAAGAAAAACTCAGCAGACATAAATAATGACCCATAAGCTAATAAGCACTGGAAGGCATCTGTAAGGTTTGTGGCTCACGGGCAGATTCAGGGAGATTTTGTCGCCTGGTGACTAATCGTCTCTTCTTGTAGGCGACAATCTCCCCGAACTGCCCTCCTGTATCTTCCCGTCCACTACAATGAAAATTTGCCAGCGCTAAAGCACATGTGGTGCTTCGTTATCCGAAGTTGCCTCACGGGGCAAAAAAGAAAGAAGGTGAAAATATTGTGTTACCATTGAGTACACAAATGAAAACCCATAATGCATGATAATGTCTTGCTAGCACAAAGGGTTGCTGTATTTATATAGTCCATATTTACAGACACTTTCACTGCAGTAATATATCCATCACATTCTCACCTGCATTTCTCTGAATTCTTTATAGATCTTGTTGTCTAAAGCTAACCATAGAGGCAGAGCTCGCTAAACAAGTTTGCCTGTTTTGGCCAAGTATATGTATATATATATGAGTGATGTGCAGGTTGAGTTCTCCCTCGACCCACACTTGACCATAACTTGCCCCATCCCAAATCTGGCCTGGCCCGCTCCATTCCATCCCCTCTATTTATAGTCCTCTGCCCACCCAGGAGTGATGTCACATAAGGGTGGGGGAGGCACAAGTCTATAAATTCAGGGAATGGAGGCCGGAAGCCAGCAGTGTGATGTCATGGGCGGGGAGAGCAGAATGGAGCGCTCGATCCGAAGGTCATCAGTATATCGGCCCACATTGGGGCCTTTATAAAGTATGTGGGCTGAAACGTTGGATGCACAGTGATGTTGCAATAAATATTTGGTGACTTAAGAAATCGGTGTGCTGGTCCCCCTTGAACTGTTGTATATATACTGTATATAAATATATGTCTTCACATAGACTGGTACTCCAATGTTCAGTGAATCAAATTTTCTATGTATCCAACGTTTTGCCCCACCTTAGGGCCTTTCTCAACGTGGGCCAAACTTTGATTGGTTCACTGAGTGTGGCTGCATATGACTGTATATATATATATATTTATATATATATATATATATTTATATTGGATACCGTACAAAGTACATACATGCAGTATAAATATAAATATAAATACACAGAGGTTAAAGTATAAATAAACAAGTGCCATGTGGAATGAGACAGTAGGAAGGAAGTCCTTGCCACATAGAACTTACAGTCTAAGTTGGTGGATAACATACAGGCACAAACTGGAGGGCAAAAGTGCACAAGGTTTGAGCATTTATACATTGGGTATTCTATATTTGAAATCATTTGGCTTGATCCAGTGATGTTCTGAGCAGGCGTCCCTCCGGCATTTAATGAACTAGAGTTCACAGCATCTCTCAAGAGCATTTAGTTGTGCCTTTTCATTCAACAGCAGCTGGAGGGCTGCAAATTGGATAGCCATGAATTTTCAACCTGTCATCAGCAGAGTAGAAACCCGGCAAAAGCATTCTCCATCCCTTGGCCAGTCGTACATCATTGTCATGAGCCTGCAAGCCCATTGTTCCGAGATGCGGCATATGTTTGTCCATAGCTGTTTGTAATCCCGACCAGTGTTTCATGTGGGAATCCTTCAATGTCATGTAGTTTTTGTTTAATGCAGCTCACCCCCAAATTCCCCCCCCCACCCCCCGTTTGCCTTACATCTCAATAGGCTTAAATAGTGAGCCTTTTCTGTCTTTGTACAAATAACACAAAATACAAAGAAGATCTGCACTTCAGAAAGATGCATAGAGAGCAAGCCCTAGCTTGTAATACTTCCAGCCGGGGCCGATTAGTATTTGGTTTATCTGTGGAATTTGTTTCTGTGATTACCAGTACTAGCATGCATAATGTAGGAAGGAATTAAGGATGCACCAAATCCATTATTTTGAATTTGGTCGAACCCCTAAGTCCTTTGCGAAAGATTCGACCGAATACTGAACTGAAGCCAAACCCTAATTTGCATATACAAATCAGCGAGGGGGAAGGAAAAAGAGGCAAAAAAAATTTTCCACAAGATT
Organism: Xenopus borealis; assembly: GCA_024363595.1. Lineage (NCBI taxonomy): Eukaryota > Metazoa > Chordata > Amphibia > Anura > Pipidae > Xenopus > Xenopus borealis. The sequence goes on from CM044433.1 coordinate 153,178,988, forward strand.
TTAAGGATTTTAATTAGTTTCAGCCAGACACAAGGCCGAATCTGAATCCTGCTGAAAATGGCTGAATACCAAACCAAATCCTGGATTTGCCCCTAAGTGGCTACTTACCCCTCCGTGCAGGTCCCCTTAACTTATAGGTGATATTGTTCAGTATAAAAATAAAAGCTGCGTAAATAGATAGGCTGTGCAGAATAAAAAATGTTTCTAATATAGTTAGTTAGCCAAAATCGTAATGTATAAAGACTGGAGTGACTGGATGTCTAATATAATAGCCAGAACACTACTTCCTGCTTTGCAGCTCTCTTGCTTTCCAGCTCTCTTGCTTCCAGTTGGTAGTCCACGAAGGATCGTAAATTCGCAAATTCACTAAGATGAACATTTTCCTCAACGTTAGCACTTACACTAGATGTTACTTCACCTGGTCAGACCAGGCGAAGTTCAATAGAATAGATAGGAGATTGAAAAAAAAATGTAAAAAACGCGAGTGTATTTTAGCATAGGGGGGTGAAAAAGATCGATATTTTTTTGGGGGGGTTACCCTCCTTCCCCCCTACATTTCCTTACATATGGCAACACAACTATACAGGGGGCACATGTAGGGTAATAGGACAACTTTATTTAATTTATTAAAGGTTTCCTGGGCTTGTGTAGTGGAATGTAGTGGCTGTAACATAAACCTTTATTATAACTTAAAGTTCCCACCGTATGCAAATTAGGCTTCCCTAGTGTAACAGTGTTCTGCCTAGTGAAGTAACACTACCGCAACTATGATACCATTTGCGGACCTGAGTGTAAATTCGTACTTTATTGAATTTGCGTAGCGCTGGCGAAAATGTGCGCTAGCAAAGCTAACGCTAGCATATTTTCGGATCTTAGTGAATTTGCCCCTAAGTGAGATGTCCTGCAGTTGATTTAGTGTTTCCCAAGATCCGTACCTTGTGTGCGCGCTCCCATGTGCGCCCACATTCGGGGTGGCAGGGACGCAGCACAGACATCGTTCTTAGTCATATTCCAGCGCTGGGAGAGTTAATGCAGCTGCTGTGACGTCAGGATCACAAGACTTTGAGACAAGGGGGGAGTTTGACTAGAGTACTGGGTCACAAAAGGGTGGAGATAATTCCTCAGGCGAGGAAGTTGCAAGACAGCAACCTATCTATGACAGGCATATGTTAGCATGTGAGCTCAGTATGGGCAGCCCGCAGGACTGGACTGAGAATCAAAATAGGCCCTGGCATTTCAGGTACACACACAAGAGGCCCAATCAGCCCACAAAGAGGCCCAAACAGCCCCCACCAGCCCACTAAATAGTGTTTTTCTATGGCACCATATAGCAGCCCATCTGGCATTTGCTCTAACCCACAGATTGCCAGTCCGGGCCTGGCAGCCCGCTACTTCCATTCCTGCTGCTCTGCTGGCCTCACATTCCCTACTTTCACATTTATCCCTACCAGCCCCCGAACCTGGCATTAGCAATGTACAACTCTGCAGCTTCTTCTCACCGTGTGTCCAGCAGTTGCCACTAAATGCTGCAATCTCTATGTCACATGCAGCCGGTCAGCAATGGGTGCAACACACAGTGGCACAGAGCGAAAACAGTGACACGTGATAAGGCTCCTATACAAAATCAGTACTTCCACTCCTGTATCCGGTAAAGCGCGAGTATAGCCAAGGAATGCCGCTACTTTCGCTACACTCCAGCCCTCAGGCAGATCAAGGGTTTGAGTTACTGTGTGTCACTGTGTCATATCAATGTGTGCAGGGCCGCTCCGACCATGAGGCAAGGTGAGACCCTTGCCTCAGGCGGCACGGAGCGGCAAAAAGCCGCCTCTGGTAACTTTAAGAGCCACATTTTCGTTTTTTAAAACGGAAATTCGGCTCTTCTAGTGCTGCGAGCGCAAAAGCGCTCGCTGCACTAGCAATGCAGCCCCTCCTCCATCCGCTCCGACGCTAGAAATTAGAAGTGAAGTGCGGGAGGGGGGGGGCATTGTGGCTGCTGCCTCAGGCGGCAGCAGCCCCTAAAACTCCCCTGACTGTGTGTGTGTGTCTGTCTGTCTGTATGTCGATGTGTGTATGTATGTGTGTATTTGTAAAATTAATATGGTAATAAGGGCTTTTTTTGTCCTCTCTTTTTATTTCCGAAATGTTGGGAGGTATGCCAGTCAGTAACCAATCAGAGACTTGAGGGTTAGCCACATGGGTCATAATTGTTACTTTTGAATCTGAGCTGAATGCTGATGATCAATTGCAAACTCACTAAAAAGCAGGAAGTAGTGTTCTGTTCTATTTTATTACACATCCAGTCACTCCAGCCTTTATACATTACATTTTTGGCTGATTAACTATAAGAAACTTTTTTTATTTTGCACAGCCTATCTATTTACCCAGTTTTTATTTTCACACTGAACTTTTCCTTTAAGATCCCTCTTCTAAAAGCCTACAATCATGGCCCACAACATCTGAATAGTTAGTTACCTTGTTGCATGTTATACATTTTTAATTTTCGGATACTAACCCCTACTAAAAGAGGGCTTTTTTCAGAGCTATGAATATGGTTTGTTGATGTGTGAATGTGTCTCTGGGTGTAGTCATGCCCCGAAAGGTGTGTGTGCATGTTTGTGTCTGTTCCAGTGCATGCCTGTATGTTTGGGTGTGTGTGTATCTGGAATGCTCTATAGGGCTTCACTCGCCGACAATAGGTGAAATGTTCTAGCAAGGCTAAGCCGAAAATCTTTTCAGCACCTGGGGGGGAGAGCTCTCTCTCTCTAATGCAAACACCCCTCTCCGGCCAAATTGAAAACCAACATAACCGGTCCCTCAGGTAGAAGTAGCTTTTAACTCCTTTTTTCCCGGAGAGCGATCTGACTTGTCTCGTTCATGACGTTGGAGTCTCCAACAATGAGCCACCAGTATAAAACATGCGACAGTGGCAAAAGAAAACAAACTAGATGAAACTAAACAGTGGCCCCGTATCCGTCTAGCTTAAAATGGCCGCTCACCTTTAAGATAAATTTTCATATGTTATAGAATGGCCAGTTCTAAGCAACTTTTCAATTGGCCTACATTATGTATTTCCTATAGTGTTTTTATTTATTTGCCTTCTTCTGTTGAACCTTTCCAGCTTTCAGATGGGGATCACTGACCCCATCTAAAAACCAATGTTCTGTAAGACTACAAATAGGGCCTGGCCGGTATTTTTGATGGTTGATCCCAATGTTATTAATAGGAAAAAAGATGAATATATAGGAAAGCCGGTATTTTTTTCAAGAAAAGGTGGCAACCCTAACTACAAATGTGTTGCTATAGCTACTTTTTATTACTCCTCTTTCTAGCCGGGCCACTCCTATTCATGTTCCAGTCTCTTATTCATATCGGGGCATGGCTGCTAGGGTAATTTGGGCCCTAGCAACCAGATAGCTTTTGTATTCCCAATCTGTGTTGTTTTACATAGTAATTGCAAACTGGAGAGCTGCTAACTAACTCAAAAACCACAAATAATAAAAAATGAAAACCAATTGCAAATTGTCTTAGAATATCACTCTCTACATCCTAAAAGTAAACTAAAAAGGCAAACAACCCCTTTAACAACTGCATGGGCCTGGTTAAATTAGATTGTAACTGGAGTCTGCCAGAAAAAAATTGAAACGGCCTTGCTAAAATTCTCCTGTGATTATACCCATTCCAGTATATGCCTCCACCTTCTCCTTTCTTTCATCAGTTTTTTGTTTTTTTTAGATCACAATGGGAGCAACTGATAGGTAAGGCAGACACGCATTAAAAAGTAAGAGAGCGACAGTTTAGGTGGTTATGCAGAAATGGTGAAATATATTTGCTGTTGTTACTTGTTACCCAAGTGAATTCGTTCAACTTTTCCACCACAGAAGCTATGATTTATGGTAACATCGCACACACCCTATCGTGTCGATGTTGGGAACTTGCAGCCGGGTCTGGGCTTGGCACGAGTTAATGGCCCTCAACGATATGATTCCATTTCAGACTGTAAATATGGCAGTTGTTAGTGTTTGGTATTGGCCACTGAAACTAGAGAAGAGCCCAGGGAGGGGGTTGTGTCTTTGAAACCCTCACCTCATCACTTCTGTCCTTTCAAGTAAATATACCCACCAAGGGGAGATCGTAATCAGCAATTCTCTGTAGACATTGCTTTGTGTATAAATGAACAAAGAATGGAGGTTCCACTCTTCCTGCTGAGAAATTCAAATGCTACAGGACAGAGGTGTTTGTAGTGGGGGGGAAGGAGCTGTTGACGGAATATGAGCAATTGTCTTATCTTTAAAGAGGTGAAAATCAGGCAGCTTTCAGTGCATTGTATGCCCAATCTGTGTTGTTTTACATAGTAATTGCATACCATCTTGGGTGGGGGGAGGTAAACCTGTAATATGAAAGACCTCCAGAATTGAATTGAATGGAAAGGATGGATGCTAAAGCAATGGGCCCTGCAGAGCAAGTGTCACTTATTAATCCCTCCCTGCTGCTATGTTCAGATATCTTGGTTAAAATTAAATAGATACCCGAGAGTGCATTCACTACAAGCCAACCGTTTCTCTGTGGCCTGAAATTGAGGAAGTCAGATTAAGTCATATAGCGAATAATATAAATTAACTGTTTGTCGCATCTATGCTGTAAGCTATTTGTATGCCCCCCCCCGTGCTGGCACTCCATATACATGCAGGCAGGTTCTTTGGCTTCTTATACATTTGTCAATGAAATAGGGACTAATCGCCTCTTGTTTTGGGCGACTAATCTCCCTGAATCACTTACCCCTGTCTCATCGCTGGCGTAAATGAAAAGCTGCCTGCGGTAATTCACATGCGGCACACTTTCCGAAATCACCCGAAGTTGCATTGGGCAGGCAACTTCTGCCGATTTCGGAAAGAGCACCGCCACTTGTGAATTACCGCAGGAGACTTTTCAATTACGCCAGCGCCGAGAAAGGGGTAAGCGATTCAGGGAGACTATTCGGCCAAAACAAGAGGTGATTAGTCTCAAGGCTAATGATCTCCCAGAATCACCTAGTGTGGACTAAGCCTTAGAGTGTAAACTCCAGGGACCTATTTATGAGACTGACTTAGTTCCTGGGGAAGTTGCTCCTCCTCACCAGGTTTT